>JAEBUS010000013.1:165237-180237 GCA_023014475.1 Amanita pallidorosea | reverse complement strand
CCGCGTCAGCGGCACGTGGGACGACGATGAGGCTCCAGGACTTAGGACAGTCGACAGCTGGTACGCTGCTGTTGGGCAGTATCTGTCGAAACTCTGATAGTTATTATAATAGTTACATTAGATTAGTTACATTCATTACAATAACTAATATCTTATATAATAAGAATAACTATTAATTAGTGTTTCATATTTAATCATAATAGCTTACATAACATTACCACGTGTTTTGTGCACATGTCACAACATGTCACAGCCATGTGACAATAGTGTGACAGAAGTCACGCTTATGTGACAACGTGACATAGTGACGTGACAAGTCACAGGAGTGACATGACTCATCCTATGACATCACTGATAGTCATAAATGACTCATATGACTCATATGACTCATAATACGTCATATAGAACATTATGATGTCATATAGAATGTTATGGAATATCTATTAATAAAAATGACTCATATAGAAGGATTGATGTCATAAGAACATCTTAGAAGGAATATTAATAGATGAAGACTCAGAATGACTCATTAGCGGTACCGGTTTATGTAATAGGTAGATTACACTGTATTTAGGTTAGGGTTTCTGAAATGCATATAAGGAGGGCGTTCTGAGCGACTATCCCCTCAGTTTTACAACTAACATTAGTATTTTTACTAAGGCAGTAACAAACTAACAATGTAAGTAATTGAATCCTTACTTAGTTTGATTAGCTGCGCTGCTGTCCTTGATTCAATAGGTTATGGGCCCCGGCAACTGCCTTCAAAAACACTCTATTGGAAAGGGTGTTATATGTCTAGAAGGGTAGTAGTGTATAATGTAGTAGATAGTGTTTTTGCGTTTGTGTGTGATCGACTGACATCAAAGATCTCTAAAAATATCTGTTCTAAAGATATGGCTGATGGCCCTCTATCAATAGAACAGATGAGATCTAAAAGTCGATTGTGTGATCTGTGATTGACATTTTCTCTCACGCCTACGAATGATGCTAACCCAATCATGGGACAAATGATCGCTTAATGGTAGCAGGGATACCATTTCTGTCACACTTGTGACAGACTATCTGGGAAGATAGATTAAACATCTGGTGTCACGCATCGGAGTCGTGCGTTGTTGGGAAACAACGAAATCAAAATTCTCCCAGGACTGGCAAGTCTTAAAACATGTTGTGGTTTTGTCACACCACTACTAAAAAGACACGGATTTTGGGCCGCTATATGCGGATAACAGGGCCAATCCCCTGTAAAGGCTTCACGCACCCCAATTGGCCGTTACGTTATTGCATATATCATAATGACCGTTTTCGTCGGTCTTCTATATTTATTATTATAATATTCGTATAAAGGTCGTGCTGAGGTGGACTTCCGTCGTACACGCAGACTATTGTTGGGCAGATGAATAGCACCCCAACTAGATTAGGACGTCTGAGGATGTCACTTACACAGATACATATACACACACATACATACATACATACTAGTTTGTACGCAGGGAATTTGAAGGAGCCCTGGTACGAGATTGGCATACAACATCCATACAATGAGTCGTTTGCGTTGCCGAACAAGTCCATGACGTATTGTTTCAAAAATAGCACAGCCTGATAAGCACCTTTTTTCTCATGTATCATTCAGGAAATAAAGAATTAGGCTAATATATTTCTATTTTTAGAAACAAATCGAAATGTCGCAAGTTTACCATATCGGTCCTCTCTTTTACCAAATCTCCATTATCGAGTATCTCGATAAGGCAATTGGAAAGACCGGATTCATTAACTCTGGCATCATTGCTCGAGTTTTGATCAATAATCAGAAATTGACTAAGCAGGATGTCTTGGACATCATCAGAAAGTATGAAGAAGCAGATATGCTCAAATGTGACCCTTATGGGCGTCTCGCTCACGTTGTCTACATGGCACATGCCTGTGCCAGCTATAATTGTATCAACGGCACCCCCGACGTCAATGATCAATATCCGCCGGTTCGGGCTTTCAATCGCCCGGCATCACAGATTCATCTCGCTTCGCGCCTGCACACATTCAGCTTCATCTATGACTGCTACTTGACTGAGGAAGTCAGGAGCATCCACGATCCGCAGCCGCATATTTTAGGCATCAAATATATGTCTGATGATGGGAGATACGTTCAGGAGAACATAAATCTCAGCCTTCTTGATATGTTTGTCAGGGTTGCACATGAGGAGGAAGAAGCCAATGATGGCGACGTCGAGATCGTCACACTTCCGCAACAGATTTCGGACATTCCTGGATTCCCGCAGTATAGTGGCCCTCAGGGTCACTATAATTGCTACGATGGACATCCCGCGCCGCAATATGAAACTCTAAAGAAATCCATTGATCTAACCCCACATAAGGTTGATGAACCTTATGATCCAAAGGAGCTTTCCCACGCTCTAGCCAAGAAAAGGTTAGAAAGGGAACACACGATCTGGATACATGACGGTTTCGTTTATCATAGCAAGGAAGACTATGATGTGGCTGTGCAAGCATCGGAGATTCAGAAGCAGGAGGCGGAAGCTCTCATAGAGCTTAATCGGATACTGGAAAAGGCCAAATATGAGCCTAAGGTAACCAATCTAAATCAGCTATTATCAAAAGCTGATATCATTGTGACAGCGTACATATGCAGGGGTCATGAGGACCCCAACAACGGTTCAGAAGAGGGAGTTACATCACTCCCCGTACAATCACACTCGCCCGGGGAAAAGTTTATCCCCAGTTGCAGGAGAGAGACCAGAGCGAGAGCTCCGGAGACATTCAGCCCCGTCGTCCCGAGCACGGATGAGATCCGGAAGTTCGGGAAGCTCAGTGCTTTCCGAGGACAGTGTCGACTACCAGGTATAGTACCTAGTAGTCAATGTACTTTCACACAGGCGGACCAAAATGGTCCAAATATGAATGTTTTGTCGCAGTCCAATAAGATTGAAAATCAGACTAAGAATAATTTCCCAACGGTTAAATCTGATGAAAAACTTCATCAAAATGAGTTTACTCACACGTCTAATTTGGATAACTTTGTATATGTTCCTGATGAAATCATCAACATGTATTATCCTAAGAGTAATCCATTTTTGAAAGAAGAAGAAACCGTGTTCACCATCCACAATGAAAACATTGTTCAACAGTTCCCAGAGTCTCAAGGACGTGTTAATAACACCCCTGAACCAACATTATTAAATACAAAAGAATTATTGCTGGTTTAATTAAACGTCTACAAAGGATCTGTGAGAAACAGAAAGCTGATGATTCAAATCAGGATAACGGTTGGAATGATGAACACAAATCAGATGATGATGAGAAACCTTGGGGATATGAACCACATAAAGCATCTGATTGGATTGATGAAAATTCGGAAGAAATTGTTTATCCAAAAAACAATATTTCTAAACCAAGGAATCTTCGACGAAAGAAGAGGGTTCACAATTTTCAAGCTCCACAAATCAGATGGCAGAAGAATGTTGCACCTATAAGAGAACCAAGTTCTTCATCAAACAGGAAATTCTTAAAATCAGGTTCAGGTACCGAATCAAAATCTGATAAGAATATTCAATCTAATTTCAGCGTCAAAGCAAAGGAATTAGAACTTGCATTTCCATTCTTTATAAATGTTAAATATAGGGCTCACAAACAAACACATATTGTAAAACATACTAAAAATCATCCTATTTGGAATAAGATTGGATTATGTTATATGGTTTTGTTTCAACCCAGATACTATAAAGAACAAGTTTGGCCTATGTATCCTAAATTATCTGAAATCGTCTCATATCCTAAACATTGGAGAAGAAATGTTCATTTTACTTATGAACGTAGTGGCATTAGTTATCTTCATTTCACTGAGAATTCTCAATCTAGACTTGCTTGGTGGACTCTAGATGATTTTGTTTCCTCTAAAAATAAATTGGCAAATTATATATGTGGAGGAAAAGACAATAAAGAATCGCTTGAAAAAATGGTTACCGTGTTTAATGGAGTAATGGATTATAAAAAGTGGAAAGAAACTTTGATGGCATACTTAGCCATGAAAGGATACACTAAATACGTAACCAGAGAAAAAGAAGGTTATCCTTCACCACCTGCAGAAAAGGCTAGCATTGAAGAAAGAACCCATTGGGAATTAAAGTATAAATCTGTTTATAATGAAAGACTTGATTGGGATGAAAATTCTGCAAAGAAAATGCTATTATTAAAATGGCATTAGCAACTAATCTATAGTCTTACGTTAAAGATACTCCAGCTCAAACTATTGCTGAATTGGATAAAGTTTTTGGAACGACTGGAATAGCCAAATATTTCATTTTATACAAAAACATATTCAGTTGGTCTATGAAACCAGGACAAGATCCCATTATAGCTATCTCTAAACTGATGAAAGCTGTTTCCGATCTAGGAACTGAAGATAAATACAAACTTCCAGATTTTGTATTGACATTCTTCATTTTACATGCTTTGAATCAACAATATAGTACTTTGGTTACTAATATTGTTAATAGCAATATTGACAAATTCACGTCAGCAAAGATAGTTCCTAAAATTCAGAATGAATGGAATCTCATGCAATCAAAAGCAAGGAGTGGCAGACAAACCGTTCAAATTGCTAACATTGGATCTAATATCAACAAGTATCCAAACACTAAACCATCTTGGAATGATCAACAATCTAGTAATCAATTTCCAAACAACAGGTTTAGAGGAGGATCTTTTAGAGGCAGATTCAATAATAGACGATCGTTCACACCTCGTCAAAGCAATAATAGATTTGCTAATAAAGCAAATGCATCTTCTTTATCTAAAGATGATAAGAAGAAACGGAACGCACAAAATCGTGATAACAAGAAGCTGAAGAATAAAGCTTTAATTGCAGAGTTGAATAAGTATAAACATGAGAATAAGAAAGATTCTCATAACATTATTCACTTTACAAATAATATGACGATTGATGAACCGATTCAGACTATAGGAAATATTGAGGAAGAGATACCTGAACACACATCTAATCATGATTTATTAGATAGAATAGGTTTCCATTACATAGATACTATGTTGGCTTATCCTCCGGAATATCTTCGAGATGAGGTAGTAGATTATGAACTTTCTCCTGAAGGAACAGAGTTCAAAAGAATCTTCTTAACGCCTCAAATTCCATTTTCACCTATAGCAGAAACTGATGATAGTTCAGTTCTGGACCTTAAATCGCAATCAGACAGTAGTGAGGAACACTACAATGATGCAAATGATGGTTACAACAGTGGCATTGAATATATTGATGAGAACATCAATGATAACGTCGAAAATATGGATATAACTAATCCTGAGAGTAACTCTGGAGGACCATCTGATGAGGATGATCCATTTGGGTATGTGACAAATTTAAATCATTCTAATTACTTATCTAATACTGTTTTAGTGCTTGATAATCTTACTAAAGTGAATGCGTTGAATGCATCAGATCAAGCTTTGAATAACAGTAGATACAAATGTGTATATAGTAATTATGAATATAGGGTTCCTAGTGAACAAATTATGCTCTTAAATAAGAATGATAAGTGGGTAATTGATTCTGGAGCTACCAGACATTGTACACCATTTATAAATGACTTTATGTCATATAAGAAATTTATCACACCAGTTAAAGTTACTACTGCAGACAAAAATGCGAAAACACTCATTGAAGGCCAAGGCCAAGTATGTTTCCAACATGGAAAACATATGCTAAACTGGATCGTATGTTATATGCCAATGTTGCCATACAGAATTATCTCTGTACCACAACTTACTAGTATGAATTATGAAGTATATCACACAAAAACACAAACTATTATACACAAGGGAAACATAACGTTGACAGGATATCCTTTAGAAACTAACTCTATAAGTTGGTTATCTACTGAGATTAAAAGACCTTTACAACATTTGTTATTAATAATAGTTCTAAAACTATTGATTATTTTATTTGGCATCAAAGAATGGCACATCCAAGTGATAATGTGTTAAGTCATATGTTCAGAAATACTGAAAATAGTTCTAAAATTAATAAACCACATATGAAAAGCATATGTAAATCATGTATCATGGGAAAACTTGATAACAAACCATATCATGTTTCAACTAATAGAGCAACTACCTTGCTAGAATTGATACATATGGACTTGATAGAATTACCTATTCAGTCTTACCATAAACAAAAATGGGCTTTATTAATTTTAGATGATTATTCTTCTTTTGCTTATGTAGCATTACTTTGATCTAAAGCTGATACTTTTACTGCTATTAAAGCATATATTATATATATTGAGAATCAACTCAATTTAAAAGTAAAAAGTATGCGTTCAGATCGAGGGGGGAGTTTGTAAATCAAAGCTAAATAACTATTTTCAAGAAAAAGGTATTAAACATGAACTAAGTGCTCCACATGTTCATCAACAAAATGGTAGAGCTGAACGATTAAATGAAACCATTCTAAAGAAAGCACATACACTTTTATTAGAATCTGGTTGTCCTAAATCATGGTGGTCATTTGCATTTGATACTGCAGTCCACATATATAATCGTACACCATTAAGAAGAACGAAATGGAAAACACCTTATGAAAATATGATGAACAAAAAACCTAACATGTCAAACTTTAGGATATTTGGATGTCTAGCATACGTCTATATAGTAAAAGAGAGAAGAAAGAATAAATTATCACCAAGAGCTGAACCAATGATATTCATTGGATATGAAAGCAAATCATATAAGTTCATGAATGATAAAAATACTATAGTCATTGCTACACATGCCATTTTGACGAAAACATATTTCCCAAATTAACAAAAGATAAACTTATTCATAAAGATATACCCACATCTTTAGATCTTAAAACAATTCCATCAAACAAGAATTATTATAATCATGACACTACAATCAATGATAAAAGGAAATCATTTCATGATTCAAATAATTTAGATGATGATGATTCGTCGGAATCAGATGATCATAAGTCTAATAAGGAATTAGACAATCATCTACATGACAGTAATTCTTCATATCATAGCACAAATCATATTCAGCAGATGAAAGTGATTATGATTCAAATATATCTAAAAGTAATTCATATAGATCAAAGAAGGATTCACATTCAGAATCAGATTTAAATATATCTGATATGTATAAAAGTAAAAGTGATCTTGATGAAGATATAAAAGATCCTGAAACAAAAGGTTTTAGAAGTAGTCAATCAAAAAGAATTAACGATAACTTCGAAAAAATGAAAGAAATTAATGATTCTTTTAAATATTTACTGATAAAGAAAAACAAAAGCTATTGATACTCCTTCATTAAAGAAATCATCTACAAATAAGAAATCACAAAGAGATGATGAAAGAATAGCTAAGATAAGAGAATTTGAAAAACAGATTGAAAATCTGAATAAATCCAAGAATACTCTTAATAAAAGTAAATCATTAATTGAAACACCTTTTCAACTTCCTAAGTCAAATCTTGACATAAACTATAGAAAGAATATAGATTTATTTAAAGGAGTTAAACATGTTGGAAAGAAGTAGACTTGGTAATGATAAACCAGTTTCTAGATCTACGATACTAGAACAGTCTATTAATCCAGATGAACAAGCTCGAAATCCATTTGGATTTAGACAACAGGAAAGAGCTGTCATACAACAAAAGTTTGGAACACGAAAATCATCTAGGATTCCAAAAGTTAAAGTTATTAAAGATAATGTTTATGGAGATAAACATCCAGCTAAAATTGAAGCTGAATTTAACTTTAAGAAATGGAATGATGTCATTCAAAATAGAATTAAGAATGATAAAGAACTAAATGATAAAATTGACAAACAAGTTCAAAAAGTTACTGAAGACTTGTATGGAAAGAAAAAACATCCAAACATTAGAACGTCAGATTCTAATATGGCAGAACTAACTGTAGAAGATCTTAGACCTATTCCTAAAAAGAATACTAAGAAAATAACTTCTGTAGAAACAAATAAATCAGATGTTAAATCAGATTTAACTCCAATGCCTAGATTTGAAAAGAAAATCTTATTACCTGAGATAATAAAGAAACCTTCTATACCAGAAATTGATCTAGATAAAACGGTTACTATGGATACAAAATTAGATTCAGAATCTAATGATTTAGAATTTGATAATGAAGCTTGGCTAAAGAAAGTACAAGTAAAAAGAGATAAATTTCTCTTATCAAAAGCAGCATCGAAACTCAATGATCAAGAAAACAGAAGAAAAGGAATACCTGTTGTATATAGAGATCTTATCAAGATAAAAGATAAAGATCCTCAATCATATTCAAAATGGGTAACTGCTATGGAAGAAGAAATTAAATCTATACAGAGTAGAAATGTTTGGGAATTAGTTAACAGACCTAAAGACAGGAAACCTATTGGATGTAGATGGGTTTACACTATAAAGCAATCGGATAATAGATATAAAGCGCGATTGGTTGCTCAAGGCTTTTCACAAGTACCAGGAATAGACTTTGGAGCCACATTTAGCCCGGTTTCAAGATTCAAGACTGTCAGAATCTTACTAGCATTAGCAGCTTTGAAGGGTTGGGTACTCAAAGCACTAGATGTTAAAACTGCTTTTCTATACGGCCAATTAGAAGAGGAGATATATATGGAACAACCGGAAGGTTTCAAAACCAAAGATACTGATAAAGTATATAAGCTGAGAAAAGCTTTATATGGTTTGAAACAAGCATCTTTAGCTTGGAATATACAAGCACATAACAGTATAACTAAACTAGGGTTTAGAAGATTATATGCCAATACAGGAATATATGTCTACAGAAACAACAAAGACATTGTTGTTATCATCTTATATGTTGATGACATAATATTTATGGGCAATAATGAAAAGACTGTTGATAACTTTAAAAAGAAATTTATGAATAAATGGGAAAGTAGAGACTTAGGAGATCTAAGTGAATATCTAGGAATGAATATTGTGATAGACAAAAGTAAACGTACTGTCACAATTGATCAAGCCAAATATGCCAAAAAGATTGTTGAAAGATTTGGTTTAATAAATGCAAAACCAGTTAATACTCCTTTACCAGCTGGTTATGTACCAAATAAACAAATAGAAGGCAAAGCTACACCTGAAATGATCACATACTATCAACAGCTGATAGGATCATTATTATTTCTAGCAATGTGTACTAGATTAGATATCGTTTATGCTACGATATTAATGTCACAATTTGTGAGCAATCCTACAATGGATCACATTAATAAAGCATTACACATAATCAAATATGTTGGAAGCACATTAGATTATTGTATAAAATATGATGGTCATGATGCTTATGGTTTAATTGTATATGCTGATGCTGATTGGGCTTCAAATCCAATTGATAGGAAGTCAACAACTGGTCCAGTATACTGGAAATCAGCTAAACAAAAAACAATAGCATTATCTTCAACAGAAGCTGAATATATGGCTGCATCAGACGCATGCAGACAGATATCATGGTTAAAGAATTTGTTTAATGAACTTGGATATGATATACAATCCATTCCTTTAATAATGGATAATCAAGCAGCTATTTACATGGCTTCTAATCCAGCTCAAGAACAAAGAACGAAACACATGGATGTAAGATATCATTATATCAGACAATGCGTGAAAGAAGATTTAGTTGATCTCTATTATATAAAAACTGAAGATCAAGCAGCTGATATCTTAACCAAGAACCTTATGTTGAATAAGCATAATAAGATGCTTGAGTTGTGTGGTATACACAATTGATAAAATATTCAACAAGGGGGAGTGTCGAAACTCTGATAGTTATTATAATAGTTACATTAGATTAGTTACATTCATTACAATAACTAATATCTTATATAATAAGAATAACTATTAATTAGTGTTTCATATTTAATCATAATAGCTTACATAACATTACCACGTGTTTTGTGACACATGTCACAACATGTCACAGCCATGTGACAATAGTGTGACAGAAGTCACGCTTATGTGACAACGTGACATAGTGACGTGACAAGTCACAGGAGTGACATGACTCATCCTATGACATCACTGATAGTCATAAATGACTCATATGACTCATATGACTCATAATACGTCATATAGAACATTATGATGTCATATAGAATGTTATGGAATATCTATTAATAAAAATGACTCATATAGAAGGATATGATGTCATAAAGAACATCTTAGAAGGAATATTAATAGATGAAGACTCATGACTCATTAGCAGTACCAGTATTATGTAATAGGTAGATTACACTGTACTTAGGTTAGGGTTTCTGAAATGCATATAAGGAGGGCGTTCTGAGCGACTATCCCCTCAGTTTTACAACTAACATTAGATTTTTTACTAAGGCAGTAACAAACTAACAATGTAAGTAATTGAATCCTTACTTAGTTTGATTAGCTGCGCTGCTGTCCTTGATTCAATAGCATCTTGGTATCGCCAACTTCCCGATGGCATACAAACAGCTCGCCATCCCTGAACAAAAACTGCGTTTGAAAGCACTCGGTAAACACTTTTTGGTCGCACAAGTGGTCGCTACTGGCACGCTGCGACCCTTAGTGGGTGGTAGCAACCTGTTCTCGTCGATGGGATTCAGTGACTGGCTTCGTTGGGAGGCTTCAGTCAAGCCACTTTTTGTGGCTAGCTACTTGGTTGTGCATGGCCGAGTCTATATCCTGGAGGTTCCGCACTTTATCATCAGCGATACGCACCTGCATGGAGGTGTATACAAGGTCGCAGATGGCCTTGGTGTCCGAATTCGAGTCAGTCCGAGGAAAGTCAAGACCTTGATCCCGTTCATGATTAACCCTGTCCCTTCGGTCGTGAAAACGGCCTCGATCAATAATGCCCTCAGCATCTGCGAAGGGATCAAGTCGGTGGAGGCTGTAGAGCGGCTGGTAATCAAAGGCATATGCACTACGACAGTCACTGGCAGTATCCAGCTTGACGAGCAGCATGAGGATGGAAAGACAGTCGCGCAAGGACTGGATTTGAACTTTTCGATACCGATTGTGGTCAACGGACTCAATCTCACAGTGATACCGCGGTCGTTATGTCCCTATTGTGCTGAGACAGCGCATGGCGAGGTGGAATGCCCATTCACAGCATCATTGAATGCGGCGAAGTGGTGGCCTGGCCTCGAGCCAGCTAGTAAACGGCACACAGAGCATGACAACCTTGAAAAACAGGCAGCCAAGCAGGCATCAGGCTCGAAACCACCCAAAGCCAAGCCCAATCGAACAGACAAAGTGGGTAAGGGCAAGGGCAAGGCTAAGGCTGACCGCTGAGTGCACCTGACTGTCGGGCAGAACTTTTTTGGACATGGCGTGGCGATACATTACAATACTTTAATTAGTTTAGTAATGTATCAATTTCATTCATTTTAACACAGTGCGCGTTCCCTTTTTTTACGAGGGATAAGGCAAATTATGGCTGAGTTGAGAAAAACCTGCCCTAAACGAGACAGCGATCCAATATCATGACTGGCACTGGCATGAAAATGAAACCTATTGTATTGATTGAGATGTAACACCAGCATTGGCTACTGGACTCTGATATGACACTGGTGGTTTGAGACCTGCCTTACTAGGAATTGACGGCATACTCTTACACCATGGAATTATACGACCTATATGAAACTGCTCTGCCACCACGGGCTGTCTCAGACTCTTCAGAGTCTGAGACGGGGACACGGGTGTGGTGGCGCCCCCCAAGGCCGCCGGCAGTACCTGGGTCGTACTAGTGCGAGTGTTCATGCGCAATCTGCCGGGGGTGGGACCCAGCTGCCCCGGGACCCACTCATAACATGAGGGGTAGCGAATGAGATCTTTGTTGGAGACTACATCCCTCTTGAGTCAGACAATTCAACTGCAGAAGCCTCTGATACAGATGGCTATGCTGAGGATATACTGAATGAGAAGGAAATGCGACGCATCAGACAGCGCGGATGGGACAGGCCTCAAGTCAATGAGGACAACACTGTCTATGAAGCAGCTGCAATGGCAAGGGGGTTCTTGAATAAGCACTTGGGTGGTGTCCCATATATACACCAGAACCGTCTGAGGAGCGACCTGACTCTAATGAAAGAGCGTGGATTAGGACCAGAAGCCTTCATTGGCAGAGGTTACAATTGGGTGGAACAGAAGCGAAGAGCATTGTTCCATGCTGAGCAGCTCACAGGGCAACAGACCGCTCCTAACACAGCACCTTTGTTGACGATAAATGAAAGGGAACAAGGGGGTTTTATCAATGAAGGTATTGTCAATGATGGGTATGAGGGTGACTCCGAGCCCCTCAGCGATGATCTCTCATTCTATGGACAAAATGACCTGGCTGACCAAATAGATAGCCTGCCAACCCCACTGGCTAGAGCACTCAAAGGTCAAGTCAGATTCTGCATGTTCAACATTGGACACATTACAAAAAGGGAGTTTTGGACAATCATGAAAGACCGCATGACTGAAGAACTCTCTAGCCATGTGGTCCAAGTAGAAGCTGTCTTACAACCAAATGGTCGTCCCAGGATGGACTTTTGGGTTGAGGCAGCAGCAGCAGCAAAGTTGAAACAAGCCCTGTATCTGACATCGAGCCAGAGAAGACTTGGATCAAATGTTGATTACAGGTTCCCATTAGAAGTGCTACCTGATGTATGGATGCCTAATAGGTATACAAAGAGGTGGCGGTTGGACTATTGGAGGCCTTGGAGGGATAGGCATATTGGACTCCCAAAGTATAAGGAGGACAAACTACCCTTTAAACCAGTTGGCTTAGGAACATTTAATGTGAATGGGCTGATTGGAAAGAGAACAGAGCTTATTGATTTTATACAAAAGCAACGGCTGGGCATAGTAGCAGTGCAAGAGACACTGATGGATAACTATAAGTACCAGTTGAGAGTGCCAGACTATGAAGTGTTCCAAAGGTCCAAGACATCTACATTTCGAGGTCAAGCCTTGCTGGTCCATAGATCTTGGACAGCATACCAGGTTGGCTCCATTGATAACGACTTTCTCATCCACATACGAGTAATGGGTATTGAGGAGAGAAAACCTTGGCACATTATGGCAATCTACCTACCCTCAGGAGGTAACCACCGAGGAGATAGGACCCACTGTATGAAGGTATTACTTGCAGAACACCATAAGGTGATCCAAAAGGAACCAGATGCCAGGATAGTAATGCTGGGTGATTTCAATATGAGAAGGCATATCCTAGAGGATAGAATAAAGACCAAGAAAACTGGTCTATCCTGCCTTACCATAAAGGGATCCGGACTCACCTTCCATAGAAGGTCTGGTAGAGCATCAGACATTGATTCTATTGTAGTGACACCCTCAGCAGGGGACAGGCTCAGGCATGCAACAGTTGTGTGCAACTGGAAAATCAGCCCCATTAGAGACAGTGACCATTATCCACTCCTGGCCAAGTTGCGACAGCAACCACAGCAGGAGAAGATCTTGGCCCCCCCCAGATTTCGCTTTGAGACAGACTTAGTGAAAGGACATGGACACCTGATTGTCCATAGTAATAGATGGTCAGCTCTACCAGTAATGGACATCCCAGACGAAGCTGGACTGGATGAGGCAGCCAAAGAGTTTTCTAGGACAGTCAATGAGATAGCACTTGACAAGGGCATTAAACAGCGATTGCCTGGCAGGGTTTACAAATTGAACCGGTCACTTAGAAAACAAATCAGGAAACTGGCAAAACTACGTCGTCAATGGCGTGAATTGGCCAGAGCTGGTGATATAGAGGCAGCCAATGTGTATGAACAATATGAGGCCCTCCGTACAACAGCTAAATGTAACATTCAAAAACGTGAGCAGCAACTTCGAGACAAAGAAGTGAACCGGGTCACCAGGCTCTTCAGAGAGCATGAAATGAAAGCTTTCTACCGTTGGGAAACCAACAATGCAGTGGCCAGTACTAAGGTCAAAGGTGTCATTCCAGTCAAAGCTGAGGATGGCACATTGCTGATCACCCCAGAGGAAATATTGGCCAGAACCAGCCGGTATTATAAGGGGCTTGCTCAAGATGATGCTGAAAAGCTATCTAGCAATGCAGAGTTCTGGAAAGGGAAAGCTGGCCCTAGGCAGCCCGCAATTGATTGCAACCAGGCAATTAGTTGGACAGAAACACTGCTGGCAATACGATCCATGATGCTCGGAACAGCACCTGGACGAGATGATATTCCTGTTGAAGTCTATAAATGCTTACTCAAGGAGGAATGCCATGGGAAGTTGCGGAGTGAAGGACATCCCATAGGTGACAATACCTATGTGGCCTTGCCAGCACACCAACTCCCTGATAGCCCTGTCACCCCAATGGGACAACATCTACACCTAGTGATAAGGGGTATATGGAACAATGCTGCCCAGCCTAAGAGCTGGCAGACAGTGGTTAACATATCAATTCACAAGTCTGATGACCCTACTGACTTGCAGAATTATAGAGGGATTAGTCTCATACCTGTGGCTATGAAGATAGTCACAACTATATTGGCTAGACGATTATCCTCATTGGCAGAACAGCATGGCATCTTAGCACCTGAACAAGGTGGGTTCCAAGAAGGAGAAGAAGCCATTGCTCAGTTTATTGCACTAGCTGAAATAGTGCGGAGACGTCGCCTCAAAGACAAGACAACCTTGCTTGCCTTCATTGACTTTAAGAAGGCGTTTGATAGAGTCTTGCACGAAGCATTGTTTGAAAAATTGGATGCACTAGGCTTTAGAGGGCAGTTCCTGGACTTAATCAAGTCAATCTACAGAACCTCCAAAGCCTGTGTGAGAGTAGGTGACAAAGAGGGAGTGACATATGACATGCTGAGGGGCACCAGACAAGGTTGCCTGCTGTCTCCAGTGCTCTTCTTGATCTTCATTAATGACCTACTCCAACACATACCAAAGGGTGTAGTGGTACCTGGAGTAAAAGGACCCAACAATACCTGCCCAGCTCTCATGTTT
>JAEBUS010000013.1:155237-160237 GCA_023014475.1 Amanita pallidorosea | reverse complement strand
CTATGCCTCCAGGCCTGGGGGATTTCTTCCATCTCCCACGCACCCAGCAAGATGTGCCACAGGTGTTTACCCATTGGAGTGAGAGGATCACTGCTGATTTTACCCAAAGACAAATCATAACAAATGAAGTCAGGAAATTGCCAGTCATCATCTTGGGTCAAAGCATGTGAAGCCATACTCTCTTCAAAAACAAGAGCTTTGAGGACGTTAACATGTATACAGTCCCCACCAGGAGTAGTATTCTGACTCATACTCCTAATTGCACGGATTACCTCAAACCATCCAAGGGCAGAACTAAGATTAGTCCTTTCCTCCTGGTCAGGGCCCGGCCACTCCTGCTGCCAATAATCATCATCATCGAAGCCCAATTGAACATTTTGCACCAAGTTATAGTAATGCTCAGTGAAAGCCGTGATGGCTCCTTCAACAGTACCTACACCCTCTCCGGTGCCAACAGGAGGGAGAGATTCACGAGAAGAAGAACCAGACAAATTTTCCTTAAGTGCAGACCAGACCCTCTTGAGGTCTCCACCAGAAAGGTCCGCACCAAGATGGCGAGCTTGTGTGCATGTCTCAACCGCTGCCAGTGCTTTAAAGCTCATCTAAACTGGGAGCGCGCTTGTCTAAAGGAGGCAGACTTCTGTCCACCACTGCGACTACGTTTAAGTGTTGCATCCTTATAGATCTTATGCAATTTTTTCAAATGTTGCGGCATCTGAGGACACTGCTCTGGCCGGGCATTTTTGCGAATCTGAAGCTCACGCTCCACAACTTCACAAGTAGCATTGAAGGAGTCAACAGCTGCGTCAAGACTTTCAGCATTAGAAGGCTCCTCAACCAACAAAAGACTCCACCTATTATGGTGGGCTAACCTCTCACTATTCCGCCTGATCATTTCAACGGACCACGTAGGCCTTACAGGGAGTCGCCTCAAATCTGCAGCCAGAACAGTATGAGCAGTTCTGAATTTTGCTGAGACAGGACGATGATCAGAAGCATCCCAACCCAAGTTAACTCTAGGACGGTGGAGAACAGACTGCCATACATTAGGTGTCCCCAACATATGGTCCAAGTCAGAAGGAGGCAAGCGCCTAGGGAATCTCATAAAACAAGCCCCCAGCAACGGTTTTCATTGCAAGCCTTGAAGGGCATCACAAGCCCTATCCACCTCTTGCCCAGGATGATTAAAGTCACCAAGAACAAGAATCCTCGCATCAGGGTCAGAAATCAAAATCTCGTGTTCAATGTCACAGACCCAATGCCAATAGTGTTAGGACAAGCCTACACACAACCACAAGCCTCGCCGAGAAGAGTGAGGATAAGAGAATAGATTCGACACAGTAGACTAGTGACCTGGTGTAGAGGAAACTATCTAGAGTCTTAGAGACTCCTACCTACAACGCACCACCTTATATACCCCAACCATGGTCTGTGCGCAGCAGCCTCATGCCCCAAGGGCTATGCGCGCAGCAACGGAACCATGGCAACTATCTACACCTTCCCGCGATGCCCGTGTCCCCATCCAGTCCTTATTGTCTTCTTATTGGCACAGCCCCTGGCTGACTAACTGCTGACTTAACCGATGGGTGCCTTGACATAGGGGTTGGCACCTACAGGTCTTGTATACCTATGCGTCCATAGGGCCCCAGAGAAAATAGATAAAAATATGAAATAATCACCCAAAAATCGTAAGGTCGTAACAAATAGGAAGCTCTATCGCCTCTTCGCCAGCCTCCAGAGGGGTAATAAACTGCAATTACATGCAGCATATGCTTTACTCTCTCAAAACCAAAGACCTTGACATGAAGAATGCCTAGTGGAGCACCCTCATGGGGGACACGAAATTCCAAGTCGCGATCTGACATTGTTCTAACACTAGGCTTTGTTTTCTCCAATCATCCTGAGAGGGCTTTGGTAAAGCACCATCTTGCCAAGATTTCCAAACTGCAACACGCCACAGTTTGGTCATAGAAACTCGGTTACGGTCAAGATGCTGGTTAGGCTCATCAATTTGACCATTGTGATTAAACACTTGGAAGAAAGAAGGTGTTCTGCCAGGCTTTGTCCATGCATGAATAGCACTGATCAAATGCACTGAAGAGTCCCGCTCAACCCAAAAATCAATTCTAGGTGGCTGGCCTCATCAAACAATTTGTCTCATTGTACGGATGCCTCCAATACCCCCCGCTCTGAGGGCATGGAGTAGCTCTGCATGAACCGTGGACACCGTAGCATCCCCCGTATTAAAAAGAATGAAGCAGACAGGACGTTGAGACGAAGATGATTGTACAGTAGTGAAACCAGAGGCATTGGAAGGATCCTGCCTCGCGTTGTGGCCAGCATGATGAATATCAATACTACTGTCATGATTGACTCCGGATGGCCGTATTAAAGCCCTTGTATGATCCATCAATTCAACATATCAAAAGTGTACCCCCACAGATAATGCATTCACAATGCAGCTCAACTCGCACAGGCCAAGGCAAGGAGAACCGTCATGGCTTCAACTGCCCTTGGGAAATACACCCCCGCAGACCCGTCCATATACGCATCAGGACACCCTAGTCCTCTCCTAGCCTGAAGGGTAGAGATTTTCAGCTTCAAGACCAATGTCTCAGGGAAACTCAGCCATAAACCAAATGCCAATAAATTCACCCAATCGCATGGGAAGAGCCAATTCACAATGACTCAAGGGCATGATAAACCCAACTCAAATGTAAACCAGAGGAATCACACAAAAAGAGAGCAACCAGACATCACATATATTGTACAGGCAAACGTACAATCAACAAAACCCATATACAAGTACAAATGAGTAGGGTAATCTACTCAAACATGCCATCCAAGTCTTCCTCAGCAGGACCAGAAGGGGGGGCAGGCTCCTTAGCTTTGCCCTTTCCCTTTCCCTTTCCCTTCCCCTTGCTACCATCCTTAGACGGTGCCAGCGCTTTGGAAGGCCCAGCAGCAGGCTCAGCAGGTGTCTGCGAAGCCTTCTTCTTGGACTTCTTGTTGGGAGGGGAGGGCTGTTGGTCAGAAGGATCAGCTTTCCTCTTCTTCTGATTACCTTTCTGCTGCTTCCCACCAGCCTTCAACTCAGCAACGTCTAGCTGGATCTGCGTTACCATCCTCCTCAATTCCCTGATGGCCTCCTTCTCATCAAAATCCTCAACCTCAAAATCATACGACACCGTCGCCAATGCACCCTCTTCCACAGCTGATGGCCTCAATGGTTTGTAACCCTCCTACACACGTGCTTTCAACATCCTGGAAATCATCGGACATGCTTGTCGAAACTCTGATAGTTATTATAATAGTTACATTAGATTAGTTACATTCATTACAATAACTAATGTAATGAATATCTTATCTAATATCTTATATAATAAGAATAACTATTAATTAGTGTTTCATATTTAATCATAAATAGCTTACATAACATTACCACGTGTTTTGTGACACATGTCACAACAATGTCACAGCCATGTGACAATAATGTGACAGAAGTCACGCTTATGTGACAACGTGACAGAGTGACGTGACAAGTCACAAGAGTGACATGACTCATCCTATGACATCACTGATAGTCATAAATGACTCATATGACTCATATGACTAATAATACGTCATATAGAACATTATGATGTCATATAGAATGTTATGGAATATCTATTAATAAGAATGACTCATATAGAAGGATATGATGTCATAAAGAACATCTTAGAATATTAATAGAAGAAGACTCAGAATGACTCATTAGCGGTACCGGTATTATGTAATAGGTAGATTACACTGTACTTAGGTTAGGGTTTATGAAAGATATATAAGGAGGGTGTTCTGAGCGACTATCCCCTCAGTTTTTACAACTAACATTTATTTTACTAAGGCAGTAACAACTAAGATGTAAGTAATTGAATCCTACTTAGTTTGATTAGCTGCGCTGCTGTCATTTGATTCAATAATGCTACAGGAGCATGCAGTTTGGTAAGCGGCCCTGGAAACCACAAAGGTGGCAACGCTCGACGATCTCAAAAGAGATCTCTGCTATACTGAGGGTATGGTCCGTTGGGGAAACGACCCACGACCGAAATCAGCACCTTCTTGGACCACTTGTTATGCTCATCAGTGAGCTGGAAAAGGTAGACAGCATCTACAAGAGATGCCCCTATAATGTCTTGTACGGCAGCAATGAGGTTGTTACCGATCTGTCCAGTAAGAGCAGTCAGCCATATACCTGCAAATTCCTGTACTCGAAGCCACTTCGAGCGGTCTAATCCAAGGGGAGCTGGAGGCGGCCAGAACTGAAATGCAGGAGCATAAACAACCTCTGAGAGGTTGTTTCCCACTGATTTGAAGGGAGGTGCAGCCACTGGCTTGTCCAACAAAGCTTGGTCATGTGACCAGACTACCAAATCCGACCTAGGGATCCTTGTAACATCGAAGAAGTCCCCGTCAGCGAAAGCATTAGCAACTTGTCCAATCAGCTTGGACTTATTGGTGACCTGCTTGCAGAAAAACTGTCCAACGACAGCACTGCAGCCTTTGTGTACGCCCTGAAGGGTATCAGAGCCTGTGTCATCAAAGTGACAACACTGGGAATGTTGACGGGGTGCATGGACCAGAAGGGGGTAGCAGCAGTAAGGTCGGTAGAAGTAGACATATCAGAAAGAACTCAGTCTGGAGATGGGGAATAGAGCCACCAACCCACAGTTCTTATACGAAGCAAAGACCAGCTTATCAAATAACATCCCATGCAACACATCATTCAATTTTAACCCGATTCGACCATTGTGCAGTCAATTGCACCATAGCACACCATTCCACAGCATCATGACACCAGAAGGTGTCATTCCATTCGTCATACTCTTGTCATACAACTCCATCATATCAAAAGATTCCTATTACAGTAGGCAACAAAACTGTTGCAATGTTTGTCAATTTCACACAGATTGACATTGTGTGCCACAGGTAAAATAACAATAAATAAGCATAAATAATGGTAG
>JAEBUS010000013.1:147737-150237 GCA_023014475.1 Amanita pallidorosea | reverse complement strand
GTTTGACTTGCTGTACCAAATGTAATATTTCTATATAATTCTGATACTTGGTTTGAGTTCTCCTTCCTTTTTAGTTATGCTGTCCATTTCTTTTCACATTGTTTTATTAACTTCATTCTTCTATCACTGCTCTGATGTGACAGCTTTCTCTTTCTACAGCAATCCATTCATTTAGTCTTTTTGTAATAGTGCTCTCATTGATGTCAGATTTATCTGTTTTTCTTTAAAAATCCTAATGTTTCGTGTCTTCCATAGGAGCCACACTGTTTGGCATATCAGTAGTCTGTATCCTTCTGTCAAATGTTCTCCTTCTATATTATTTTGTTTCTTAAACTTTATTATGCTATGCCTCTTATCACACTAATGGTCATTTCAGGCCAAGCCACTCCAGTTTTTCTTTCCCATAGTTCTTTAATAGAGAGCCATATTGCTTGACTATGATGTATGTTGCATTCTAGAAGGATATGTGATTCTGTTTCTATGGCTCCACATGTGCAGTAGGCCCTATCTATCATTTGTGGGATATTCAGGAAAAGAAACCTCCACACTTAAGGTGACCATGAATTGATTTCCATATAAAATCTTGCAGTTTTCTTGGATTAACTTGTAATATATCTCCATATTTTTGGGTATTCTATTGTTTCACCATTCATTTCATTTATCATTCTTTTTATTTCAATCAGATTTCTTGTAGTTCTACATCCACCTACAGTTACCTCCTTACCCATCTTTCTTTGTATTTTACAAAGTATTAGGCTATAGGTGACTTTTTGACTTAATCCATTTAATCTTGCACCTCTGGCTATATGTGTATGTCTCTCGTGGAATGTAAAACCATCAGTTGTCCTTATCTCATGTGCTTTTTTAACTAGCTCATGTACTTCCTTATTGTACAATTCTTTATCTTTATCCATTGTAACCCTACACGTTCTCCCCTTGTTCTCAATGATTGCATAATTTCTTTCAGGATGTCATGGTTTGGTTCATCTATCCAGTCAGTATCTTCTAGCATTGGGAGTTTCTTGAGAATATATTCTATGGCCATTTCAGATTCAGATTTTAGGATTAGGTACCCAGGGTAGCTTAGGGCTCTAAGATTGCTGCTAATTCTGCTCTGAAGCCATTTCCTTCACCATCGTATCTTTTCTGACTGCTATATTTTCTCGGTGATCATTTGGTTCTGACCAGAGACCAATCCCCATTGTATTTTTATTATCTATTCTCTTACATTGACCTTTTACATATATGGTTTTGCCCAGCTACTATTTCAGGTAATCGAAAGGCTGGGTTGGATTGTATTGCTATATCATTGAACTTCCTTTTCTTATCTTATTATGTCAAGGAGTCTAATATGGTTGTGAGGGTGTCCTTTTTCTGTAATATCAGGGTTGAAGACAAGGTGGTCACTGACATAGTCTGTAGTGTTGTATTGTCTGATTCTGTTAGGAGTATGATCTAGATTATCTTCATGAGGGGTTATTGTGTTTGGGTTATACTTTGAGGCTATTTGTCCATTAGTTTTGGGGCCATTTGGCTGCATTGTCTAGGGTTCACACAATTGTTTATTCTGATTGGGTTCTGTATGAAGTCTACCAGTTGTCCTATTGTGGTTATATCATGGTTAACTCTTAGGCATCTAGAGGACTTCTTATTCCATCTATGACTTGATTTGCAGCTATATGATGCCATATAGGCATATCCCTTTTTGAATCATGACTAAGTTTCATGACATCATGACCAATATTGTATTTTCTTCCTACTTTCACCATGTCTTTTACAAACTCTGGTAGTTTGTCATTATCTAGGATTTTCTCATGCCATGACTGCAAGATCCAACTTTGTCTGCTTTCCTTGTCAACCACTGGTTCTTTGGCCACATTGTTAGCAATAATTTGGTCTACTACATAGGCCCATATTGGTCTTTGACTGGGATCAGCTAGCCACCTTTTTACCCATCCAATTATAATGACATCTTTCCTGATATTGAGATCTGGAATACTCAATCCCCCTTTTTCTCGTGGCATTGTTGCTTCTGTCCAGTTAATACTACCTCTCTTGTTCTCCCATAGAAACTTAGACATCTCTTTATGCATTTTTTTATTACATCTGTGGGAATTCCATTTACTGTTGCAAGAAAAAATGCTCTTGATGTGATCAGAGCCTTTAGAACTAATTCTTTTCCTTTTAGGGACAGATTCATTGCTTGCCATTTATTCATAATCTCAACTTGTTTGTCTATTATCTTATTCCAGTTTTGTTTTATATTGGTGTTATGCCCAATCCATGAACCTAAAGTTCTCATGACTTCATTTTCTTTTATAATTTTAACTTCATTCTTCAGGACATTGTCTTCTTTATTATTTAACCTTCTGATTCTATAAAATTCCTTCTGTACTCTATTGAGCCCAGGGGCAAAGCTTCATATTTTTTCTCATTGAATCTAGCATTAGATGCATAACAAAACAAGTTTAGGATCCTAAACACAACACGTAGATCATCC
>JAEBUS010000013.1:127737-142737 GCA_023014475.1 Amanita pallidorosea | reverse complement strand
CCAAAACCCTCTGTAGACCAGCCTAATGACCAGCCACTGACTACAGGACCAGTAATATGACTAGCCCTGTCAGGACTACAGGACCAGTAATATGACTAGCCCTGTCAGTCACCCCCAGAGCCCTCTGTAGACTGGCCCAATGACCAGCCCACTGACTACATGACCAGTCCACAATATGACCAGCCCTTTCAGTCACCCCAAACCCTCTGTAGACCAGCCTAATGACCAGCCCACTGACTACAGGACCAGTAATATGACTAGCCCTGTCAGTCACCCCCAGAGCCCTCTGTAGACTGGCCTAATGACCAGCCACACTGACTACATGACCAGTCCACAATCTCAATGGGTAGAGTATGACCTACTAGATGACCACCACCATTTGTAAAGCTGCTGCTCACAATGAATGGTCCTGTTCAGCCATCTTCTCCCCCATATAATAGGTAACCCAGCTCTGTTTGGTCATGTTTGACATTTCCGCACCGAGGCGTGATTTTGGTGTCCACTATATCGCGCCTCAGCATACAACACTGTTTCAACCACCCCCACATGTAACATGGGTACAGCACTTGTTTAGATCCCCTAGAGCCCTCTATAGACCAGTCAATTGACCAGCCCACTGACTACATGACCAGTCCAGTCCACAATATGACCAGTCACCCCCCCATAGCCCTCTGTAGACTGGCCCAATGACCAGCCCACTGACTACATGACCAGTCCACAATATGACCAGTCACCCCCCAGAGCCCTCTGTAGACTGGCCTAATGACCAGTTACACTGACTACATGACCAGTCCACAATCCCAATGGGTAGAGTCAGGTCTTACTCATCGCACATTTGATTCAGTTCATAAAGCATGGGTTGATTTATAATATCTTTGCTACGGTCAATATGTCTTTGCACCTCTACTCCTTCTTCTCTTCAAGTTGTGCTATGTCATAAGCTGGTATACGTACAATCTCCTTCCATGGGCAACTCTGTGGGACGTGTCCTGCACTGTGGCATGTCGAGCAGATGAATGGCATCCTTAAGTCATATAGGATGTCCTTGTCCTCATCCTTGATTGTGACTGTAGTCTTTTTAATCTTACCATCATTTCCGCGCCATGTGCTCGGTATGGCATATATTATTGAAACAATAAGAGCAGCGCAGACACTAGCTAAGTAAGGTTTCAATTTACTTACATTGCTTAGCTAGGTTGTTTGCCTTACTAAAGTGTAGTTTGTTGTAAAACTGAGGGGATAGTCGCTCAGAACACCCTCCTTATATATCTTTCATAAACCCTAATATAAGTACAGTGTAATCTACCTATTACATAATACCGGTACTGCTAATGAGTCATTCTGAGTCTTCATCTATTAATATTCCCTCTAAGATGTTCTTTATGACATCATTTCCTTCTATATGAGTCATTATTATTAATAGATATTCCATAACATTCTATATGACATCATAATGTTCTATATGACATATTATGAGTCATTTATGACTATCAGTGATGTCATAGGATGAGTCACGTCACTCTTGTGACTTGTCACGTCACTCTGTCACTCTGTCACATAAGCGTGACCTCTGTCACACTATTGTCACACGACTGTGACATGTTGTGACATGTGTCACAAAACACGTGGTAATGTTATGTAAGCTATTCTGATTAAATAATTAATAGTTATTCTTATTATATAAGATATTAGATAAGATATTCATTACATTAGTTATTGTAATGAATGTAACTAATCTAATGTAACTATTATAATAACTATCAGAGTTTCGACATATATCTTCGTCTCATCTGCGGGGAGGAGGATAGAGACAGCTATGTCATCCAAACCGCCTGTCCTACCCGAGCCTATCATCTTTGTCACCACCACCTCACTCGCTCTGTAGTAATTCTTTATAGCCTCCTCAATCAGTCCATAGTGACTATACTGTGGTGTTTTGACTGTGATGACTCGTCGTGATATGGCTCGTTCTCATATGCACGAAATATGACTGCCTATGTCTTTCATTAGATTTGAAATCTATATTTGTCTGCATACCTGCCTCATACGTCTGTTCCAAGCCGCTCTCTGTTCAACTACCAGATTGCGAGCATGTCCATTCTTAAATCCTACAAGCATCCAAGGGTTATTGACTGGTCCATCAGCCACCTTTGCACCTATAGCTGAAACTGTGAACTTCGTCTTGGCTAGTTGGTCATCAGTATCTAAAATCAATTGAATTACCACAACCGTCTCATTGATTTTTTGAGTACTTTACTGTTAGGACTAATCCCACACAACCCACAAGCCTCGTTGAGACGAGATAGAGAAGAGAGGTTTATTGACACAGTAGATAAGTAAGCTGGGTGAGAGCAAACTATCTAGAGTCTTAGAGACTCCTACCTACGACGCACCACCTTATATACCCCAACCATGGTCTGTGCGCAGCAGCCTCATGCCCCTAGGCTATGCGCGCGCAGCAACAAAGCCATGGCGACTATCTACGCCTTCCCGCGATGCCCGTGTCCCCATCCGGTCCTTATTGTCTTCTTATCGGCACAGCCCTTGGCTGACTAACTGCTGACCTAACCGATGGGCGCCTCGACATAGGGTTGGCGCCTATGAGTCCTGTATACCTATGCATCCATAGGGCCCCAGAGAAAATAGATAAAAATATAGAGAAATCGCCAGAAAATTGTTAAAGTCGTAACATTTACACTCCCCCCCCAATACCACACGGAATCCATGTGGAATCTGCACCATTCCGTGCATTTGACCTTTGTGCTGTGTTTGGCAGTGTGGTGTCATGACCTGTTCTTAATGGTCGAAATCTCTAAGACATTTTTATTCTTTTTCTTGTATTTTACAATAGTTGTAGCCAAACATCTTAGTCTATCTTATCTAGTCAGCGCTAAGATTAGATTAGATTAGATAAACGATTAGATTAGATTACGGACTACCGGACCGATGACTCATGGACTATGACTCAGGCTTACCAATGCGCAGCAATGAGGGCCGATTATGTTATCTCTTTTACTCATACTTACTCAGTGTAGATACTATTATTAGAGTGGTGCACAGACCACTTGTGTAGTATATAAACTGAGCAAAGTAGCACCCAGAGTCCTCAGTCGAGTTCTCTCGGGTTTCATTCCTACTCTCATCTCCTCTACTCATAAAGTCTATTGTTGGGGCCCTAAGCCGTCACGGCGAGGGTAGTCCTGATAGTAGAACTCGACTCCACTTCATTCTTACCGCCCCAACGCTTCATAACTAGAGCATCACGCTCAAACCCGGATCCCAGGGTAAAGGGAATCTTTGATATCAGGGGGCTCCTATACTCTTCTGCAGAGTCTAAAGCGTTATTTGTTGTCGGACAATAAAACCGTCACCCCTGGTTCTTTAGAGCATCCATAAAAGCTCTATCTTACATTCCCGGTCTACACAAACCGAAGAACCTAACGCGGTGATACGCCTGGAACGTGTCAGTACCTGCGCTAGTCCTATTCAGCTCCTGAGGAAGCCATTCGAGCCGAGTCGAAGCATCCTGCTCACAAATCAAAGTCCGTAGTGCCAGCAGTGCCCCACCGAACGAAGGTCGAAGCTCGAGATCAGACAAAGTCTTCGATCCGGCCTCCTCGGTCTTAGCGGATATCCGAAACATCTCTCAGTCCCTAGACAGTCCCCGTTCCGCGCTACCCGGCCACATTGCGACGACCTCAGTTCAGTCACTAGGGCCCACCACATTGCAAATTCAGCAAAATGGGTGCCTGGTGCCTCGCCGACATAAGGACAGGACGATCACCACCCCCTCCATAGCCCCAGACTCGTGCACGTCCAACCAGCTGAAGCTTCTATGACTCGACCGATGCAGAGTGGAACGCCCTCGACCATACAGTCATTGACCCTACTCGAACGACTCGCGGCGCCAGCCCGTTCGTCGCTTGCGTCAAGGATATCCGATCGCACCGAACCTCCGACAATAGATCCGGCCGGACTCTTCCATGATAGACGTACCTCCCAGCCCAGTCGAATCACCAACGCACGACAACTTCGTTTCGTTCACCCCAGGGGCAGCCTTCTTGCGGCTACCAGTATCCGAGCGAGCCAGTATATCCATCTCGGACTCGATAGGAATACAATTCAGAGACTCGAGGACGGTGATGGAGGAGAAACAAACCATGTTGACGTGTCAGATCAGTGCTCGAGGAGGCTTAGAGCCAATGTTCCATGACCCAGACAAGGCATCTGCCTTGCGTACGCCCAGGGACCCATACAGTCGAAGTCGGTTCCACCTCGAACTAATCAACAGCTCGGTTTGATTAGAAGAGCTCGCCTCTGCAGGAAGCGCCACGTTCGTTGTCGGTCAAGTTGTATGGAGGATTATCACAGTCACAGTGCAGGAGGGCTACCGAAGGGAGATAGCATCCGGAGGACCACTAATCATTGTCAGACGAACCCTCGGACGATATGCGGTCATCAATCGAGAAGGCATGCTGCATTCGAGGCTCGTTCCAGCGCACCAGCTGATGCCATATTACTCAACCTGGCATGTAGCGCAACTTCCAGCGGAATTGACACACCATCCCCAGCTCGAGGACCTACTCTGTCACGAATACGAAGCCTAGAAACCACGAAGGCATTGCAACGTAGGCTGTGCGTCGCTATCCAGTTACAGGCAGCTTCGACCGAGGTACCCGAGGATCTGTGGAGTGCTTGTTGGGTGTTGTGAACGTCGGCAATGTCGGTGGAGAAGCATTCCCGGTTTGTGCCTGGTGCACATGCTCGTTTCTGTTGTCATGGACCTATTCCCATCGTCGTGCTTCGATTGGACTTCGAGAAAATGGTAGCAAGTGGACTTTTACTATATTGCTGATGCTGGACACTGTTCTGAATTACCCTTTTTGATACTTTGTTTTACATATATATATGTACCTGTCTTAGACGAATGACAGAGAAGTCCTGACCTTTCTTCCCTCCCCTCCGAGTTCACGGTTCAAACTTTGGCCGTCTCTGAGTCTTGCCAAGGTCCCAGCGTTGTCTCGTCTCATTCTGTGCTCGCCTTGTCTCGACCTTTGCCCCAGTATCTTGCGTAGCCTTCGACGCATTTCCTCACCAGCCACACTCGTCCTCATTGCCTCACCCATCAAGATTCGATCAGTCTTCGATCCTCGTTGCCCCCTTCGAAGTAACTCAGTACCACTTGCACTTCATTTATCACATAACCAGGTGCCTGCATGCCTTGTACCTTCAGCCAAGTCTGAGAACCTCCTAGGACTTGCCCCCCTGTCGTACGTGTTGCGTGCCAATCTCCCCTTCGTTACCTCCTATTCGTTTCGAACGCCGCCTCGGTCGATCACTGAAGGTGTGCTCGAGCACTGAGAAATTGGGTTTCTTTTGGGTTTGCCCACCGCACAGCGCATCACCGCACAAAAGAAAAAGTACAAGCCAGTCGCTAAGGAAGTCAAGCCCATTATCAGTCAGTTACCCAAGGAGTTCCGCATTCTACGAGAGATCAAGGGCAATCCACTCGCTGAGTTACCTACATTAAGCACGACACCACCCGAGTTTACGCCATGTGGGCGTTATAGAGAGGAGTGCAAGAGAACACTGGAGCAGGAACATGGTAGCAAATTCCTATGGCCCGAAGAAATCAAGTTAATGCACAACTTTATGACAAAACACAACCAGGCATTTGCCTGGGACGATAGCAAACACAGCAAGTTCAAAACCGACTTCTTTCCACCGGTGGAAATCCCAACGATTCCGCACATGCCATGGGTACAGTGCAATATCCCAATACCGCTGGGTTTGTATGATCAAATCTGCGACATCATCCACACCAAGATCAACGCGGGCGTCTACGAGCCTTCCAACTTGTCATATCATTCTTGCTGGTTCTGCATACTAAAGAAGACGGGCAAACTTCGTTTAGTGCACTCGCTGGAGCCGCTCAACGCGGTTATGATCTGACACTCAGGCGTCACACCAATCCTGGAACACTTAGCGGAGAATTTTGCAGGACGCGCATGCGGCGCAATGCTTGACCTTTTCGTCAGATATGATGAGCGTCCACTTGCTGAGGATTCACGGGATTTACAGTGGTTTGCAAAAAGGTTGACACAGCAGCGGTGTCAGGCGGAGTGTGATTTGTGTAGACCTAGCCTAGGGTTTAGCTACTGGCTGAATGCCATTCTGCAAAATCTCTCGAGATGTCAAACTGGCTGCAATTCAGCTCCATGAACGCAATCTCATACCACTAGGCGACATTCTGAGCTGCTTGAATATATCAAGAAGTACATGGTACCAGTTATATCAGCTCTGGAGACAACAGGCGATGTTGTCAGGCATACCTCTGGGATCCGTGGACAACCACGCCGCTTGCATTTTGATGATGTCGAATACCTCAAATGCTTAGTAAACCATCACCCTGATTGGTTCCTAGATGAGCTACAATCACTGCTATCCAACAACCGCTTTATCTCAGTCCACTTCTCTACCATTCAACGTACTTTGCGGCAGGCTGGCATATCATACAAAAAAATCAGGAAAGTTGCAGCAGAACAAAATGAAGCTCTTCGCTCTGATTTCATCTGGCGCATGGCTCAGTACCAACCTGAGCAGCTTGGCTTTCTTGACGAGATGTCAAAGGATGAACAAAGTTCTTTTCGGTCTTGAGGGTGCTCAACAAAGGGAAAAAGGGCTATCAAAAAGGGTGTTTTCATCCGTGGTCGACGCTTCTCAGCTGAAGGTTTGTTGACAATTGATGGGATGGTGTCGAACACAGTTGTGGAAGGGTCTATGACAAAAATCATGTTCCTAGAATACTTGGAACAATCTGTTGTAAGTTTTGTCTTGTTTATACTTATCTGTAACTGACATATTCCTAGTTTCCATTATGTAGTCCCTTCCCTGGGTATCTCAGCGTGCTTGTCATGGATAATGCACGTATACATCATGGTGATGAAATTTTAGAATTGGCAAACTGCTTTGGTACAATTGATCCCAAGTCATACCATGTTGCTAAGGTCCATAGGTGTCAGGATCGAGTATCTTCCACCGTATTCTCCTGATCTCAATCCAATTGAGGAGGCATTTTCAAAAATCAAAGCTTTCATACGGAGACATGGCAACCTACTCATTCACAATGGAGATGGAATGTTATGTGACTTGATGGAGATCATGGATATCATCACTGATGAAGATGCGATAGGATACATTATGCATTCGGGATATTTCTAAGGTACATGTGTTGGTAATA
The DNA here is from genome assembly GCA_023014475.1 of Amanita pallidorosea. NCBI lineage: Eukaryota > Fungi > Basidiomycota > Agaricomycetes > Agaricales > Amanitaceae > Amanita > Amanita pallidorosea. Next base: position 135,497 of record JAEBUS010000013.1, on the reverse strand, counting down.
AGGAATGGATATGTGCAATAGTATGAATATATGAATGAGTGTTTATAACCTGTCGTGATGAGGCAAACATGAGCATGAAAAAGAATAATTATTGCTTGCCAATCTTGATGGCCCATGTTTCAACTGCTTCCTTGATGTCTATGATTTCACCTGGCTTGAAGCATAATGCAACCAAATCCGTGTCCTTCATATGACAAAAAGCATGAGTTCCAGTATATGCATTTTCATTGAATCGCTCCAGGATGTTTGCAGAGAGATTATTCAAAGTGCAGAAGTGTTCAATTGACATTTTTGGTCCAGGTTGATAACCATCTGGGATGAGAGAGCTAGGCAGGGGAGGAATTACATTTGGTAGCGATTGCTGATGGAACGGGGCGAGCATGTTATTTGGTAAAACAACATTGACAATTGGGGTATTTGTAGTTGTTTGAGTTTTGTGCTTGTTTGCCAATTGATCAAGACAAGCTTGAAGGACAGATGACTTTGAAAAAGGTATTTGCGAAAATGCGTCAAAAAGCTTGAGGTTTGGTGGTGTATCAAGGGCTGCCGACCCATCCTGCTTGAGCTATGGAAAATATGATAAAGTCATACAACTGGCTGGGAATGAGTAGCGCTAATATGTACCATAGCGGCTGCCCATTTCTCAATATGTTCATGACTAAGATGAAGGTGGGAACCATCGACCAAAAGAAAACAATAGTCTGAGGGACAATTGGTGAGACTACATGACCAACGTTGACGAAGTCACATGATATTATCATTAAGAGCTCGGTTTGCTGGTAGGATGTCAGATTCTTTGAGAATCTTCTTAACGAGTCACAAAATGACAATAAAAATGGAAAGAGCTTCACGTACCTTCATGCCTGAATTTTCTTTCTTTTGTTTCTTCTTTGGTGGCTCTTCTTCTCCGGTACCTATAGTGGGAGCATCTGGTTCAACATTTTCTTTCTCCGACATGATCTACGTCCCAAAATACGAGGTTAGAATTGTAGAGTTGAATTTGAGGCACGTACATGAGTCCTTGCAAGCTCAATAATTTGAATCCTGACCGTAACATTTTGCTTGTTTTTGATAATGCCAATAAGGTGTCTATAATCTTCGAATGATTCTAAAGCGAGTGGACTAGAAGCAATGCGAGGGATGGTGTAATTGATATGGAAAGGTTGTAAATCATTGATAATTGGTTCCGAGAACATCTTTGCAGCTTGTATTTTTACTTCTTCAAAAAAGTCAACCAAAGGCATGTCCAATGAAAGACCAACACTGGCAGCCTTTGCTGTACGCTGTCCTTTTGGCTTTCTCATCTCAGCAGCAGTATACATAGTAAAGTTGTAGCGAATCTGAGTTGCATTACGGTCTTATAAAAAGCCAATCAGCATGGAATATGCATAGTTGCAACAATGTGCCTTTATCTGATCTACATCCCTGGTCAGTATCATCTAATTTTGATTCTTGAGCTTCATGATCACTCTCTATGCCCTCCAAAGATTCTTCCTCTTCATCCAACAATGATATAATCTTTGAACTGTGTGCTGGAGCAGCAGCCTGCCAGAGATGTGTTGTAGGGGGACCAGCACCAAATCCCCGAGAAACTGTAGATCTAGAGGGCTCGGAAAGCAGTAACCTGAGTTTGTATGGCCTATCCATCATGCTCTAGAAGAGAAATATGGCATAAAAACGAGCGACGAGTATTGAGCGAGCAAGATTGTATGTAACCCTAAGTTAAGGTATGCCAGTACTGCTGCGTCACGCTGTGTCAACCTTTTTGCAAACTGCTGTAACCACGTTTCAGATGCCTTTCGGAGCGATGTGCCTGACTACCTTGCCCATGGGATGGACCAACTTGGTCCCGATCTTTCACAATGATGTCACCTGCATCTTACAACCAGAGATTCTGGAGCTGACCATACCCTACATTGACAACGTACCAGTGAAAGGCCCACCAACGTGCTATGAGTGGGATGACAACACCTACAAAACAATACCGGATAATCCGGGCATCAGGCATTTCATATGGGAACACATCCAGAGTCTCAACAGGGTTGTACAGCGCATGAAATATGCCAGCAGCACTTTCTTGGGAAAGAAACTAGTATTATGCGCACCCTCATCGGTCATCTATGCACGTATGAAGGACGCAAACTGGAGAAAGACCTGCTCACGGCAGTCAAGAATTGGGCACCGTGTACGTCATTATCCGAGGTTAGAGCGTTCTTAGGTACTGTAGGCGTGGGTCAGATCTTCATAAAAAACTTTGCACGCAAAGCAAGTCCATTGGTGGTGCTTACTTGGAAGGATGTTCCATTCACGTTTGGGGAGGAAGAAATTGCCACGCAAGAGTCACTTAAACAAGCGCTTATCGCATCACCAGTACTTCGCCCCATCAACTACAAGTCCGATGTGCCAGTCATCTTAGCGGTGGATACGTCATGGATCACAGTTGGGTTTCTCTTGTGTCAGTGTGACCCTGATAAGCCCGCAGTCCGCTACTATAACCGCTTTGGCTCAATTACTCTAAATGAACAGGAAGGGCGCTTTTGTGGAAGTTGACGCATGTTACATCAAAGATATGCTCAAGAATCCATATATCACACCATCAGCATCAATCAATCGGTGGATCTTGGCGATCCTCACCTTCCATTTTAAGCTAGTACACATACCTAGTCGGATCCACGCACCCAACGGGCTATCTAGACGACCGCAACAACCACTGGACGAGGGACCAGATACGCAAAAAGACAAGGACTTCGACAATTGGATCAACAACCTTTATGGATTTATGCACCAGATCAACGCCGTGTCTTCCAGAGCTCTCGCACCGCGACGCTGCCAAATCCAGGATGCGAGGACTCTGCATTATGCTAAACCAGCACCAAGAGCAGATGAAGGATCCATAGTAAAGGGTAAAAGTCTGCTTGTGGCTTTCTTCCTGACCGATCCAGATACACCGCCACTGGAGATTGAGAGGTTACCAGTACCAGAAGGAGAGGATGATAACACCCATGACGGGATATTCCTGTGGAGAAATCAGACCGCGTCAAGGGATGAGGAAAAACTGCAAATGGCGAAGTGGTTCCTGACAGAGCTGGAGCGACCCGACAGCATGTCAGACGAAGAAAATATACGGTTCATGCGGTACTGTACCAAATTCTTCATAAAGGATGATACGCTGTGGTTAAGGGACAGGTATGGAGCGCATAAAGTTGTATTGGATCCGCACAAGCGGGTAGGCATACTGGTCTGCTGCCATGATGAACTAGGACACCGCGGATATTATGCGACTTGCGCAGGGGTCATGCAACAGTTTTGGTGGCCGCAAATGCAGGACGACGTAAAATGGTACATCAAGTCTTGTCGTGCATGCCAAGCTCGACAATTGCAACTATACCACATCCCACCTGTTGTTGCAGAACCCACTCCAATCTTTGCCAAGGTCTACCTTGACACCATGCACCTACCACCATCAAATCAATTCAAATATCTGGTCCAGGCCCGCTGCTCATTAACACACTACCCCGAGTACTGCGCCCTACGTCGTGAAACGGCTAATGCCATAGGAGATTGGATCTTCGAAGATCTCATTTGCCGCTGGGGAAGTTTGGTGGAAATTGTGACGGACAACGGAGCGCCTATTATCCGCACTGTAGCGCACTTAGCAAAGAAGCACCACATCAACCATATCTGCATCTCCGGTTACAACTCCCATGCTAACGACATTGTGGAACGCAGTCACTTCGACATTCGACAGGCTCTAGTCAAAGCAAGCAAAGGAGTGAATTGGGCTCCGGTATTGCACTCCGTATTCTGGTCCGAATGTGTCACAGCAAGGCGTCACATGGGAGTATCGCCCTACTTCACAGTAACAGGAACTCATCCACTACTTCCGCTCGATATCACCGAAGCCACCTACTTGTTACCACTGCCCAAGGCGTTCCTATCCACAACAGACCTCATCGCAAGGCGCACTACGGAGTTACAGAAGCAACATGCACAAACAGAAGTGTTAAAAGGGAAAGTTTATGTGGCCTGCGTGGCAGCTGCAAAACGATTCAAAAAGGAACACCTGACGGTCATCCGCAATTTTGATTTCAAATGCGGCGCATTGGTCTTAGTCCGCAATACCGTGATCAAAAAATCCTTGAACTGTTACGGACAATGCCCTTGTTGTGGTTCGTTCTAAGTCAACAGTGACAAGCAGAGTCTCGGTCCGCTCCCAGTCACTGGACAAAGAGTCTAGACACTAAGTCAAACAATGACAAAGGTCTTGAGAACGATGAGGAAGAAGAGCGTTGAGATCGGGTGAGGTTGAGAGCAAAACTTGTCTAAGTTGGAACTGAGGTTTACTCTAGGATACATGGGGTTTATATACGTTTGGAGAACAAAGGAAACTGAAAAAAGGGACGAGACTGTAGCTACTTGAGAAAGGAAATGTGAAAGTAACTACAAAAGGAGATAATGTCCAAGCTGTACACTGCGCAGTAATGATGGATATGAAATGGTCCACTAAAATACGGAGACGAGACAAAATGAGAACTGTAACATTACCCCCTTCGTATGCGAGAAGTCGCTGACTTCTACCATGAATTTGTCCAGCTGTGATCTTGCCTGGATTCCAGCCAACTGATGATGTTGCCAACGTCCTTGTCAGCGGTTTCTACTCGCCACTGCAGACTTTGAATTGCACATTGTAATTGTTTTGCCTGGGCAAGCATCGCGTCTCGTTCCTCGTAGGTGAGGGTGTGCAGGTTGGTGGTAAGAGTGAGGGCAGTGATGAAGTTGAGTGGCTCGGAAAATAGGTTGAAGTAGGTGATCAAGGTAGCAAGGTTGTCGCTGACGTTGTCAAGCATGGCGTTGCGAGGGCAAGTGGCGATAGGCAGAGCGGGTGCGAGAGGGACAGTAATGGTGTCATTCAGTTCTGCCGGGTGTTCATGAAGTTTGGGGAGGTCAGCGAACTCGAAGTCGTCAATGGTGATGGTGGTATTAATGAAGACTTTGAGGGGGAGGTCCTGGGTGGTGGCGAGGAAGGGCGAGAGGATGGCGACGGGTTCAACGTAACAATGGCCACATGCTGTGACCAGGAGGGCAAAGGCGAAGGCGATGAGGTAGGCGATGGTGGTGAAGAAAGCGGGCATGATGCGACAGATAGGTTGGGGAATCCGATGCACTCCAAAGCGTCCTTTTATGTTCAATTGAACACTTCGTCATCATAATTGACAGTCAGGAGCTCTTCTTCCGAAAATTGGTAAGATGATGCGGGCGCTCTGATGGTGGGAACGTATTCGAGTTCTCCATCAGATTCTTCTGATTCACTTAATTCATTTCTGGTAACAGTGGAAACCTCGTTCCCATGCTCGGTGTCTGTGGTAGGGTCATTGCTTTGTGCGATGGCTTGATCCGGTGCGTCAGGAATAACAGGATCGTCAACAAACATGTTCAGGAAGTCCAGGCTATCCATTGCATCGTCAAAATTGGCTTGTGCGTTTGGGACATGTCGATCAGCAACCCAGCGGTATATTTCGATCTCTTTGCCAGCGCATTTTAGATTCTGGATAAAGGCGTATTTTTCAGGGTCTTCTCTTCGAAGGGCCATCTCAGCATACACCTCATATCTGTGATTCAAAGGTACGTTGGGTGATGGAAGATATGATCTGGCTTCAGGATAGTATGGTAATTCTTCAGGATCAAATGTAAGATCCATGTATCTTGGGAGATAATGAAGGTGAGCATTGAATGGGAATTCTACGTGTCCTTGTGGATGTGTTAGGTGTCCGGTGGTTAGTCTTGAGACTCTGGGTGCAGTCTGTCAAACTGCTTGTGTTCGGGTGATTTTGGAGAATTGTGGTAATCCTAATGGAGAGGTTGGAGGGCGATAGATAGGAATTTTAATGACTCGTCCTCGGAATCTTTTGTAGAGTTTTGGAGAATACCGTCCTCGAGTAGAACAGTATTTCTTTGTATATTGAATGTTTTGTTTAAGGATTCGGCAGTTACGATAGCGAGACATGGGTGTTTTACAACTGTCTTCTCTGTTTATATACTTTCAAGATATCTGCAGCATTGCCTAGATTTCGTTCTGGTTCCCAGGAATTGTCATTTGGACCGTAGTTTTTCCATTTAACCAAATACTGATATCCTGTCCCACGCTTTCGGTGTGCAAGAACCGCTTCAGCTTCAAACTCTTCCTGTCCATTTACAAGATCAGGAGGTGGGGTTGTGTAATTTGGTCTGTGCATTTCAGTCTCCCTATATGGCATAAGGGTGAATGTGTGAAAGACTGAATGAATGCGCCATTGTTTCGGAAGTTTGAGCTTATACATCACTGGTCCTAAGACTTGCTCAATGAGAAAGGGTCCTTCTCGTTTTGGCACTAGTTTCCTGGACTGGTATGGAATATTAATATTCCTGTTTTCGAGCCAAACTTTGTCTCCTATTTTGAATTTGATTGACTTGTCTCTAATTCGTCTAGCCACCATTTGTCTGGCTAATTCATGTGCAGCAAGCACCTCTTCCCTAGCTTTTCGTAGCAACTGTAGCCGTTCTTCTGCTGCTGGTGCTGTCATTTTCTGCGCCGCAGTGGGTAGTGCAACCAGGTTTGTTCCATACATAAGCTGGAAAGGCGATGCTTTAACTGAATCATGATGACGATTGTTATGGGCAAATTCAGTGATTGGTAATAATTGTTTCCAAATATGCGCTTTTTTTGCACAGAATATTTGAAGATATACTTCTAGTTCTTGATTAACTCGTTCCGTTTCTCCATCGGTTTGCGGATGATAGGTGGTGCTCATTCTATGATCGATTCCTAATGTTTTCCTGATTTCTTGGAAGACCTTGGCTGAGAACTGTGGTCCTCGATCTGAAATGAGTACGTCTGGTAGACCAAAGCGCTTGAATATTTCAGAGATGTAAAGGTCTGCTGTTCCTAACACATTGATGGTTTTCTTACAAGGAGTAAGAATTACCCCCTTTGTAAGACCATGGTCCACCGTGACCAAAATTGAGTCAAATCCATCAGAAATAGGGAGATTGGTAATAAAGTCCAGCGTTACTTGTTGAAATGGTCGAGTCACCCTAGATCCAATTGGGAGGAGAGCCGGGGTGTTGGGGTGAGTGTTCACCTTCATTTGTTGACAGGTGGCGCAACCTGTAATCCATTCCTTAACATGTTTATACATTCCTGGCCACCAGTAGTCTTGTTGTAATAATTCTAACATTTTCAGGCGTCCAGGGTGACCGGAAGTAGGTGACTCATGAACCGTTTTAATAATACTCGTGTGAAGCGTTCCAAGATCGGGGATATATTATAGAACAAAAGGTTTTTGTGATTGCAATGGACTATAATAGGGTGTGGTGATCCATGTAGCAAATGTCGCCATGCCTGCAGTCCTTTAATAATAGCCAGCAGTTCTCAGTCATAAATCTGGTAATTCTGGTCTGTCATGGTTAAAGCGTGTGATATAAAACCACAAGGATGAAGGGATCCGGAAGCGTTTGCTTCAGTACCGCTCCAGTAGCTTTGTTAAGGGCGTCCATCTGTAAAATGAATGGTCTCATGGGATCCGGCATGCATAGAACTGGCATAGACGAAAATTTGCGTTTAAAATCGTCGAAAGCTCTCTGACAATTGGGTGTCCAACAGAAGGTTAACCCTTTCCTTGTTAAATCCGTCAGAGATGCTTCGTCGTGATCTGGCAGTTTGCCCAATCAGAGTCGCTAAAGCCGAGTAGTTGGATAGTATTGGCCTCCCCCAGGACGAGGCG
>JAEBUS010000013.1:97500-107232 GCA_023014475.1 Amanita pallidorosea | reverse complement strand
AGCTGCACTTGCCAGTGCCATCTTGTCTGAATTGCTTTATATAAAAACTGATGATAAAGGTGACTAAAGAGTTCACATTCACAGGTACTACACATGCAAAATGTTTGGTTCACCAGTCCAAAGGATGCGAGGCTCACTACATACAGGATAGCCTAGTCTGTCCAAAGTCACAAAAGTGAGCGGGTCAAGGTCTGAGCATTAGAACCTCACTTGATAGACTCTAGCTGAGTCTGGCCCTAAAGTAGCCAAAGCGACATACCACAAAATCAGCTTGCTTTCCTTTTCCCCAAGATCCTTTGTGCAGGGGAGGGTGAGCAGAGAGTGAAAATGGCTTTGGGACTTGTTGCAGAGGTTGGGTGGTATATATATAGCACCCTTCAGTGCACTTCGCCGCACACAGTTGGAACTGTGGAACTTGATTCAGACTACTCTTGGACTGGTGACAAAACAAACTGTGACTTATTGCTAGGTAAGCATACATTTATTGTATGCTGGTGCACCCCCAGATGATGAGAAATGTCCATTCATTCGCAGTTTCCACTCTAGTGCCCTCTAGTCATACTAGAGTACTCCTCCATGCAGAATGCCTAAATTCCCCTCCTTGTAATGCCGAACCCTAAGAGCATTTTGCCAGGAGTGTGGGCCCTTCCATTAGTGTGGGCGCTGGGCAGGAAGCTGAGGTTGGTGCAATGAGGGACGAGATGTGACCTTCCTTTGGATGTCTGACATATTCTGGGGGAGCAGCCACACTTCTTTCTATCTCAGCTATCAAGAGGCTGACTGGCATGCTTTGACAGATTCCCTCATAATCGGTTTATGGAGTGCCATGTAAAGAATCGTCATCACAGCTCACATACAGAGTGTCAAGTCAGTTGAACACTCTTTTGACTAATGACTGTGGGGAAAGTCCCCGGAGATGCAGAGACAGTCTGAATAGACAGCCACCTTGAAAGCAGGCAGGCAGTGGATTGGACTCTGTTGTTGGATTCAGACATGCAAGTCTGATTTGACAAGTAACTCAGTTCCTCATTGGAACAGTCATGCGATTGAAGACTTGGCCCAAGTCTTCAACCCAATGGGGCTTACTCTTGCATGGCACTTTCCTTTTCCCTTGGAATGTTTCAAGGAGGGAAGTAAGTATCTCTTCTCTTCTTGCCTGGTGCAAAGATGTTATAGTGAAAGGGTTGATCTCACACAATCTGGGTCCTTCCATCCAATTCACTTTTCCCAGTGCCCAAACTGCCCAAATCAGGTCACAATTCCCGGTGTGCTACCTTAATTAAGCTCATGTGTATGCATTCACTGTAAGGCTGGACTGACATTGTACTGCACTGGCAGTGGACTCTTATTTGACTCTGGGCTGCCATGGTCCAAAGCTTGATGACCTGACAGCAAAGGCAGGGTCCAACACAACACAACTGTTGCTGTGATAGCCAAATCTGTGCAGAACGTGCATTTGTTCACTTCTGTGACTATATGTACTAGCACTCTGCATAGGTGGTCATCAGAAGTGGTGTTTGTTTCTGGCAAAAAAGCAAGGAGCCTATGTAACAGTGCATCTGCTTTAAAACAATGTGGATGATGTGTGGTTATAGGCTGAAAAGGCAGGTTTGGGCATGCAACTGGGCAAATGTGGGTTGCAGATTGAGAAAGTCATGGATTGGGGTGGGAGAGGAGATCACACTTGAGGCTGCACATATGCAGTGCTGAGTGCTTGTTAACTTGTAATAATCAAATTATCCATGTGATGCTGATTGGCTTCTTCAGGTCTCCAATGCATTGTTGGATGGTTGTCCAGGGACTGGTTAAAATGTATGTAGTGTGAACACAGTTGGCTGGAGCTTGGTTTAATGTAGGTTTAGACCAGGGCAGGTCAGAAGTATAGTGTGAGCTTATGAGCTTAGGGCAGGTCAGAAGTAGAACACCTTGTAATGAGTTTAGGGCAGGTCAAAAATCAATAGTAAAGGGTGGCTATAATGGTGACTGACAGGTGGCTGACAGGTGGCTGACATACAAGATGGTTAAATGGGTTAAATGGTGGCTGACAGACAAAATGGTAAAAAGGTTAGGCATTGGACTGGGTGGCTGACTGGGTGGCTGACAGGGGATGACTGAGACAAGTGGAGTAGGTGAGACATGGTGGCTGACAGGTGGCTGACAGGGTGGCTGGCAGACAAAATGGTAAAAAGGTTAGGTATTGGACTGGGTGGCTGACTGGGTGGGTGGCTGACAGGGGTGGTGGAGTAGGTGAGACATGGTGGCTGACAGGTGGCTGACAGGTGGCTGACAGACAAGATGGTAAAATGGGCTAAATGGTGGTTGACAGGTGGCTGACAAGTGGCTGACTGGGGTGGCTGGCAGACAAAATGGTAAAAATAAAAAGGTTAGGTATTGGACTGGGTGGCTGACTGGGTGGCTGACAGGGGGTGGCTGAGACAAGTGGAGTAGGTGAGACATGGTGGCAGTGGAGTAGGTGAGACATGGTGGCTGACAGGTGGCTGACTGGGGTAGCTGGCAGACAAAATGGTAAAGAGGTTAGGTATTGGACTGGTGGCTGACTGGGTGGCTGACAGGGGGTGGTGGAGTAGGTGAGACATGGTGGCTGACAGGTGGCTGACAGGTGACTGACAGACAAGATGGTAAAATGGGTTCAATGGTGGCTGACAGGGTGGCTGGCAGACAAAATGGTAAAAAGGTTAGGTATTGGACTGGGTGGCTGACTGGGTGGGTGGCTGACAGGGGGTGGTGGAGTAGGTGAGACATGGTGGCTGACAGGTGGCTGACAGGTGGCTGACAGACAAGATGGTAAAATGGGTTAAATGGTGGCTGACAGGGGTGGCTGACAGACAAAATGGTAAAAAAGGTTAAGCATTGGACTGGGTGGCTGACTGGGTGGCTGACAGGGGATGACTGAGACAAGTGGAGTAGGTGAGACATGGTGGCTGACAAGTGGCTGACAGGGTGGCTGGCAGACAAAATGGTAAAAAGGTTAGGTATTGGACTGGGTGGCTGACTGGGTGGCTGACAGGGGGTGGCTGAGACAAGTGGAGTAGGTGAGACATGGTGGCAGTGGAGTAGGTGAGACATGGTGGCTGACAGGTGGCTGACTGGGGTGGCTGGCAGACAAAATGGTAAAAAGGTTAGGTATTGGACTGGTGGCTGACTGGGTGGCTGACAGGGGGTGGTGGAGTAGGTGAGACATGGTGGCTGACAGGTGGCTGACAGGTGACTGACAGACAAGATGGTGAAATGGGCTAAATGGTGGTTGACAGGTGGCTGACAAGTGGCTGACTGGGGTGGCTGACAGACAAAATGGTAAAAAAGGTTAAGCATTGGACTGGGTGGCTGACTGAGTGGCTGAGAAACAAAATGGTAAAAAGGTTAGGCATTGGACTGGGTGGCTGATGGGGTGGCTGACAGGGGGTGGTGGAGTAGGTGAGACATGGTGGCTGACAGGTGGCTGACAGGGTGGCTGGCAGACAAAATGGTAAAAAGGTTAGGTATTGGACCAGGTGGCTGACTGGGTGGGTGGCTGACAGGGGGTGGTGGAGTAGGTGAAACATGGTGGCTGACAGGTGGCTGACAGACAAGATGGTAAAATGGGTTAAATGGTGGCTGACAGGTGGCTGACTGGGGTGGCTGACAGACAAAAAGGTAAAAAAATTAGGCATTGGACTGGTTGGCTGACTGGGTGGCTGACAGGGGGTGGCTGAGACAAGTGGAGTAGGTGAGACATAGTGGCAGTGGAGTAGGTGAGACATGGTGGCTGACAGGTGGCTGACTGGGGTGGCTGGCAGACAAAATGGTAAAATGGTTAGGTATTGGACTGGTGGCTGACTGGGTGGCTGACAGGGGGTGGTGGAGTAGGTGAGACATGGTGGCTGACAGGTGGCTGACAGGTGGCTGACAGACAAGATGGTAAAATGGGTTAAATGGTGGCTGACAGGTGGCTGACTGGGGTGGCTGACAGACAAAAAGGTAAAAAAATTAGGCATTGGACTGGTTGGCTGACTGGGTGGCTGACAGGGGGTGGCTGAGACAAGTGGAGTAGGTGAGACATGGTGGCAGTGGAGTAGGTGAGACATGGTGGCTGACAGGTGGCTGACAGGTGGCTGACAGACAACATGGTAAAATGGGCTAAATGGTGGCTGACAGGTGGCTGACAAGTGGCTGACTGGGGTGGCTGACAGACAAAATGGTAAAAAAGGTTAAGCATTGGACTGGGTGGCTGACTGAGTGGCTGAGAAACAAAATGGTAAAAAGGTTAGGTATTGGACTGGGTGGCTGACTGGGTGGCTGACAGGGGGTGGTAGAGTAGGTGAGACATGGTGGCTGACAAGTGGCTGACAGGGTGACTGGCAGACAAAATGGTAAAAAGGTTAGGTATTGGACTGGGTGGCTGACTGGGTGGCTGACAGGGGGTGGTGGAGTAGGTGAGACATGGTGGCTGACAAGTGGCTGACAGGGTGACTGGCAGACAAAATGGTAAAAAGGTTAGGTATTGGACTGGGTGGCTGACAGGGTGGCTGACAGGGGGTGGTGGAGTAGGTGAGACATGGTGGCTGACAGGTGGCTGACAGGTGGCTGACAGGTGGCTGACATACAAGATGGTTAAATGGGTTAAATAGTGGCTGACAGGTGGCTGACAGGTGGCTGACAGGTGGCTGACATGTGGCTGACTGGGGTGGCTGGCAGACAAAATGGTAAAAAGGTTAGGTATTGGACTGGGTGGCTAACTGTGTGGCTGAGACAAGTGGAGTGTGTGAGACATGGTGGCTGTCATGGTGGGTCACAAGATGGTTAGGCATGACTGGGAACATTACTGGACACTGTAAACATCCTACAAAATTCAGTACTTGAAGCATTCAGCAGTGAACACTGTGCTCCATGCTGGAGGCGCGATATAGTGGACACCAAAACTCACGCCTCGGTGCGGAAATGTCAAATATGACCAAACAGGGCTGGGTTACCTATTATATGGGGAAGAGGATGGCTGAACAAGACCAGTCATTGTGAGCAGCAGCCTTACAAATGGTGGCTGGTCATCTAGTAGGTCATACTCTACCCATTGAGATTGTGGACTGGTCATGTAGTCAGTGTGGCTGGTCATTAGGCCAGTCTACAGAGGGCTTTGGGGATTAAATGACTGAAAAGGACTGGTCATGTATTGAACTGGTCATTTAGTAGGTCAATTGACAGGTCATGTTCTATTTGGGAGGGCAATTCAGTGAGGTGCGATATAGTGGACACCAAAACTCACGCCTCGGTGCGGAAATGTCAAATATGACCAAACAGGGCTGGGTTACCTATTATATGGGGAAGAGGATGGCTGAACAGGACCAGTCATTGTGAGCAGCAGCCTTATAAATGGTGGCTGGTCATCTAGTAGGTCATACTCTACCCATTGGGATTGTGGACTGGTCATGTAGTCAGTGTAACTGGTCATTAGGCCAGTCTACAGAGGACTCTGGGGTGTGACTGGTCATATTGTGGACTGGTCATGTAGTCAGTGGGCTGGTCATTGGGCTGGTCTGCAGATGGCTCTGGGGGATGACTGAAAGGGGCTGGTCATACTGTGGACTGGTCATGTAGTCAGTGGGCTGGTCAGTGGGCTGGTCTACAGAGGGCTTTGGGGGATTAGATAACTGAAAAGGACTGGTCATGTATTGAACTGGTCATTTAGTAGGTCAATTGACAGGTCATGTTCTATTTTGGAGGGCAGTTCAGTGAGGTGCGATATAGTGGACACCAAAACTCACGCCTCGGTGTGGAAATGTCAAATATGACCAAACAGGGCTGGGTTACCTATTATATGGGGAAGAGGATGGCTGAACAGGACCAGTCATTGTGAGCAGCAGCCTTATAAATGGTGGCTGGTCATCTAGTAGGTCATACTCTACCCATTGGGATTGTGGACTGGTCATGTAGTCAGTGTAACTGGTCATTAGGCCAGTCTACAGAGGGCTCTGGGGGGTGACTGGTCATATTGTGGACTGGTCATGTAGTCAGTGGGCTGGTCATTATGCTGGTCTACAGAGGGTTTTGGGGGTGACTGACAGGGCTGGTCATATTGTGGACTGGTCATGTAGTCAGTGGGCTGGTCATTGGGCCAGTCTACAGAGGGCTATGGGGGGGGTGACTGGTCATATTGTGGACTGGACTGGTCATGTAGTCAGTGGGCTGGTCAATTGACTGGTCTATAGAGGGCTCTAGGGGATCTAAACAAGTGCTGTACCCATGTTACATGTGGGGGTGGTTGAAACAGTGCTGTATGCTGAGGCGCGATATAGTGGACACCAAAACTCACGCCTCGGTGCGGAAATGTCAAACATGACCAAACAGAGCTGGGTTACCTATTATATGGGGGAGAGGATGGCTGAACAGGACCATTCATTGTGAGCAGCAGCTTTACAAATGGTGGCTGGTCATCTAGTAGGTCATACTCTACCCATTGAGATTGTGAACTGGTCATGTAGTCAGTGTGGCTGGTCATTAGGCCAGTCTACAGAGGGCTCTGGGGGGTGACTGACAGGGCTAGTCATATTACTGGTCCTGTAGTCAGTGGGCTGGTCATTATGCTGGTCTACAGAGGGTTTTGGGGGTGACTGAAAGGGCTGGTCATATTGTGGACTGGTCATGTAGTCAGTGGGCTGGTCATTGGGCCAGTCTACAGAGGGTTTTGGGGGTGACTGACAGGGCTGGTCATATTGTGGACTGGTCATGTAGTCAGTGGGCTGGTCATTGGGCCAGTCTACAGAGGGCTCTGGGGGATGACTGACAGGGCTAGTCATATTACTGGTCCTGTAGTTAGTGGGCTGGTCATTAGGCTGGTCTACAGAGGGTTTTGGGGGTGACTGAAAGGGCTGGTCATATTGTGGACTGGTCATGTAGTCAGTGGGCTGGTCATTGGGCCAGTCTACAGAGGGTTTTGGGGGTGACTGACAGGGCTAGTCATATTACTGGTCCTGTAGTCAGTGGGCTGGTCATTAGGCTGGTCTACAGAGGGTTTTGGGGGTGACTGAAAGGGCTGGTCATATTGTGGACTGGTCATGTAGTCAGTGGGCTGGTCATTGGGCCAGTCTACAGAGGGTTTTGGGGGTGACTGACAGGGCTGGTCATATTGTGGACTGGTCATGTAGTCAGTGGGCTGGTCATTGGGCCAGTCTACAGAGGGCTATGGGGGGGGTGACTGGTCATAATGTGGACTGGACTGGTCATGTAGTCAGTGGGCTGGTCAATTGACTGGTCTATAGAGGGCTCTAGGGGATCTAAACAAGTGCTGTACCCATGTTACATGTGGGGGTGGTTGAAACAGTGCTGTATGCTGAGGCGCGATATAGTGGACACCAAAACTCACGCCTCGGTGCGGAAATGTCAAACATGACCAAACAGAGCTGGGTTACCTATTATATGGGGGAGAGGATGGCTGAACAGGACCATTCATTGTGAGCAGCAGCTTTACAAATGGTGGCTGGTCATCTAGTAGGTCGTACTCTACCCATTGGGACTCATTGGGATCATGCAACTGAAAAGGACTGGCCATTGGGAATGCCAGGCAGCCTTGTTACATGGCTGGTCATTGAATAGGTCGGTGGGCAGGTCAATTGACAGGCCTACAGAGAGCTCTGGGGGATCTAATGAAGTGCTGTACCCATGTTACATGTGGGGGTGGTTGAAAACAGTGCTGTATGCTGAGGCGCGATATAGTGGACACCAAAACTCACGCCTCGGTGCGGAAATGTCAAACATGACCAAACAGAGCTGGGTTACCTATTATATGGGGGAGAGGATGGCTGAACAGGACCATTCATTGTGAGCAGCAGCTTTACAAATGGTGGCTGGTCATCTAGTAGGTCATACTCTACCCATTGAGATTGTGAACTGGTCATGTAGTCAGTGTGGCTGGTCATTGGGCCAGTCTACAGAGGGTTTTGGGGGTGACTGACAGGGCTGGTCATATTGTGGACTGGTCATGTAGTCAGTGGGCTGGTCATTGGGCCAGTCTACAGAGGGCTCTGGGGGATGACTGACAGGGCTAGTCATATTACTGGTCCTGTAGTTAGTGGGCTGGTCATTAGGCTGGTCTACAGAGGGTTTTGGGGGTGACTGAAAGGGCTGGTCATATTGTGGACTGGTCATGTAGTCAGTGGGCTGGTCATTGGGCCAGTCTACAGAGGGTTTTGGGGGTGACTGACAGGGCTAGTCATATTACTGGTCCTGTAGTCAGTGGGCTGGTCATTAGGCTGGTCTACAGAGGGTTTTGGGGGTGACTGAAAGGGCTGGTCATATTGTGGACTGGTCATGTAGTCAGTGGGCTGGTCATTGGGCCAGTCTACAGAGGGTTTTGGGGGTGACTGACAGGGCTGGTCATATTGTGGACTGGTCATGTAGTCAGTGGGCTGGTCATTGGGCCAGTCTACAGAGGGCTATGGGGGGGTGACTGGTCATAATGTGGACTGGACTGGTCATGTAGTCAGTGGGCTGGTCAATTGACTGGTCTATAGAGGGCTCTAGGGGATCTAAACAAGTGCTGTACCCATGTTACATGTGGGGGTGGTTGAAACAGTGCTGTATGCTGAGGCGCGATATAGTGGACACCAAAACTCACGCCTCGGTGCGGAAATGTCAAACATGACCAAACAGAGCTGGGTTACCTATTATATGGGGGAGAGGATGGCTGAACAGGACCATTCATTGTGAGCAGCAGCTTTACAAATGGTGGCTGGTCATCTAGTAGGTCGTACTCTACCCATTGGGACTCATTGGGATCATGCAACTGAAAAGGACTGGCCATTGGGAATGCCAGGCAGCCTTGTTACATGGCTGGTCATTGAATAGGTCGGTGGGCAGGTCAATTGACAGGCCTACAGAGAGCTCTGGGGGATCTAATGAAGTGCTGTACCCATGTTACATGTGGGGGTGGTTGAAAACAGTGCTGTATGCTGAGGCGCGATATAGTGGACACCAAAACTCACGCCTCGGTGCGGAAATGTCAAACATGACCAAACAGAGCTGGGTTACCTATTATATGGGGGAGAGGATGGCTGAACAGGACCATTCATTGTGAGCAGCAGCTTTACAAATGGTGGCTGGTCATCTAGTAGGTCGTACTCTACCCATTGGGACTCATTGGGATCATGCAACTGAAAAGGACTGGCCATTGGGAATGCCAGGCAGCCTTGTTACATGGCTGGTCATTGAATAGGTTGGTGGGCAGGTCAATTGACAGGTCTACAGAGAGCTCTGGGGGATCTAATGAAGTGCTGTACCCATGTTACATGTGGGGGAGCAAAAACAGTGTTGCATGCTGGAGGCGCGATATAGTGGACACCAAAACTCACGCCTCGGTGCGGAAATGTCAAATATGACCAAACAGGCCAAGTTTGCTATAACAAGGAGAGGCAAAGCTTTAATGCAGTCTCGACTTGTGTCATTTGGGGTTGAAAGCAAGATGCATCAAGTGTCATGTCTAGTATGCCTCGAGTGGTTCCTATGGGGGATGGCTAGCTTTTCCAAGACCAAACCAAGGATAGACCTGTCTATCAGGTCAGACTGGTTTGGGACATGGAGTATGGCTTTGAGTCTGAGTGTATCAACAACATTTCTGCTCATCAAAAGTCGAGGATTTTGATTTTGAACATGTGGAAGAGGGTTGTGGACTAATTGCCGATGGCCAAGCCTGATGCAGATAACCACTTGAGAATCCGTCATAACTAATGGTACTCCTACCTT
>JAEBUS010000013.1:82500-90000 GCA_023014475.1 Amanita pallidorosea | reverse complement strand
AATTCACTTTTCCCAGTGCCCAAACTGCCCAAATCAGGTCACAATTCCCGGTGTGCTACCTTAATTAAGCTCATGTGTATGCATTCACTGTAAGGCTGGACTGACATTGTACTGCACTGGCAGTGGACTCTTATTTGACTCTGGGCTGCCATGGTCCAAAGCTTGATGACCTGACAGCAAAGGCAGGGTCCAACACAACACAACTGTTGCTGTGATAGCCAAATCTGTGCAGAACGTGCATTTGTTCACTTCTGTGACTATATGTACTAGCACTCTGCATAGGTGGTCATCAGAAGTGGTGTTTGTTTCTGGCAAAAAAGCAAGGAGCCTATGTAACAGTGCATCTGCTTTAAAACAATGTGGATGATGTGTGGTTATAGGCTGAAAAGGCAGGTTTGGGCATGCAACTGGGCAAATGTGGGTTGCAGATTGAGAAAGTCATGGATTGGGGTGGGAGAGGAGATCACACTTGAGGCTGCACATATGCAGTGCTGAGTGCTTGTTAACTTGTAATAATCAAATTATCCATGTGATGCTGATTGGCTTCTTCAGGTCTCCAATGCATTGTTGGATGGTTGTCCAGGGACTGGTTAAAATGTATGTAGTGTGAACACAGTTGGCTGGAGCTTGGTTTAATGTAGGTTTAGACCAGGGCAGGTCAGAAGTATAGTGTGAGCTTATGAGCTTAGGGCAGGTCAGAAGTAGAACACCTTGTAATGAGTTTAGGGCAGGTCAAAAATCAATAGTAAAGGGTGGCTATAATGGTGACTGACAGGTGGCTGACAGGTGGCTGACATACAAGATGGTTAAATGGGTTAAATGGTGGCTGACAGACAAAATGGTAAAAAGGTTAGGCATTGGACTGGGTGGCTGACTGGGTGGCTGACAGGGGATGACTGAGACAAGTGGAGTAGGTGAGACATGGTGGCTGACAGGTGGCTGACAGGGTGGCTGGCAGACAAAATGGTAAAAAGGTTAGGTATTGGACTGGGTGGCTGACTGGGTGGGTGGCTGACAGGGGGTGGTGGAGTAGGTGAGACATGGTGGCTGACAGGTGGCTGACAGGTGGCTGACAGACAAGATGGTAAAATGGGCTAAATGGTGGTTGACAGGTGGCTGACAAGTGGCTGACTGGGGTGGCTGGCAGACAAAATGGTAAAAATAAAAAGGTTAGGTATTGGACTGGGTGGCTGACTGGGTGGCTGACAGGGGGTGGCTGAGACAAGTGGAGTAGGTGAGACATGGTGGCAGTGGAGTAGGTGAGACATGGTGGCTGACAGGTGGCTGACTGGGGTAGCTGGCAGACAAAATGGTAAAGAGGTTAGGTATTGGACTGGTGGCTGACTGGGTGGCTGACAGGGGGTGGTGGAGTAGGTGAGACATGGTGGCTGACAGGTGGCTGACAGGTGACTGACAGACAAGATGGTAAAATGGGTTCAATGGTGGCTGACAGGGTGGCTGGCAGACAAAATGGTAAAAAGGTTAGGTATTGGACTGGGTGGCTGACTGGGTGGGTGGCTGACAGGGGGTGGTGGAGTAGGTGAGACATGGTGGCTGACAGGTGGCTGACAGGTGGCTGACAGACAAGATGGTAAAATGGGTTAATGGTGGCTGACAGGGGTGGCTGACAGACAAAATGGTAAAAAAGGTTAAGCATTGGACTGGGTGGCTGACTGGGTGGCTGACAGGGGATGACTGAGACAAGTGGAGTAGGTGAGACATGGTGGCTGACAAGTGGCTGACAGGGTGGCTGGCAGACAAAATGGTAAAAAGGTTAGGTATTGGACTGGGTGGCTGACTGGGTGGCTGACAGGGGGTGGCTGAGACAAGTGGAGTAGGTGAGACATGGTGGCAGTGGAGTAGGTAGACATGGTGGCTGACAGGTGGCTGACTGGGGTGGCTGGCAGACAAAATGGTAAAAAGGTTAGGTATTGGACTGGTGGCTGACTGGGTGGCTGACAGGGGGTGGTGAGTAGGTGAGACATGGTGGCTGACAGGTGGCTGACAGGTGACTGACAGACAAGATGGTGAAATGGGCTAAATGGTGGTTGACAGGTGGCTGACAAGTGGCTGACTGGGGTGGCTGACAGACAAAATGGTAAAAAGGTTAAGCATTGGACTGGGTGGCTGACTGAGTGGCTGAGAACAAAATGGTAAAAAGGTTAGGCATTGGACTGGGTGGCTGATGGGGTGGCTGACAGGGGGTGGTGGAGTAGGTGAGACATGGTGGCTGACAGGTGGCTGACAGGGTGGCTGGCAGACAAAATGGTAAAAAGGTTAGGTATGGACCAGGTGGCTGACTGGGTGGGTGGCTGACAGGGGGTGGTGGAGTAGGTGAAACATGGTGGCTGACAGGTGGCTGACAGACAAGATGGTAAAATGGGTTAAATGGTGGCTGACAGGTGGCTGACTGGGGTGGCTGACAGACAAAAGGTAAAAAAATTAGGCATTGGACTGGTTGGCTGACTGGGTGGCTGACAGGGGTGGCTGAGACAAGTGGAGTAGGTGAGACATAGTGGCAGTGGAGTAGGTGAGACATGGTGGCTGACAGGTGGCTGACTGGGGTGGCTGGCAGACAAATGGTAAAATGGTTAGGTATTGGACTGGTGGCTGACTGGGTGGCTGACAGGGGGTGGTGGAGTAGGTGAGACATGGTGGCTGACAGGTGGCTGACAGGTGGCTGACAGACAAGATGGTAAAATGGGTTAAATGGTGGCTGACAGGTGGCTGACTGGGGTGGCTGACAGACAAAAAGGTAAAAAAATTAGGCATTGGACTGGTTGGCTGACTGGGTGGCTGACAGGGGGTGGCTGAGACAAGTGGAGTAGGTGAGACATGGTGGCAGTGGAGTAGGTGAGACATGGTGGCTGACAGGTGGCTGACAGGTGGCTGACAGACACATGGTAAAATGGGCTAAATGGTGGCTGACAGGTGGCTGACAAGTGGCTGACTGGGGTGGCTGACAGACAAAATGGTAAAAAAGGTTAAGCATTGGACTGGGTGGCTGACTGAGTGGCTGAGAAACAAAATGGTAAAAAGGTTAGGTATTGGACTGGGTGGCTGACTGGGTGGCTGACAGGGGGTGGTAGAGTAGGTGAGACATGGTGGCTGACAAGTGGCTGACAGGGTGACTGGCAGACAAAATGGTAAAAAGGTTAGGTATTGGACTGGGTGGCTGACTGGGTGGCTGACAGGGGGTGGTGGAGTAGGTGAGACATGGTGGCTGACAAGTGGCTGACAGGGTGACTGGCAGACAAAATGGTAAAAAGGTTAGGTATTGGACTGGGTGGCTGACAGGGTGGCTGACAGGGGGTGGTGGAGTAGGTGAGACATGGTGGCTGACAGGTGGCTGACAGGTGGCTGACAGGTGGCTGACATACAAGATGGTTAAATGGGTTAAATAGTGGCTGACAGGTGGCTGACAGTGGCTGACAGGTGGCTGACATGTGGCTGACTGGGGTGGCTGGCAGACAAAATGGTAAAAAGGTTAGGTATTGGACTGGGTGGCTAACTGTGTGGCTGAGACAAGTGGAGTGTGTGAGACATGGTGGCTGTCATGGTGGGTCACAAGATGGTTAGGCATGACTGGGAACATTACTGGACACTGTAAATCCTACAAAATTCAGTACTTGAAGCATTCAGCAGTGAACACTGTGCTCCATGCTGGAGGCGCGATATAGTGGACACCAAAACTCACGCCTCGGTGCGGAAATGTCAAATATGACCAAACAGGGCTGGGTTACCTATTATATGGGGAAGAGGATGGCTGAACAAGACCAGTCATTGTGAGCAGCAGCCTTACAAATGGTGGCTGGTCATCTAGTAGGTCATACTCTACCCATTGAGATTGTGGACTGGTCATGTAGTCAGTGTGGCTGGTCATTAGGCCAGTCTACAGAGGGCTTTGGGGGATTAAATGACTGAAAAGGACTGGTCATGTATTGAACTGGTCATTTAGTAGGTCAATTGACAGGTCATGTTCTATTTGGGAGGGCAATTCAGTGAGGTGCGATATAGTGGACACCAAAACTCACGCCTCGGTGCGGAAATGTCAAATATGACCAAACAGGGCTGGGTTACCTATTATATGGGGAAGAGGATGGCTGAACAGGACCAGTCATTGTGAGCAGCAGCCTTATAAATGGTGGCTGGTCATCTAGTAGGTCATACTCTACCCATTGGGATTGTGGACTGGTCATGTAGTCAGTGTAACTGGTCATTAGGCCAGTCTACAGAGGACTCTGGGGTGTGACTGGTCATATTGTGGACTGGTCATGTAGTCAGTGGGCTGGTCATTGGGCTGGTCTGCAGATGGCTCTGGGGATGACTGAAAGGGGCTGGTCATACTGTGGACTGGTCATGTAGTCAGTGGGCTGGTCAGTGGGCTGGTCTACAGAGGGCTTTGGGGGATTAGATAACTGAAAAGGACTGGTCATGTATTGAACTGGTCATTTAGTAGGTCAATTGACAGGTCATGTTCTATTTTGGAGGGCAGTTCAGTGAGGTGCGATATAGTGGACACCAAAACTCACGCCTCGGTGTGGAAATGTCAAATATGACCAAACAGGGCTGGGTTACCTATTATATGGGGAAGAGGATGGCTGAACAGGACCAGTCATTGTGAGCAGCAGCCTTATAAATGGTGGCTGGTCATCTAGTAGGTCATACTCTACCCATTGGGATTGTGGACTGGTCATGTAGTCAGTGTAACTGGTCATTAGGCCAGTCTACAGAGGGCTCTGGGGGGTGACTGGTCATATTGTGGACTGGTCATGTAGTCAGTGGGCTGGTCATTATGCTGGTCTACAGAGGGTTTTGGGGGTGACTGACAGGGCTGGTCATATTGTGGACTGGTCATGTAGTCAGTGGGCTGGTCATTGGGCCAGTCTACAGAGGGCTATGGGGGGGTGACTGGTCATATTGTGGACTGGACTGGTCATGTAGTCAGTGGGCTGGTCAATTGACTGGTCTATAGAGGGCTCTAGGGGATCTAAACAAGTGCTGTACCCATGTTACATGTGGGGGTGGTTGAAACAGTGCTGTATGCTGAGGCGCGATATAGTGGACACCAAAACTCACGCCTCGGTGCGGAAATGTCAAACATGACCAAACAGAGCTGGGTTACCTATTATATGGGGGAGGGATGGCTGAACAGGACCATTCATTGTGAGCAGCAGCTTTACAAATGGTGGCTGGTCATCTAGTAGGTCATACTCTACCCATTGAGATTGTGAACTGGTCATGTAGTCAGTGTGGCTGGTCATTAGGCCAGTCTACAGAGGGCTCTGGGGGTGACTGACAGGGCTAGTCATATTACTGGTCCTGTAGTCAGTGGGCTGGTCATTATGCTGGTCTACAGAGGGTTTTGGGGTGACTGAAAGGGCTGGTCATATTGTGGACTGGTCATGTAGTCAGTGGGCTGGTCATTGGGCCAGTCTACAGAGGGTTTTGGGGGTGACTGACAGGGCTGGTCATATTGTGGACTGGTCATGTAGTCAGTGGGCTGGTCATTGGGCCAGTCTACAGAGGGCTCTGGGGGATGACTGACAGGGCTAGTCATATTACTGGTCCTGTAGTTAGTGGGCTGGTCATTAGGCTGGTCTACAGAGGGTTTTGGGGGTGACTGAAAGGGCTGGTCATATTGTGGACTGGTCATGTAGTCAGTGGGCTGGTCATTGGGCCAGTCTACAGAGGGTTTTGGGGGTGACTGACAGGGCTAGTCATATTACTGGTCCTGTAGTCAGTGGGCTGGTCATTAGGCTGGTCTACAGAGGGTTTTGGGGGTGACTGAAAGGGCTGGTCATATTGTGGACTGGTCATGTAGTCAGTGGGCTGGTCATTGGGCCAGTCTACAGAGGGTTTTGGGGGTGACTGACAGGGCTGGTCATATTGTGGACTGGTCATGTAGTCAGTGGGCTGGTCATTGGGCCAGTCTACAGAGGGCTATGGGGGGGGTGACTGGTCATAATGTGGACTGGACTGGTCATGTAGTCAGTGGGCTGGTCAATTGACTGGTCTATAGAGGGCTCTAGGGATCTAAACAAGTGCTGTACCCATGTTACATGTGGGGGTGGTTGAAACAGTGCTGTATGCTGAGGCGCGATATAGTGGACACCAAAACTCACGCCTCGGTGCGGAAATGTCAAACATGACCAAACAGAGCTGGGTTACCTATTATATGGGGGAGAGGATGGCTGAACAGGACCATTCATTGTGAGCAGCAGCTTTACAAATGGTGGCTGGTCATCTAGTAGGTCGTACTCTACCCATTGGGACTCATTGGGATCATGCAACTGAAAAGGACTGGCCATTGGGAATGCCAGGCAGCCTTGTTACATGGCTGGTCATTGAATAGGTCGGTGGGCAGGTCAATTGACAGGCCTACAGAGAGCTCTGGGGATCTAATGAAGTGCTGTACCCATGTTACATGTGGGGGTGGTTGAAACAGTGCTGTATGCTGAGGCGCGATATAGTGGACACCAAAACTCACGCCTCGGTGCGGAAATGTCAAACATGACCAAACAGAGCTGGGTTACCTATTATATGGGGGAGAGGATGGCTGAACAGGACCATTCATTGTGAGCAGCAGCTTTACAAATGGTGGCTGGTCATCTAGTAGGTCGTACTCTACCCATTGGGACTCATTGGGATCATGCAACTGAAAAGGACTGGCCATTGGGAATGCCAGGCAGCCTTGTTACATGGCTGGTCATTGAATAGGTCGGTGGGCAGGTCAATTGACAGGCCTACAGAGAGCTCTGGGGGATCTAATGAAGTGCTGTACCCATGTTACATGTGGGGGTGGTTGAAAACAGTGCTGTATGCTGAGGCGCGATATAGTGGACACCAAAACTCACGCCTCGGTGCGGAAATGTCAAACATGACCAAACAGAGCTGGGTTACCTATTATATGGGGGAGAGGATGGCTGAACAGGACCATTCATTGTGAGCAGCAGCTTTACAAATGGTGGCTGGTCATCTAGTAGGTCATACTCTACCCATTGAGATTGTGAACTGGTCATGTAGTCAGTGTGGCTGGTCATTGGGCCAGTCTACAGAGGGTTTTGGGGGTGACTGACAGGGCTGGTCATATTGTGGACTGGTCATGTAGTCAGTGGGCTGGTCATTGGGCCAGTCTACAGAGGGCTCTGGGGGATGACTGACAGGGCTAGTCATATTACTGGTCCTGTAGTTAGTGGGCTGGTCATTAGGCTGGTCTACAGAGGGTTTTGGGGGTGACTGAAAGGGCTGGTCATATTGTGGACTGGTCATGTAGTCAGTGGGCTGGTCATTGGGCCAGTCTACAGAGGGTTTTGGGGGTGACTGACAGGGCTAGTCATATTACTGGTCCTGTAGTCAGTGGGCTGGTCATTAGGCTGGTCTACAGAGGGTTTTGGGGGTGACTGAAAGGGCTGGTCATATTGTGGACTGGTCATGTAGTCAGTGGGCTGGTCATTGGGCCAGTCTACAGAGGGTTTTGGGGGTGACTGACAGGGCTGG
>JAEBUS010000013.1:67500-72500 GCA_023014475.1 Amanita pallidorosea | reverse complement strand
TGGTAAAAATAAAAAGGTTAGGTATTGGACTGGGTGGCTGACTGGGTGGCTGACAGGGGGTGGCTGAGACAAGTGGAGTAGGTGAGACATGGTGGCAGTGGAGTAGGTGAGACATGGTGGCTGACAGGTGGCTGACTGGGGTAGCTGGCAGACAAAATGGTAAAGAGGTTAGGTATTGGACTGGTGGCTGACTGGGTGGCTGACAGGGGGTGGTGGAGTAGGTGAGACATGGTGGCTGACAGGTGGCTGACAGGTGACTGACAGACAAGATGGTAAAATGGGTTCAATGGTGGCTGACAGGGTGGCTGGCAGACAAAATGGTAAAAAGGTTAGGTATTGGACTGGGTGGCTGACTGGTGGGTGGCTGACAGGGGGTGGTGGAGTAGGTGAGACATGGTGGCTGACAGGTGGCTGACAGGTGGCTGACAGACAAGATGGTAAAATGGGTTAAATGGTGGCTGACAGGGGTGGCTGACAGACAAAATGGTAAAAAAGGTTAAGCATTGGACTGGGTGGCTGACTGGGTGGCTGACAGGGGATGACTGAGACAAGTGGAGTAGGTGAGACATGGTGGCTGACAAGTGGCTGACAGGGTGGCTGGCAGACAAAATGGTAAAAGGTTAGGTATTGGACTGGGTGGCTGACTGGGTGGCTGACAGGGGTGTGGCTGAGACAAGTGGAGTAGGTGAGACATGGTGGCAGTGGAGTAGGTGAGACATGGTGGCTGACAGGTGGCTGACTGGGGTGGCTGGCAGACAAAATGGTAAAAAGGTTAGGTATTGGACTGGTGGCTGACTGGGTGGCTGACAGGGGGTGGTGGAGTAGGTGAGACATGGTGGCTGACAGGTGGCTGACAGGTGACTGACAGACAAGATGGTGAAATGGGCTAAATGGTGGTTGACAGGTGGCTGACAAGTGGCTGACTGGGGTGGCTGACAGACAAAATGGTAAAAAAGGTTAAGCATTGGACTGGGTGGCTGACTGAGTGGCTGAGAAACAAAATGGTAAAAAGGTTAGGCATTGGACTGGGTGGCTGATGGGGTGGCTGACAGGGGGTGGTGGAGTAGGTGAGACATGGTGGCTGACAGGTGGCTGACAGGGTGGCTGGCAGACAAAATGGTAAAAAGGTTAGGTATTGGACCAGGTGCTGACTGGGTGGGTGGCTGACAGGGGGTGGTGAGTAGGTGAAACATGGTGGCTGACAGGTGGCTGACAGACAAGATGGTAAAATGGGTTAAATGGTGGCTGACAGGTGGCTGACTGGGTGGCTGACAGACAAAAGGTAAAAAAATTAGGCATTGGACTGGTTGGCTGACTGGGTGGCTGACAGGGGGTGGCTGAGACAAGTGGAGTAGGTGAGACATAGTGGCAGTGGAGTAGGTGAGACATGGTGGCTGACAGGTGGCTGACTGGGGTGGCTGGCAGACAAAATGGTAAAATGGTTAGGTATTGGACTGGTGGCTGACTGGGTGGCTGACAGGGGGTGGTGGAGTAGGTGAGACATGGTGGCTGACAGGTGGCTGACAGGTGGCTGACAGACAAGATGGTAAAATGGGTTAAATGGTGGCTGACAGGTGGCTGACTGGGGTGGCTGACAGACAAAAAGGTAAAAAATTAGGCATTGGACTGGTTGGCTGACTGGGTGGCTGACAGGGGGTGGCTGAGACAAGTGGAGTAGGTGAGACATGGTGGCAGTGGAGTAGGTGAGACATGGTGGCTGACAGGTGGCTGACAGGTGGCTGACAGACAACATGGTAAAATGGGCTAAATGGTGCTGACAGGTGGCTGACAAGTGGCTGACTGGGGTGGCTGACAGACAAAATGGTAAAAAGGTTAAGCATTGGACTGGGTGGCTGACTGAGTGGCTGAGAAACAAAATGGTAAAAAGGTTAGGTATTGGACTGGGTGGCTGACTGGGTGGCTGACAGGGGGTGGTAGAGTAGGTGAGACATGGTGGCTGACAAGTGGCTGACAGGGTGACTGGCAGACAAAATGGTAAAAAGGTTAGGTATTGGACTGGGTGGCTGACTGGGTGGCTGACAGGGGGTGGTGGAGTAGGTGAGACATGGTGGCTGACAAGTGGCTGACAGGGTGACTGGCAGACAAAATGGTAAAAAGGTTAGGTATTGGACTGGGTGGCTGACAGGGTGGCTGACAGGGGGTGGTGGAGTAGGTGAGACATGGTGGCTGACAGGTGGCTGACAGGTGGCTGACAGGTGGCTGACATACAAGATGGTTAAATGGGTTAAATAGTGGCTGACAGGTGGCTGACAGGTGGCTGACAGGTGGCTGGCTGACATGTGGCTGACTGGGGTGGCTGGCAGACAAAATGGTAAAAAGGTTAGGTATTGGACTGGGTGGCTAACTGTGTGGCTGAGACAAGTGGAGTGTGTGAGACATGGTGGCTGTCATGGTGGGTCACAAGATGGTTAGGCATGACTGGGAACATTACTGGACACTGTAAACATCCTACAAAATTCAGTACTTGAAGCATTCAGCAGTGAACACTGTGCTCCATGCTGGAGGCGCGATATAGTGGACACCAAAACTCACGCCTCGGTGCGGAAATGTCAAATATGACCAAACAGGGCTGGGTTACCTATTATATGGGGAAGAGGATGGCTGAACAAGACCAGTCATTGTGAGCAGCAGCCTTACAAATGGTGGCTGGTCATCTAGTAGGTCATACTCTACCCATTGAGATTGTGGACTGGTCATGTAGTCAGTGTGGCTGGTCATTAGGCCAGTCTACAGAGGGCTTTGGGGGATTAAATGACTGAAAAGGACTGGTCATGTATTGAACTGGTCATTTAGTAGGTCAATTGACAGGTCATGTTCTATTTGGGAGGGCAATTCAGTGAGGTGCGATATAGTGGACACCAAAACTCACGCCTCGGTGCGGAAATGTCAAATATGACCAAACAGGGCTGGGTTACCTATTATATGGGAAGAGGATGGCTGAACAGGACCAGTCATTGTGAGCAGCAGCCTTATAAATGGTGGCTGGTCATCTAGTAGGTCATACTCTACCCATTGGGATTGTGGACTGGTCATGTAGTCAGTGTAACTGGTCATTAGGCCAGTCTACAGAGGACTCTGGGGTGTGACTGGTCATATTGTGGACTGGTCATGTAGTCAGTGGGCTGGTCATTGGGCTGGTCTGCAGATGGCTCTGGGGGATGACTGAAAGGGGCTGGTCATACTGTGGACTGGTCATGTAGTCAGTGGGCTGGTCAGTGGGCTGGTCTACAGAGGGCTTTGGGGGATTAGATAACTGAAAAGGACTGGTCATGTATTGAACTGGTCATTAGTAGGTCAATTGACAGGTCATGTTCTATTTTGGAGGGCAGTTCAGTGAGGTGCGATATAGTGGACACCAAAACTCACGCCTCGGTGTGGAAATGTCAAATATGACCAAACAGGGCTGGGTTACCTATTATATGGGGAAGAGGATGGCTGAACAGGACCAGTCATTGTGAGCAGCAGCCTTATAAATGGTGGCTGGTCATCTAGTAGGTCATACTCTACCCATTGGGATTGTGGACTGGTCATGTAGTCAGTGTAACTGGTCATTAGGCCAGTCTACAGAGGGCTCTGGGGGGTGACTGGTCATATTGTGGACTGGTCATGTAGTCAGTGGGCTGGTCATTATGCTGGTCTACAGAGGGTTTTGGGGTGACTGACAGGGCTGGTCATATTGTGGACTGGTCATGTAGTCAGTGGGCTGGTCATTGGGCCAGTCTACAGAGGGCTATGGGGGGGGTGACTGGTCATATTGTGGACTGGACTGGTCATGTAGTCAGTGGGCTGGTCAATTGACTGGTCTATAGAGGGCTCTAGGGGATCTAAACAAGTGCTGTACCCATGTTACATGTGGGGGTGGTTGAAACAGTGCTGTATGCTGAGGCGCGATATAGTGGACACCAAAACTCACGCCTCGGTGCGGAAATGTCAAACATGACCAAACAGAGCTGGGTTACCTATTATATGGGGGAGAGGATGGCTGAACAGGACCATTCATTGTGAGCAGCAGCTTTACAAATGGTGGCTGGTCATCTAGTAGGTCATACTCTACCCATTGAGATTGTGAACTGGTCATGTAGTCAGTGTGGCTGGTCATTAGGCCAGTCTACAGAGGGCTCTGGGGGTGACTGACAGGGCTAGTCATATTACTGGTCCTGTAGTCAGTGGGCTGGTCATTATGCTGGTCTACAGAGGGTTTTGGGGGTGACTGAAAGGGCTGGTCATATTGTGGACTGGTCATGTAGTCAGTGGGCTGGTCATTGGGCCAGTCTACAGAGGGTTTTGGGGGTGACTGACAGGGCTGGTCATATTGTGGACTGGTCATGTAGTCAGTGGGCTGGTCATTGGGCCAGTCTACAGAGGGCTCTGGGGATGACTGACAGGGCTAGTCATATTACTGGTCCTGTAGTTAGTGGGCTGGTCATTAGGGCTGGTCTACAGAGGGTTTTGGGGGTGACTGAAAGGGCTGGTCATATTGTGGACTGGTCATGTAGTCAGTGGGCTGGTCATTGGGCCAGTCTACAGAGGGTTTGGGGGTGACTGACAGGGCTAGTCATATTACTGGTCCTGTAGTCAGTGGGCTGGTCATTAGGCTGGTCTACAGAGGGTTTTGGGGGTGACTGAAAGGGCTGGTCATATTGTGGACTGGTCATGTAGTCAGTGGGCTGGTCATTGGGCCAGTCTACAGAGGGTTTTGGGGGTGACTGACAGGGCTGGTCATATTGTGGACTGGTCATGTAGTCAGTGGGCTGGTCATTGGGCCAGTCTACAGAGGGCTATGGGGGGGGTGACTGGTCATAATGTGGACTGGACTGGTCATGTAGTCGGTGGGCAGGTCAATTGACAGGCCTACAGAGAGCTCTGGGGATCTATGAAGTGCTGTACCCATGTTACATGTGGGGGTGGTTGAAACAGTGCTGTATGCTGAGGCGCGATATAGTGGACACCAAAACTCACGCCTCGGTGCGGAAATGTCA
>JAEBUS010000013.1:52500-57500 GCA_023014475.1 Amanita pallidorosea | reverse complement strand
CTGCCATGGTCCAAAGCTTGATGACCTGACAGCAAAGGCAGGGTCCAACACAACACAACTGTTGCTGTGATAGCCAAATCTGTGCAGAACGTGCATTTGTTCACTTCTGTGACTATATGTACTAGCACTCTGCATAGGTGGTCATCAGAAGTGGTGTTTGTTTCTGGCAAAAAAGCAAGGAGCCTATGTAACAGTGCATCTGCTTTAAAACAATGTGGATGATGTGTGGTTATAGGCTGAAAAGGCAGGTTTGGGCATGCAACTGGGCAAATGTGGGTTGCAGATTGAGAAAGTCATGGATTGGGGTGGGAGAGGAGATCACACTTGAGGCTGCACATATGCAGTGCTGAGTGCTTGTTAACTTGTAATAATCAAATTATCCATGTGATGCTGATTGGCTTCTTCAGGTCTCCAATGCATTGTTGGATGGTTGTCCAGGGACTGGTTAAAATGTATGTAGTGTGAACACAGTTGGCTGGAGCTTGGTTTAATGTAGGTTTAGACCAGGGCAGGTCAGAAGTATAGTGTGAGCTTATGAGCTTAGGGCAGGTCAGAAGTAGAACACCTTGTAATGAGTTTAGGGCAGGTCAAAAATCAATAGTAAAGGGTGGCTATAATGGTGACTGACAGGTGGCTGACAGGTGGCTGACATACAAGATGGTTAAATGGGTTAAATGGTGGCTGACAGACAAAATGGTAAAAAGGTTAGGCATTGGACTGGGTGGCTGACTGGGTGGCTGACAGGGGATGACTGAGACAAGTGGAGTAGGTGAGACATGGTGGCTGACAGGTGGCTGACAGGGTGGCTGGCAGACAAAATGGTAAAAAGGTTAGGTATTGGACTGGGTGGCTGACTGGGTGGGTGGCTGACAGGGGGTGGTGGAGTAGGTGAGACATGGTGGCTGACAGGTGGCTGACAGGTGGCTGACAGACAAGATGGTAAAATGGGCTAAATGGTGGTTGACAGGTGGCTGACAAGTGGCTGACTGGGGTGGCTGGCAGACAAAATGGTAAAAATAAAAAGGTTAGGTATTGGACTGGGTGGCTGACTGGGTGGCTGACAGGGGGTGGCTGAGACAAGTGGAGTAGGTGAGACATGGTGGCAGTGGAGTAGGTGAGACATGGTGGCTGACAGGTGGCTGACTGGGGTAGCTGGCAGACAAAATGGTAAAGAGGTTAGGTATTGGACTGGTGGCTGACTGGGTGGCTGACAGGGGGTGGTGGAGTAGGTGAGACATGGTGGCTGACAGGTGGCTGACAGGTGACTGACAGACAAGATGGTAAAATGGGTTCAATGGTGGCTGACAGGGTGGCTGGCAGACAAAATGGTAAAAAGGTTAGGTATTGGACTGGGTGGCTGACTGGGTGGGTGGCTGACAGGGGGTGGTGGAGTAGGTGAGACATGGTGGCTGACAGGTGGCTGACAGGTGGCTGACAGACAAGATGGTAAAATGGGTTAAATGGTGGCTGACAGGGGTGGCTGACAGACAAAATGGTAAAAAAGGTTAAGCATTGGACTGGGTGGCTGACTGGGTGGCTGACAGGGGATGACTGAGACAAGTGGAGTAGGTGAGACATGGTGGCTGACAAGTGGCTGACAGGGTGGCTGGCAGACAAAATGGTAAAAAGGTTAGGTATTGGACTGGGTGGCTGACTGGGTGGCTGACAGGGGGTGGCTGAGACAAGTGGAGTAGGTGAGACATGGTGGCAGTGGAGTAGGTGAGACATGGTGGCTGACAGGTGGCTGACTGGGGTGGCTGGCAGACAAAATGGTAAAAAGGTTAGGTATTGGACTGGTGGCTGACTGGGTGGCTGACAGGGGGTGGTGGAGTAGGTGAGACATGGTGGCTGACAGGTGGCTGACAGGTGACTGACAGACAAGATGGTGAAATGGGCTAAATGGTGGTTGACAGGTGGCTGACAAGTGGCTGACTGGGGTGGCTGACAGACAAAATGGTAAAAAAGGTTAAGCATTGGACTGGGTGGCTGACTGAGTGGCTGAGAAACAATGGTAAAAAGGTTAGGCATTGGACTGGGTGGCTGATGGGGTGGCTGACAGGGGGTGGTGGAGTAGGTGAGACATGGTGGCTGACAGGTGGCTGACAGGGTGGCTGGCAGACAAAATGGTAAAAAAGGTTAGGTATTGGACCAGGTGGCTGACTGGGTGGGTGGCTGACAGGGGTGGTGGAGTAGGTGAAACATGGTGGCTGACAGGTGGCTGACAGACAAGATGGTAAAATGGGTTAAATGGTGGCTGACAGGTGGCTGACTGGGGTGGCTGACAGACAAAAAAGGTAAAAAAATTAGGCATTGGACTGGTTGGCTGACTGGGTGGCTGACAGGGGGTGGCTGAGACAAGTGGAGTAGGTGAGACATAGGGCAGTGGAGTAGGTGAGACATGGTGGCTGACAGGTGGCTGACTGGGGTGGCTGGCAGACAAAATGGTAAAATGGTTAGGTATTGGACTGGTGGCTGACTGGGTGGCTGACAGGGGGTGGTGGAGTAGGTGAGACATGGTGGCTGACAGGTGGCTGACAGGTGGCTGACAGACAAGATGGTAAAATGGGTTAAATGGTGGCTGACAGGTGGCTGACTGGGGTGGCTGACAGACAAAAGGTAAAAAAATTAGGCATTGGACTGGTTGGCTGACTGGGTGGCTGACAGGGGGTGGCTGAGACAAGTGGAGTAGGTGAGACATGGTGGCAGTGGAGTAGGTGAGACATGGTGGCTGACAGGTGGCTGACAGGTGGCTGACAGACAACATGGTAAAATGGGCTAAATGGTGGCTGACAGGTGGCTGACAAGTGGCTGACTGGGGTGGCTGACAGACAAATGGTAAAAAAGGTTAAGCATTGGACTGGGTGGCTGACTGAGTGGCTGAGAAACAAAATGGTAAAAAGGTTAGGTATTGGACTGGGTGGCTGACTGGGTGGCTGACAGGGGGTGGTAGAGTAGGTGAGACATGGTGGCTGACAAGTGGCTGACAGGGTGACTGGCAGACAAAATGGTAAAAAGGTTAGGTATTGGACTGGGTGGCTGACTGGGTGGCTGACAGGGGGTGGTGGAGTAGGTGAGACATGGTGGCTGACAAGTGGCTGACAGGGTGACTGGCAGACAAAATGGTAAAAAGGTTAGGTATTGGACTGGGTGGCTGACAGGGTGGCTGACAGGGGGTGGTGGAGTAGGTGAGACATGGTGGCTGACAGGTGGCTGACAGGTGGCTGACAGGTGGCTGACATACAAGATGGTTAAATGGGTTAAATAGTGGCTGACAGGTGGCTGACAGGTGGCTGACAGGTGGCTGACATGTGGCTGACTGGGGTGGCTGGCAGACAAAATGGTAAAAAGGTTAGGTATTGGACTGGGTGGCTAACTGTGTGGCTGAGACAAGTGGAGTGTGTGAGACATGGTGGCTGTCATGGTGGGTCACAAGATGGTTAGGCATGACTGGGAACATTACTGGACACTGTAAACATCCTACAAAATTCAGTACTTGAAGCATTCAGCAGTGAACACTGTGCTCCATGCTGGAGGCGCGATATAGTGGACACCAAAACTCACGCCTCGGTGCGGAAATGTCAAATATGACCAAACAGGGCTGGGTTACCTATTATATGGGGAAGAGGATGGCTGAACAAGACCAGTCATTGTGAGCAGCAGCCTTACAAATGGTGGCTGGTCATCTAGTAGGTCATACTCTACCCATTGAGATTGTGGACTGGTCATGTAGTCAGTGTGGCTGGTCATTAGGCCAGTCTACAGAGGGCTTTGGGGGATTAAATGACTGAAAAGGACTGGTCATGTATTGAACTGGTCATTTAGTAGGTCAATTGACAGGTCATGTTCTATTTGGGAGGGCAATTCAGTGAGGTGCGATATAGTGGACACCAAAACTCACGCCTCGGTGCGGAAATGTCAAATATGACCAAACAGGGCTGGGTTACCTATTATATGGGGAAGAGGATGGCTGAACAGGACCAGTCATTGTGAGCAGCAGCCTTATAAATGGTGGCTGGTTATCTAGTAGGTCATACTCTACCATTGGGATTGTGGACTGGTCATGTAGTCAGTGTAACTGGTCATTAGGCCAGTCTACAGAGGACTCTGGGGTGTGACTGGTCATATTGTGGACTGGTCATGTAGTCAGTGGGCTGGTCATTGGGCTGGTCTGCAGATGGCTCTGGGGATGACTGAAAGGGGCTGGTCATACTGTGGACTGGTCATGTAGTCAGTGGGCTGGTCAGTGGGCTGGTCTACAGAGGGCTTTGGGGGATTAGATAACTGAAAAGGACTGGTCATGTATTGAACTGGTCATTTAGTAGGTCAATTGACAGGTCATGTTCTATTTTGGAGGGCAGTTCAGTGAGGTGCGATATAGTGGACACCAAAACTCACGCCTCGGTGTGGAAATGTCAAATATGACCAAACAGGGCTGGGTTACCTATTATATGGGGAAGAGGATGGCTGAACAGGACCAGTCATTGTGAGCAGCAGCCTTATAAATGGTGGCTGGTCATCTAGTAGGTCATACTCTACCCATTGGGATTGTGGACTGGTCATGTAGTCAGTGTAACTGGTCATTAGGCCAGTCTACAGAGGGCTCTGGGGGGTGACTGGTCATATTGTGGACTGGTCATGTAGTCAGTGGGCTGGTCATTATGCTGGTCTACAGAGGGTTTTGGGGGTGACTGACAGGGCTGGTCATATTGTGGACTGGTCATGTAGTCAGTGGGCTGGTCATTGGGCCAGTCTACAGAGGGCTATGGGGGGGGTGACTGGTCATATTGTGGACTGGACTGGTCATGTAGTCAGTGGGCTGGTCAATTGACTGGTCTATAGAGGGCTCTAGGGGATCTAAACAAGTGCTGTACCATGTTACATGTGGGGGTGGTTGAAACAGTGCTGTATGCTGAGGCGCGATATAGTGGACACCAAAACTCACGCCTCGGTGCGGAAATGTCAAACATGACCAAACAGAGCTGGGTTACCTATTATATGGG
>JAEBUS010000013.1:27500-35000 GCA_023014475.1 Amanita pallidorosea | reverse complement strand
GCTGACTGGGTGGGTGGCTGACAGGGGGTGGTGGAGTAGGTGAGACATGGTGGCTGACAGGTGGCTGACAGGTGGCTGACAGACAAGATGGTAAAATGGGTTAAATGGTGGCTGACAGGGGTGGCTGACAGACAAAATGGTAAAAAAGGTTAAGCATTGGACTGGGTGGCTGACTGGGTGGCTGACAGGGGATGACTGAGACAAGTGGAGTAGGTGAGACATGGTGGCTGACAAGTGGCTGACAGGGTGGCTGGCAGACAAAATGGTAAAAAGGTTAGGTATTGGACTGGGTGGCTGACTGGGTGGCTGACAGGGGGTGGCTGAGACAAGTGGAGTAGGTGAGACATGGTGGCAGTGGAGTAGGTGAGACATGGTGGCTGACAGGTGGCTGACTGGGGTGGCTGGCAGACAAAATGGTAAAAAGGTTAGGTATTGGACTGGTGGCTGACTGGGTGGCTGACAGGGGGTGGTGGAGTAGGTGAGACATGGTGGCTGACAGGTGGCTGACAGGTGACTGACAGACAAGATGGTGAAATGGGCTAAATGGTGGTTGACAGGTGGCTGACAAGTGGCTGACTGGGGTGGCTGACAGACAAAATGGTAAAAAAGGTTAAGCATTGGACTGGGTGGCTGACTGAGTGGCTGAGAAACAAAATGGTAAAAAGGTTAGGCATTGGACTGGGTGGCTGATGGGGTGGCTGACAGGGGTGGTGGAGTAGGTGAGACATGGTGGCTGACAGGTGGCTGACAGGGTGGCTGGCAGACAAAATGGTAAAAAGGTTAGGTATTGGACCAGGTGGCTGACTGGGTGGGTGGCTGACAGGGGGTGGTGGAGTAGGTGAAACATGGTGGCTGACAGGTGGCTGACAGACAAGATGGTAAAATGGGTTAAATGGTGGCTGACAGGTGGCTGACTGGGGTGGCTGACAGACAAAAAGGTAAAAAATTAGGCATTGGACTGGTTGGCTGACTGGGTGGCTGACAGGGGGTGGCTGAGACAAGTGGAGTAGGTGAGACATAGTGGCAGTGGAGTAGGTGAGACATGGTGGCTGACAGGTGGCTGACTGGGGTGGCTGGCAGACAAAATGGTAAAATGGTTAGGTATTGGACTTGGTGGCTGACTGGGTGGCTGACAGGGGGTGGTGGAGTAGGTGAGACATGGTGGCTGACAGGTGGCTGACAGGTGGCTGACAGACAAGATGGTAAAATGGGTTAAATGGTGGCTGACAGGTGGCTGACTGGGGTGGCTGACAGACAAAAAGGTAAAAAAATTAGGCATTGGACTGGTTGGCTGACTGGGTGGCTGACAGGGTGGCTGAGACAAGTGGAGTAGGTGAGACATGGTGGCAGTGGAGTAGGTGAGACATGGTGGCTGACAGGTGGCTGACAGGTGGCTGACAGACAACATGGTAAAATGGGCTAAATGGTGGCTGACAGGCTGACAAGTGGCTGACTGGGGTGGCTGACAGACAAAATGGTAAAAAAGGTTAAGCATTGGACTGGGTGGCTGACTGAGTGGCTGAGAAACAAAATGGTAAAAAGGTTAGGTATTGGACTGGGTGGCTGACTGGGTGGCTGACAGGGGGGGTAGAGTAGGTGAGACATGGTGGCTGACAAGTGGCTGACAGGTGGACTGGCAGACAAAATGGTAAAAGGTTAGGTATTGGACTGGGTGGCTGACTGGGTGGCTGACAGGGGGTGGTGGAGTAGGTGAGACATGGTGGCTGACAAGTGGCTGACAGGGTGACTGGCAGACAAAATGGTAAAAGGTTAGGTATTGGACTGGGTGGCTGACAGGGTGGCTGACAGGGGGGGTGGAGTAGGTGAGACATGGTGCTGACAGGTGGCTGACAGGTGGCTGACAGGGGCTGACATACAAGTGGTTAAATGGGTTAAATAGTGGCTGACAGGTGGCTGACAGGTGGCTGACAGGTGGCTGCTGACATGTGGCTGACTGGGGTGGCTGGCAGACAAAATGGTAAAAGGTTAGGTATTGGACTGGGTGGCTAACTGTGTGGCTGAAGACAAGTGGAGTGTGTGAGACATGGTGGCTGTCATGGTGGGTCACAAGATGGTTAGGCATGAGGGAACATTACTGGACACTGTAAACATCCTACAAAATTCAGTACTTGAAGCATTCAGCAGTGAACACTGTGCTCCATGCTGGAGGCGCGATATAGTGGACACCAAAACTCACGCCTCGGTGCGGAAATGTCAAATATGACCAAACAGGGCTGGGTTACCTATTATATGGGGAAGAGGATGCTGAACAAGACCAGTCATTGTGAGCAGCAGCCTTACAAATGGTGGCTGGTCATCTAGTAGGTCATACTCTACCCATTGAGATTGTGGACTGGTCATGTAGTCAGTGTGGCTGGTCATTAGGCCAGTCTACAGAGGGCTTTGGGGGATTAAATGACTGAAAAGGACTGGTCATGTATTGAACTGGTCATTTAGTAGGTCATTGACAGGTCATGTTCTACTTGGGAGGGCAATTCAGTGAGGTGCGATTAGTGGACACCAAAACTCACGCCTCGGTGCGGAAATGTCAAATATGACCAAACAGGGGGTTACCTATTATATGGGGAAGAGGATGGCTGAACAGGACCAGTCATTGTGAGCAGCAGCCTTATAATGGTGGCTGGTCATCTAGTAGGTCATACTCTACCATTGGGATTGTGGACTGGTCATGTAGTCAGTGTAACTGGTCATTAGGCCAGTCTACAGAGGACTCTGGGTGTGACTGGTCATATTGTGGACTGGTCATGTAGTCAGTGGGCTGGTCATTGGGTGCTGGTCTGCAGATGGCTCTGGGGATGACTGAAAGGGGCTGGTATACTGTGGACTGGTCATGTAGTCAGTGGGCTGGTCAGTGGGCTGGTCTACAGAGGGCTTTGGGGGATTAGATAACTGAAAAGGACTGGTCATGTATTGAACTGGTCATTTAGTAGGTCAATTGACAGGTCATGTTCTATTTTGGAGGGCAGTTCAGTGAGGTGCGATATAGTGGACACCAAACTCACGCCTCGGTGTGGAAATGTCAAATATGACCAAACAGGGCTGGGTTACCTATTATGGGGAAGAGGATGGCTGAACAGGACAGTCATTGTGAGCAGCAGCCTTATAAATGGTGGCTGGTCATCTAGTAGGTCATATCTCCCATTGGGATTGTGGACTGGTCATGTAGTCAGTGTAACTGGTCATTAGGCCAGTCTACAGAGGGCTCTGGGGGGTGACTGGTCATATTGTGGACTGGTCATGTAGTCAGTGGGCTGGTCATTATGCTGGTCTACAGAGGGTTTTGGGGGTGACTGACAGGCTGGTCATATTGTGGACTGGTCATGTAGTCAGTGGGCTGGTCATTGGGCCAGTCTACAGGGGCTATGGGGGGGTGACTGGTCATATTGTGGACTGGACTGGTCATGTAGTCAGTGGGCTGGTCAATGACTGGTCTATAGAGGCTCTAGGGGATCTAAACAAGTGCTGTACCCATGTTACATGTGGGGGTGTTGAAACAGTGCTGTATGCTGAGGCGCGATATAGTGGACACCAAAACTCATGCCTCGGTGCGGAAATGTCAAACATGACCAAACAGAGCTGGGTTACCTATATATATGGGGGAGAGGATGGCTGAACAGACCATTCATTGTGAGAGACAGCTTTACAAATGGTGGCTGGTCATCTAGTAGGTCATCTACCCATTGAGATTGTGAACTGGTCATGTAGTCAGTGTGGCTGGTCATTAGGCCAGTCTACAGAGGGCTCTGGGGGGTGACTGACAGGGCTAGTCATATTACTGGTCCTGTAGTCAGTGGGCTGGTCATTATGCTGGTCTACAGAGGGTTTTGGGGGTGACTGAAAGGGCTGGTCATATTGTGGACTGGTCATGTAGTCAGTGGGCTGGTCATTGGGCCAGTCTACAGAGGGTTTTGGGGGTGACTGACAGGGCTGGTCATATTGTGGACTGGTCATGTAGTCAGTGGGCTGGTCATTGGGCCAGTCTACAGAGGGCTCTGGGGATGACTGACAGGGCTAGTCATATTACTGGTCCTGTAGTTAGTGGGCTGGTCATTAGGCTGGTCTACAGAGGGTTTTGGGGGTGACTGAAAGGGCTGGTCATATTGTGACTGGTCATGTAGTCAGTGGGCTGGTCATTGGGCCAGTCTACAGAGGGTTTTGGGGTGACTGACAGGGCTAGTCATATTACTGGTCCTGTAGTCAGTGGGCTGGTCATTAGGCTGGTCTACAGAGGGTTTTGGGGGTGACTGAAAGGGCTGGTCATATTGTGGACTGGTCATGTAGTCAGTGGGCTGGTCATTGGGCCAGTCTACAGAGGGTTTTGGGGGTGACTGACAGGGCTGGTCATATTGTGGACTGGTCATGTAGTCAGTGGGCTGGTCATTGGGCCAGTCTACAGAGGGCTATGGGGGGGGTGACTGGTCATAATGTGGACTGGACTGGTCATGTAGTCAGTGGGCTGGTCAATTGACTGGTCTATAGAGGGCTCTAGGGGATCTAAACAAGTGCTGTACCCATGTTACATGTGGGGGTGGTTGAACAGTGCTGTATGCTGAGGCGCGATATAGTGGACACCAAAACTCACGCCTCGGTGCGGAAATGTCAAACATGACCAAACAGAGCTGGGTTACCTATTATATGGGGGAGAGGATGGCTGAACAGGACCATTCATTGTGAGCAGCAGCTTTACAAATGGTGGCTGGTCATCTAGTAGGTCGTACTCTACCCATTGGGACTCATTGGGATCATGCAACTGAAAAGGACTGGCCATTGGGAATGCCAGGCAGCCTTGTTACATGGCTGGTCATTGAATAGGTCGGTGGGCAGGTCAATTGACAGGCCTACAGAGAGCTCTGGGGATCTAATGAAGTGCTGTACCCATGTTACATGTGGGGGTGGTTGAAAACAGTGCTGTATGCTGAGGCGCGATATAGTGGACACCAAAACTCACGCCTCGGTGCGGAAATGTCAAACATGACCAAACAGAGCTGGGTTACCTATTATATGGGGGAGAGGATGGCTGAACAGGACCATTCATTGTGAGCAGCAGCTTTACAAATGGTGGCTGGTCATCTAGTAGGTCGTACTCTACCCATTGGGACTCATTGGGATCATGCAACTGAAAAGGACTGGCCATTGGGAATGCCAGGCAGCCTTGTTACATGGCTGGTCATTGAATAGGTTGGTGGGCAGGTCAATTGACAGGTCTACAGAGAGCTCTGGGGGATCTAATGAAGTGCTGTACCCATGTTACATGTGGGGGAGCAAAAACAGTGTTGCATGCTGGAGGCGCGATATAGTGGACACCAAAACTCACGCCTCGGTGCGGAAATGTCAAATATGACCAAACAGGCCAAGTTTGCTATAACAAGGAGAGGCAAAGCTTTAATGCAGTCTCGACTTGTGTCATTTGGGGTTGAAAGCAAGATGCATCAAGTGTCATGTCTAGTATGCCTCGAGTGGTTCCTATGGGGGATGGCTAGCTTTTCCAAGACCAAACCAAGGATAGACCTGTCTATCAGGTCAGACTGGTTTGGGACATGGAGTATGGCTTTGAGTCTGAGTGTATCAACAACATTTCTGCTCATCAAAAGTCGAGGATTTTGATTTTGAACATGTGGAAGAGGGTTGTGGACTAATTGCCGATGGCCAAGCCTGATGCAGATAACCACTTGAGAATCCGTCATAACTAATGGTACTCCTACCTTGGTTGGTGCCTAGTTGCTGGCAGTTCTCTCTAAAGGTCATGACATTTGTTGCGTTCTGTGACAATTGGAAATGAACCTGAAAATTGTGAGATTGGGGAACAAGGATGTCTGATTTTGAATGGCTTTGGTTTGCTGAGTAGGCTTTTGCATGGCATTAGCTGAATGCTTACTGAGGTTGTAGTCAGATTGCTAAATGAAATATAAGTGACGAACTCCTGGCCAGGAAAGCAACTGGGGAAATGACCGGTTGCAAGTACTGGACTGCATGTATGCTCTCCCTTGGGGTAGTGTGTGTGAGGAGGAAAGTAGTTACCTGGTTGATCCTGCCAGTAGTCATATGCTTGTCTCAAAGATTAAGCCATGCATGTCTAAGTATAAACCAATTATACGGTGAAACTGCGAATGGCTCATTAAATCAGTTATAGTTTATTTGATGATAACTTGCTACATGGATAACTGTGGTAATTCTAGAGCTAATACATGCACTTAAGCCCTGACTTATGGAAGGGTGTATTTATTAGATAAAAAACCAACGCGGCTCGCCGCTCCCTTGGTGATTCATAATAACTTTTCGAATCGCATGGCCTTGTGCTGGCGATAGATCATTCAAATATCTGCCCTATCAACTTTCGATGTAGGATAGAGCCTACCATGGTTTCAACGGGTAACGGGGAATAAGGTTCGATTCCGGAGAGGGAGCCTGAGAAACGGCTACCACATCCAAGGAAGAGCAGGCGCGCAAATTACCCAATCCCGACACGGGGAGGTAGTGACAATAAATAACAATATGGGGCTCTTTTGGGTCCCATAATTGGAATGAGTACAATTTAAATCCTTAACGAGGAACAATTGGAGGGCAAGTCTGGTGCCAGCAGCCGCGGTAATTCCAGCTCCAATAGCGTATATTAAAGTTGTTTGCAGTTAAAAAGCCCGTAGTTGAAATTCAGGCCTGGCTGGGTGGTCCGCCTCACGGCGAGTACTGTCTGGATGGGTCTTACCTCCTGGTGAGCGGCGTGCCCTTTATTGGGTGTGTCGGGGAACTGGGACTTTTACCTTGAGAAAATTAGAGTGTTCAAGCAGGCTGTTGCCTGAATACATTAGCATGGAAATAATGGAATAGGACGTGTGGTTCTATTTTGTTGGTTTCTAGAGTCGCCGTAATGATTAATAGGGACAGTTGGGGGCATTGGTATTGAGTCGCTAGAGGTGAAATTCTTGGGATTGACTCAAGACCGACTAGTGCGAAGCATTTGCCAAGGATGTTTTCATTGATCAAGGACGAAGGTTAGGGGATCAAAAACGATTAGATACCGTTGTAGTCTAACAGTAAACTATGCCGACTAGGGATCGGTATACCACTTCTTATATGGGTTACTCGGCACCTTACGAGAAATCAAGTCTTTGGGTTCTGGGGGGAGTATGGTCGCAAGGCTGAAACTTAAAGGAATTGACGGAAGGGCACCACCAGGTGTGGAGCCTGCGGCTTAATTGACTCAACACGGGGAAACTCACCAGGTCCAGACATGACTAGGATTGACAGATTGATAGCTCTTTCATGATCTCATGGGTGGTGGTGCATGGCGTTCTTAGTTGGTGGAGTGATTTGTCTGGTAATTCCGATAACGAACGAGACCTTAACCTGCTAAATAGCCCGACTGGCTTTGGCTGGTTGCAGGCTTCTTAGAGGGACTGTCAGCGTTTAGCTGACGGAAGTTTGAGGCAATAACAGGTCTGTGATGCCCTTAGATGTTCTGGGCCGCACGCGCGCTACACT
>JAEBUS010000013.1:15000-22500 GCA_023014475.1 Amanita pallidorosea | reverse complement strand
CATTCATTCGCAGTTTCCACTCTAGTGCCCTCTAGTCATACTAGAGTACTCCTCCATGCAGAATGCCTAAATTCCCCCTCCTTGTAATGCCGAACCCTAAGAGCATTTTGCCAGGAGTGTGGGCCCTTCCATTAGTGTGGGCGCTGGGCAGGAAGCTGAGGTTGGTGCAATGAGGGACGAGATGTGACCTTCCTTTGGATGTCTGACATATTCTGGGGGAGCAGCCACACTTCTTTCTATCTCAGCTATCAAGAGGCTGACTGGCATGCTTTGACAGATTCCCTCATAATCGGTTTATGGAGTGCCATGTAAAGAATCGTCATCACAGCTCACATAC
Source organism: Amanita pallidorosea (assembly GCA_023014475.1). Taxonomy (NCBI): domain Eukaryota; kingdom Fungi; phylum Basidiomycota; class Agaricomycetes; order Agaricales; family Amanitaceae; genus Amanita; species Amanita pallidorosea. Next base: position 22,163 of record JAEBUS010000013.1, on the reverse strand, counting down.
AGAGTGTCAAGTCAGTTGAACACTCTTTTGACTAATGACTGTGGGGAAAGTCCCCGGAGATGCAGAGACAGTCTGAATAGACAGCCACCTTGAAAGCAGGCAGGCAGTGGATTGGACTCTGTTGTTGGATTCAGACATGCAAGTCTGATTTGACAAGTAACTCAGTTCCTCATTGGAACAGTCATGCGATTGAAGACTTGGCCAAGTCTTCAACCCAATGGGGCTTACTCTTGCATGGCACTTTCCTTTTCCCTTGGAATGTTTCAAGGAGGGAAGTAAGTATCTCTTCTCTTCTTGCCTGGTGCAAAGATGTTATAGTGAAAGGGTTGATCTCACACAATCTGGGTCCTTCCATCCAATTCACTTTTCCCAGTGCCCAAACTGCCCAAATCAGGTCACAATTCCCGGTGCTACCTTAATTAAGCTCATGTGTATGCATTCACTGTAAGGCTGGACTGACATTGTACTGCACTGGCAGTGGACTCTTATTTGACTCTGGGCTGCCATGGTCCAAAGCTTGATGACCTGACAGCAAAGGCAGGGTCCAACACAACACAACTGTTGCTGTGATAGCCAAATCTGTGCAGAACGTGCATTTGTTCACTTCTGTGACTATATGTACTAGCACTCTGCATAGGTGGTCATCAGAAGTGGTGTTTGTTTCTGGCAAAAAAGCAAGGAGCCTATGTAACAGTGCATCTGCTTTAAAACAATGTGGATGATGTGTGGTTATAGGCTGAAAAGGCAGGTTTGGGCATGCAACTGGGCAAATGTGGGTTGCAGATTGAGAAAGTCATGGATTGGGGTGGGAGAGGAGATCACACTTGAGGCTGCACATATGCAGTGCTGAGTGCTTGTTAACTTGTAATAATCAAATTATCCATGTGATGCTGATTGGCTTCTTCAGGTCTCCAATGCATTGTTGGATGGTTGTCCAGGGACTGGTTAAAATGTATGTAGTGTGAACACAGTTGGCTGGAGCTTGGTTTAATGTAGGTTTAGACCAGGGCAGGTCAGAAGTATAGTGTGAGCTTATGAGCTTAGGGCAGGTCAGAAGTAGAACACCTTGTAATGAGTTTAGGGCAGGTCAAAAATCAATAGTAAAGGGTGGCTATAATGGTGACTGACAGGTGGCTGACAGGTGGCTGACATACAAGATGGTTAAATGGGTTAAATGGTGGCTGACAGACAAAATGGTAAAAAGGTTAGGCATTGGACTGGGTGGCTGACTGGGTGGCTGACAGGGGATGACTGAGACAAGTGGAGTAGGTGAGACATGGTGGCTGACAGGTGGCTGACAGGGTGGCTGGCAGACAAAATGGTAAAAAGGTTAGGTATTGGACTGGGTGGCTGACTGGGGGGTGGCTGACAGGGGTGGTGGAGTAGGTGAGACATGGTGGCTGACAGGTGGCTGACAGGTGGCTGACAGACAAGATGGTAAAATGGGCTAAATGGTGGTTGACAGGTGGCTGACAAGTGGCTGACTGGGGTGGCTGGCAGACAAAATGGTAAAAATAAAAAGGTTAGGTATTGGACTGGGTGGCTGACTGGGTGGCTGACAGGGGGTGGCTGAGACAAGTGGAGTAGGTGAGACATGGTGGCAGTGGAGTAGGTGAGACATGGTGGCTGACAGGTGGCTGACTGGGGTAGCTGGCAGACAAAATGGTAAAGAGGTTAGGTATTGGACTGGTGGCTGACTGGGTGGCTGACAGGGGTGGTGGAGTAGGTGAGACATGGTGGCTGACAGGTGGCTGACAGGTGACTGACAGACAAGATGGTAAAATGGGTTCAATGGTGGCTGACAGGGTGGCTGGCAGACAAAATGGTAAAAAGGTTAGGTATTGGACTGGGTGGCTGACTGGGTGGGTGGCTGACAGGGGGTGGTGGAGTAGGTGAGACATGGTGGCTGACAGGTGGCTGACAGGTGGCTGACAGACAAGATGGTAAAATGGGTTAAATGGTGGCTGACAGGGGTGGCTGACAGACAAAATGGTAAAAAAGGTTAAGCATTGGACTGGGTGGCTGACTGGGTGGCTGACAGGGATGACTGAGACAAGTGGAGTAGGTGAGACATGGTGGCTGACAAGTGGCTGACAGGGTGGCTGGCAGACAAAATGGTAAAAAGGTTAGGTATTGGACTGGGTGGCTGACTGGGTGGCTGACAGGGGGTGGCTGAGACAAGTGGAGTAGGTGAGACATGGTGGCAGTGGAGTAGGTGAGACATGGTGGCTGACAGGTGGCTGACTGGGGTGGCTGGCAGACAAAATGGTAAAAAGGTTAGGTATTGGACTGGTGGCTGACTGGGTGGCTGACAGGGGTGGTGGAGTAGGTGAGACATGGTGGCTGACAGGTGGCTGACAGGTGACTGACAGACAAGATGGTGAAATGGGCTAAATGGTGGTTGACAGGTGGCTGACAAGTGGCTGACTGGGGTGGCTGACAGACAAAATGGTAAAAAAGGTTAAGCATTGGACTGGGTGGCTGACTGAGTGGCTGAGAAACAAAATGGTAAAAAGTTAGGCATTGGACTGGGTGGCTGATGGGGTGGCTGACAGGGGGTGGTGGAGTAGGTGAGACATGGTGGCTGACAGGTGGCTGACAGGGTGGCTGGCAGACAAAATGGTAAAAAGGTTAGGTATTGGACCAGGTGGCTGACTGGGTGGGTGGCTGACAGGGGTGGTGGAGTAGGTGAAACATGGTGGCTGACAGGTGGCTGACAGACAAGATGGTAAAATGGGTTAAATGGTGGCTGACAGGTGGCTGACTGGGGTGGCTGACAGACAAAAAGGTAAAAAAATTAGGCATTGGACTGGTTGGCTGACTGGGTGGCTGACAGGGGGTGGCTGAGACAAGTGGAGTAGGTGAGACATAGTGGCAGTGGAGTAGGTGAGACATGGTGGCTGACAGGTGGCTGACTGGGGTGGCTGGCAGACAAAATGGTAAAATGGTTAGGTATTGGACTGGTGGCTGACTGGGTGGCTGACAGGGGGTGGTGGAGTAGGTGAGACATGGTGGCTGACAGGTGGCTGACAGGTGGCTGACAGACAAGATGGTAAAATGGGTTAAATGGTGGCTGACAGGTGGCTGACTGGGGTGGCTGACAGACAAAAAGGTAAAAAAATTAGGCATTGGACTGGTTGGCTGACTGGGTGGCTGACAGGGGGTGGCTGAGACAAGGTGGAGGTAGGTGAGACATGGTGGCAGTGGAGTAGGTGAGACATGGTGGCTGACAGGTGGCTGACAGGTGGCTGACAGACAACATGGTAAAATGGGCTAAATGGTGGCTGACAGGTGGCTGACAAGTGGCTGACTGGGGTGGCTGACAGACAAAATGGTAAAAAGGTTAAGCATTGGACTGGGTGGCTGACTGAGTGGCTGAGAAACAAAATGGTAAAAGGTTAGGTATTGGACTGGGTGGCTGACTGGGTGGCTGACAGGGGGTGGTAGAGTAGGTGAGACATGGTGGCTGACAAGTGGCTGACAGGGTGACTGGCAGACAAAATGGTAAAAAGGTTAGGTATTGGACTGGGTGGCTGACTGGGTGGCTGACAGGGGGTGGTGGAGTAGGTGAGACATGGTGGCTGACAAGTGGCTGACAGGGTGACTGGCAGACAAAATGGTAAAAAGGTTAGGTATTGGACTGGGTGGCTGACAGGGTGGCTGACAGGGGGTGGTGGAGTAGGTGAGACATGGTGGCTGACAGGTGGCTGACAGGTGGCTGACAGGTGGCTGACATACAAGATGGTTAAATGGGTTAAATAGTGGCTGACAGGTGGCTGACAGGTGGCTGACAGGTGGCTGACATGTGGCTGACTGGGGTGGCTGGCAGACAAAATGGTAAAAAGGTTAGGTATTGGACTGGGTGGCTAACTGTGTGGCTGAGACAAGTGGAGTGTGTGAGACATGGTGGCTGTCATGGTGGGTCACAAGATGGTTAGGCATGACTGGGAACATTACTGGACACTGTAAACATCCTACAAAATTCAGTACTTGAAGCATTCAGCAGTGAACACTGTGCTCCATGCTGGAGGCGCGATATAGTGGACACCAAAACTCACGCCTCGGTGCGGAAATGTCAAATATGACCAAACAGGGCTGGGTTACCTATTATATGGGGAAGAGGATGGCTGAACAAGACCAGTCATTGTGAGCAGCAGCCTTACAAATGGTGGCTGGTCATCTAGTAGGTCATACTCTACCCATTGAGATTGTGGACTGGTCATGTAGTCAGTGTGGCTGGTCATTAGGCCAGTCTACAGAGGGCTTTGGGGGATTAAATGACTGAAAAGGACTGGTCATGTATTGAACTGGTCATTTAGTAGGTCAATTGACAGGTCATGTTCTATTTGGGAGGGCAATTCAGTGAGGTGCGATATAGTGGACACCAAAATCACGCCTCGGTGCGGAAATGTCAAATATGACCAAACAGGGCTGGGTTACCTATTATATGGGGAAGAGGATGGCTGAACAGGACCAGTCATTGTGAGCAGCAGCCTTATAAATGGTGGCTGGTCATCTAGTAGGTCATACTCTACCCATTGGGATTGTGGACTGGTCATGTAGTCAGTGTAACTGGTCATTAGGCCAGTCTACAGAGGACTCTGGGTGTGACTGGTCATATTGTGGACTGGTCATGTAGTCAGTGGGCTGGTCATTGGGCTGGTCTGCAGATGGCTCTGGGGGATGACTGAAAGGGGCTGGTCATACTGTGGACTGGTCATGTAGTCAGTGGGCTGGTCAGTGGGCTGGTCTACAGAGGGCTTTGGGGGATTAGATAACTGAAAAGGACTGGTCATGTATTGAACTGGTCATTTAGTAGGTCAATTGACAGGTCATGTTCTATTTTGGAGGGCAGTTCAGTGAGGTGCGATATAGTGGACACCAAAACTCACGCCTCGGTGTGGAAATGTCAAATATGACCAAACAGGGCTGGGTTACCTATTATATGGGGAAGAGGATGGCTGAACAGGACCAGTCATTGTGAGCAGCAGCCTTATAAATGGTGGCTGGTCATCTAGTAGGTCATACTCTACCCATTGGGATTGTGGACTGGTCATGTAGTCAGTGTAACTGGTCATTAGGCCAGTCTACAGAGGGCTCTGGGGGGTGACTGGTCATATTGTGGACTGGTCATGTAGTCAGTGGGCTGGTCATTATGCTGGTCTACAGAGGGTTTTGGGGGTGACTGACAGGGCTGGTCATATTGTGGACTGGTCATGTAGTCAGTGGGCTGGTCATTGGGCCAGTCTACAGAGGGCTATGGGGGGGTGACTGGTCATATTGTGGACTGGACTGGTCATGTAGTCAGTGGGCTGGTCAATTGACTGGTCTATAGAGGGCTCTAGGGGATCTAAACAAGTGCTGTACCCATGTTACATGTGGGGGTGGTTGAAACAGTGCTGTATGCTGAGGCGCGATATAGTGGACACCAAAACTCACGCCTCGGTGCGGAAATGTCAAACATGACCAAACAGAGCTGGGTTACCTATTATATGGGGGAGAGGATGGCTGAACAGGACCATTCATTGTGAGCAGCAGCTTTACAAATGGTGGCTGGTCATCTAGTAGGTCATACTCTACCATTGAGATTGTGAACTGGTCATGTAGTCAGTGTGGCTGGTCATTAGGCCAGTCTACAGAGGGCTCTGGGGGGTGACTGACAGGGCTAGTCATATTACTGGTCCTGTAGTCAGTGGGCTGGTCATTATGCTGGTCTACAGAGGGTTTTGGGGGTGACTGAAAGGGCTGGTCATATTGTGGACTGGTCATGTAGTCAGTGGGCTGGTCATTGGGCCAGTCTACAGAGGGTTTTGGGGGTGACTGACAGGGCTGGTCATATTGTGGACTGGTCATGTAGTCAGTGGCTGGTCATTGGCCAGTCTACAGAGGGTCTGGGGGTGACTGACAGGGCTAGTCATATTACTGGTCCTGTAGTTAGTGGGCTGGTCATTGGCTGGTCTACAGAGGGTTTTGGGGGTGACTGAAAGGGCTGGTCATATTGTGGACTGGTCATGTAGTCAGTGGGCTGGTCATTGGGCCAGTCTACAGAGGGTTTTGGGGGTGACTGACAGGGCTAGTCATATTACTGGTCCTGTAGTCAGTGGGCTGGTCATTAGGCTGGTCTACAGAGGGTTTTGGGGGTGACTGAAAGGGCTGGTCATATTGTGGACTGGTCATGTAGTCAGTGGGCTGGTCATTGGGCCAGTCTACAGAGGGTTTTGGGGGTGACTGACAGGGCTGGTCATATTGTGGACTGGTCATGTAGTCAGTGGGCTGGTCATTGGGCCAGTCTACAGAGGGCTATGGGGGGGTGACTGGTCATAATGTGGACTGGACTGGTCATGTAGTCAGTGGGCTGGTCAATTGACTGGTCTATAGAGGGCTCTAGGGATCTAAACAAGTGCTGTACCCATGTTACATGTGGGGGTGGTTGAAACAGTGCTGTATGCTGAGGCGCGATATAGTGGACACCAAAACTCACGCCTCGGTGCGGAAATGTCAAACATGACCAAACAGAGCTGGGTTACCTATTATATGGGGGAGAGGATGGCTGAACAGGACCATTCATTGTGAGCAGCAGCTTTACAAATGGTGGCTGGTCATCTAGTAGGTCGTACTCTACCCATTGGGACTCATTGGGATCATGCAACTGAAAAGGACTGGCCATTGGGAATGCCAGGCAGCCTTGTTACATGGCTGGTCATTGAATAGGTCGGTGGGCAGGTCAATTGACAGGCCTACAGAGAGCTCTGGGGATCTAATGAAGTGCTGTACCCATGTTACATGTGGGGGTGGTTGAAAACAGTGCTGTATGCTGAGGCGCGATATAGTGGACACCAAAACTCACGCCTCGGTGCGGAAATGTCAAACATGACCAAACAGAGCTGGGTTACCTATTATATGGGGGAGAGGATGGCTGAACAGGACCATTCATTGTGAGCAGCAGCTTTACAAATGGTGGCTGGTCATCTAGTAGGTCATACTCTACCCATTGAGATTGTGAACTGGTCATGTAGTCAGTGTGGCTGGTCATTGGGCCAGTCTACAGAGGGTTTTGGGGGTGACTGACAGGGCTGGTCATATTGTGGACTGGTCATGTAGTCAGTGGGCTGGTCATTGGGCCAGTCTACAGAGGGCTCTGGGGGATGACTGACAGGGCTAGT
>JAEBUS010000013.1:0-5000 GCA_023014475.1 Amanita pallidorosea | reverse complement strand
TAAATGGTGGCTGACAGACAAAATGGTAAAAAGGTTAGGCATTGGACTGGGTGGCTGACTGGGTGGCTGACAGGGGATGACTGAGACAAGTGGAGTAGGTGAGACATGGTGGCTGACAGGTGGCTGACAGGGTGGCTGGCAGACAAAATGGTAAAAGGTTAGGTATTGGACTGGGTGGCTGACTGGGTGGGTGGCTGACAGGGGGTGGTGGAGTAGGTGAGACATGGTGGCTGACAGGTGGCTGACAGGTGGCTGACAGACAAGATGGTAAAATGGGCTAAATGGTGGTTGACAGGTGGCTGACAAGTGGCTGACTGGGGTGGCTGGCAGACAAAATGGTAAAAATAAAAAGGTTAGGTATTGGACTGGGTGGCTGACTGGGTGGCTGACAGGGGGTGGCTGAGACAAGTGGAGTAGGTGAGACATGGTGGCAGTGGAGTAGGTGAGACATGGTGGCTGACAGGTGGCTGACTGGGGTAGCTGGCAGACAAAATGGTAAAGAGGTTAGGTATTGGACTGGTGGCTGACTGGGTGGCTGACAGGGGGTGGTGGAGTAGGTGAGACATGGTGGCTGACAGGTGGCTGACAGGTGACTGACAGACAAGATGGTAAAATGGGTTCAATGGTGGCTGACAGGGTGGCTGGCAGACAAAATGGTAAAAAGGTTAGGTATTGGACTGGGTGGCTGACTGGGTGGGTGGCTGACAGGGGGTGGTGGAGTAGGTGAGACATGGTGGCTGACAGGTGGCTGACAGGTGGCTGACAGACAAGATGGTAAAATGGGTTAAATGGTGGCTGACAGGGGTGGCTGACAGACAAAATGGTAAAAAAGGTTAAGCATTGGACTGGGTGGCTGACTGGGTGGCTGACAGGGGATGACTGAGACAAGTGGAGTAGGTGAGACATGGTGGCTGACAAGTGGCTGACAGGGTGGCTGGCAGACAAAATGGTAAAAAGGTTAGGTATTGGACTGGGTGGCTGACTGGGTGGCTGACAGGGGGTGGCTGAGACAAGTGGAGTAGGTGAGACATGGTGGCAGTGGAGTAGGTGAGACATGGTGGCTGACAGGTGGCTGACTGGGGTGGCTGGCAGACAAAATGGTAAAAAGGTTAGGTATTGGACTGGTGGCTGACTGGGTGGCTGACAGGGGGTGGTGGAGTAGGTGAGACATGGTGGCTGACAGGTGGCTGACAGGTGACTGACAGACAAGATGGTGAAATGGGCTAAATGGTGGTTGACAGGTGGCTGACAAGTGGCTGACTGGGGTGGCTGACAGACAAAATGGTAAAAAAGGTTAAGCATTGGACTGGGTGGCTGACTGAGTGGCTGAGAAACAAAATGGTAAAAAGGTTAGGCATTGGACTGGGTGGCTGATGGGGTGGCTGACAGGGGGTGGTGGAGTAGGTGAGACATGGTGGCTGACAGGTGGCTGACAGGGTGGCTGGCAGACAAAATGGTAAAAAGGTTAGGTATTGGACCAGGTGGCTGACTGGGTGGGTGGCTGACAGGGGGTGGTGGAGTAGGTGAAACATGGTGGCTGACAGGTGGCTGACAGACAAGATGGTAAAATGGGTTAAATGGTGGCTGACAGGTGGCTGACTGGGGTGGCTGACAGACAAAAAGGTAAAAAAATTAGGCATTGGACTGGTTGGCTGACTGGGTGGCTGACAGGGGGTGGCTGAGACAAGTGGAGTAGGTGAGACATAGTGGCAGTGGAGTAGGTGAGACATGGTGGCTGACAGGTGGCTGACTGGGGTGGCTGGCAGACAAAATGGTAAAATGGTTAGGTATTGGACTGGTGGCTGACTGGGTGGCTGACAGGGGGTGGTGGAGTAGGTGAGACATGGTGGCTGACAGGTGGCTGACAGGTGGCTGACAGACAAGATGGTAAAATGGGTTAAATGGTGGCTGACAGGTGGCTGACTGGGGTGGCTGACAGACAAAAAGGTAAAAAAATTAGGCATTGGACTGGTTGGCTGACTGGGTGGCTGACAGGGGGTGGCTGAGACAAGTGGAGTAGGTGAGACATGGTGGCAGTGGAGTAGGTGAGACATGGTGGCTGACAGGTGGCTGACAGGTGGCTGACAGACAACATGGTAAAATGGGCTAAATGGTGGCTGACAGGTGGCTGACAAGTGGCTGACTGGGGTGGCTGACAGACAAAATGGTAAAAAAGGTTAAGCATTGGACTGGGTGGCTGACTGAGTGGCTGAGAAACAAAATGGTAAAAAGGTTAGGTATTGGACTGGGTGGCTGACTGGGTGGCTGACAGGGGGTGGTAGAGTAGGTGAGACATGGTGGCTGACAAGTGGCTGACAGGGTGACTGGCAGACAAAATGGTAAAAAGGTTAGGTATTGGACTGGGTGGCTGACTGGGTGGCTGACAGGGGGTGGTGGAGTAGGTGAGACATGGTGGCTGACAAGTGGCTGACAGGGTGACTGGCAGACAAAATGGTAAAAAGGTTAGGTATTGGACTGGGTGGCTGACAGGGTGGCTGACAGGGGGTGGTGGAGTAGGTGAGACATGGTGGCTGACAGGTGGCTGACAGGTGGCTGACAGGTGGCTGACATACAAGATGGTTAAATGGGTTAAATAGTGGCTGACAGGTGGCTGACAGGTGGCTGACAGGTGGCTGACATGTGGCTGACTGGGGTGGCTGGCAGACAAAATGGTAAAAAGGTTAGGTATTGGACTGGGTGGCTAACTGTGTGGCTGAGACAAGTGGAGTGTGTGAGACATGGTGGCTGTCATGGTGGGTCACAAGATGGTTAGGCATGACTGGGAACATTACTGGACACTGTAAACATCCTACAAAATTCAGTACTTGAAGCATTCAGCAGTGAACACTGTGCTCCATGCTGGAGGCGCGATATAGTGGACACCAAAACTCACGCCTCGGTGCGGAAATGTCAAATATGACCAAACAGGGCTGGGTTACCTATTATATGGGGAAGAGGATGGCTGAACAAGACCAGTCATTGTGAGCAGCAGCCTTACAAATGGTGGCTGGTCATCTAGTAGGTCATACTCTACCCATTGAGATTGTGGACTGGTCATGTAGTCAGTGTGGCTGGTCATTAGGCCAGTCTACAGAGGGCTTTGGGGGATTAAATGACTGAAAAGGACTGGTCATGTATTGAACTGGTCATTTAGTAGGTCAATTGACAGGTCATGTTCTATTTGGGAGGGCAATTCAGTGAGGTGCGATATAGTGGACACCAAAACTCACGCCTCGGTGCGGAAATGTCAAATATGACCAAACAGGGCTGGGTTACCTATTATATGGGGAAGAGGATGGCTGAACAGGACCAGTCATTGTGAGCAGCAGCCTTATAAATGGTGGCTGGTCATCTAGTAGGTCATACTCTACCATTGGGATTGTGGACTGGTCATGTAGTCAGTGTAACTGGTCATTAGGCCAGTCTACAGAGGACTCTGGGGTGTGACTGGTCATATTGTGGACTGGTCATGTAGTCAGTGGGCTGGTCATTGGGCTGGTCTGCAGATGGCTCTGGGGGATGACTGAAAGGGGCTGGTCATACTGTGGACTGGTCATGTAGTCAGTGGGCTGGTCAGTGGGCTGGTCTACAGAGGGCTTTGGGGGATTAGATAACTGAAAAGGACTGGTCATGTATTGAACTGGTCATTTAGTAGGTCAATTGACAGGTCATGTTCTATTTTGGAGGGCAGTTCAGTGAGGTGCGATATAGTGGACACCAAAACTCACGCCTCGGTGTGGAAATGTCAAATATGACCAAACAGGGCTGGGTTACCTATTATATGGGGAAGAGGATGGCTGAACAGGACCAGTCATTGTGAGCAGCAGCCTTATAAATGGTGGCTGGTCATCTAGTAGGTCATACTCTACCCATTGGGATTGTGGACTGGTCATGTAGTCAGTGTAACTGGTCATTAGGCCAGTCTACAGAGGGCTCTGGGGGTGACTGGTCATATTGTGGACTGGTCATGTAGTCAGTGGGCTGGTCATTATGCTGGTCTACAGAGGGTTTTGGGGGTGACTGACAGGGCTGGTCATATTGTGGACTGGTCATGTAGTCAGTGGGCTGGTCATTGGGCCAGTCTACAGAGGGCTATGGGGGGGGTGACTGGTCATATTGTGGACTGGACTGGTCATGTAGTCAGTGGGCTGGTCAATTGACTGGTCTATAGAGGGCTCTAGGGGATCTAAACAAGTGCTGTACCCATGTTACATGTGGGGGTGGTTGAAACAGTGCTGTATGCTGAGGCGCGATATAGTGGACACCAAAACTCACGCCTCGGTGCGGAAATGTCAAACATGACCAAACAGAGCTGGGTTACCTATTATATGGGGGAGAGGATGGCTGAACAGGACCATTCATTGTGAGCAGCAGCTTTACAAATGGTGGCTGGTCATCTAGTAGGTCGTACTCTACCCATTGGGACTCATTGGGATCATGCAACTGAAAAGGACTGGCCATTGGGAATGCCAGGCAGCCTTGTTACATGGCTGGTCATTGAATAGGTCGGTGGGCAGGTCAATTGACAGGCCTACAGAGAGCTCTGGGGGATCTAATGAAGTGCTGTACCCATGTTACATGTGGGGGTGGTTGAAAACAGTGCTGTATGCTGAGGCGATATAGTGGACACCAAAACTCACGCCTCGGTGCGGAAATGTCAAACATGACCAACGAGCTGGTTACCTATTATATGGGGGAGAGGATGGCTGAAACAGGACCATTCATTGTGAGCAGCAGCTTTACAAATGGTGGCTGGTCATCTAGTAGGTATACTCTACCCATTGAGATTGTGAACTGGTCATGTAGTCAGTGTGGCTGGTCATTTGGCCAGTCTTACAGAGGGTTTTGGGGGTGACTGACAGGCTGGGTCATATTGGAACTGGTCATGTATGTCAGTGGGCTGGTCATTGGGCCAGTTCTACAGAGGGTCTGGGGATGACTGACAGGGCTAGCATATTACGTTGGTCCTGTAGTTAGTGGGGGGCTGGTCATTAGAGGCT
>JAEBUS010000129.1:0-122412 GCA_023014475.1 Amanita pallidorosea | reverse complement strand
CTGGCATTTCCACTGAGGGAGAAAGCCGTACACTTTGAGTGTCTCAAATCCATCAGGCTCAGCCTCTTCAACACTGCATGAAGAAAATGTCACCTACTTTACTAAATCTCTCGATCCCTTCATTCCGCGCAGACAAACCTCCGAAAGCAGGCAGCGATCAATTTACACGCTTCCTGCTATCGCCTCTCGCCCGAGTTCGCTGAGCTCGTCTGTGTCGAGCAGGCGCACAAAACGATGGCGCTCCAAACTCATCCAGCAGGTCGTAAAAGCGGGTGAATCTCTCCTTCCCTGCGGTCCTTCCCTACCCATAAATATCAGCCAAAAGGAAAAAAACACCACCATGAACTGCAGCGTACCTCTTTCGGGTCATCCGATAGTGCTTGCATCAATGTCCAAAGTTGGAGTCAAAATATCCCGCCTTGCTGTCCGCTGGTTATGCGCTAGCAGATCCCTAGTTGGCTTTGCAACGATAGCGGGCAGAGAAGGGTCCACCGTGACTGCAAAACATGCGCATTGAGGTAATGGATATTGTCAAAGGAACGTGCCAGCTACAGGTGGCCTGCGCGACCCTTTGCTAGCATGTTGAGTGTCCCGATCGTCGTATGATCACGTCATCTATCACATTATTCAATCATAAACAGCGAAAAAATGGGGAATGGACTTACGAACGTAATGCTCTAATATCGTCTGCTCATCCCTTCACCCTTTTGAGCCTGCCCATGGACCCCTCTCCCATCTCCAGTTTCCATCTCCGAGGCTCAAAAAGCGCGAACCGACTGCGCCTTTGACGGCAGGTAGCGGCTCAAGTACGACACGGGTCTAAACATGCGTCATCACCAGATTCTGCCTCTAGACGGGACGGGAACACACGTACAGACTGGGGTAAAATCCGCACTGCACCGGTGTACTCTGTTAGGCTTGGCATTGTTCTCGACATGCGCCAGACTTGATGTCTGCAATGAACTCTGGGAAAACTCGAAGGCAGGACAGCTCCTCGAAGGGAATGAAGTCCGTCTTTGACTTCATTACTTTTTGCCTTCGGATTTGTCCCGCATTGCAAGCAGGCCTTCCCCATCTCGGCTGGAGCTTGAATAAGAGATTCGTTACGTTGACGAGCAAGGAAACGCATATTGTGGATCGAGCGTTTGATAAGTGTGCATGAGCGCATTGATGGTCAGAGGAGAAGAGGGAGAGTGGAATCAAAAGGGCCGAATATGCCTGCGCGACGAGTTGTGTGATGTGAGGGGCGCCAAGTCCGTCAGAGATGTACTCGTCCTGTCTCGCTTCCTAGTCGAGACTTTTGTGGTTCCTAGTAAAGAGACAACCCACCTCGGCGACGTCAGGACCAAATCACCCACTTCCCAAACGCCTGCCGGCTTGACGCCTTCTTGGCTTCGTACATCCCTTCACCAGCCTCGTCCACCACCTTCTTCGCTTGGCCCTCTAGGCATTTCTTGCTCCACGTCCGCGCATGTCGCGCGTACCCTCTCTGGGCTTCGTTCAGTGTTACGGCGCGGATTTGCCAGGCGCCAGCGGGTGGGTTAGGGTGAGTCGCTGGGTAGGGAAGAGTACGAGGAAAGGAGACGAGCGGGCGGAAAGAAGGGCGAGGAGTCGGGCGGGGGAAGGGAAGGAGGGTGAATTCGATTGCCAGGGACAGGGCGTGGGTGGAGGCCGAGAGGAGCCTTCGGCGACAAATTTAGTGTAGAGCTGGGTGAGCGCTTTGGCGCCCGTTTCTACGAGCGGGCCTGTGGTCGATATGGCGTAGGTGACAGAAACAGGATTGAGCGTCCAGAGGCGTGCTCACCGTTTCGCTGCTGTCCTGATCTGCGCTTTTGACGTGATGAGACATTCAAACGTTCTATGCGTTCTTATATACAATCAATGGCTGGTTTGGGGGCTAGGACGCACGTCATTGGGAATCAGGTGATGATGTTGCACGCACGACTCACCCACGCAAAATCAAACTCTCCTCCGCTTGCAATCCTTCGTGATACTCGCCACTTCATCAATTTTGAGTAGTTGTCTTGTCGATATCTGCAACAGGATCAAAATCAACGACTGAACTTTCAACTGCATCGGCGCAGCACGCACTTTCCTTCCCGGTTAAGCACCTGTGCAGAGGTATAGAGCGGCAAGATGGATTTCTCCAGTTTTGCAAGCGGTATTCGAAGCTTTCGAGAACAAGGCTGGCCAGTGCTCCGTTCAGCGTCTGAACAAGATTCGGCAGGAACGGGAGCGCAGCGTACATATCATGCGTCGGGAAATTTGGTGTGTTTATTTCAGATTTTGCCCGAGCTGTTGGTATGCAATGAATGTCTATCCTTCGAGAGATAACGCCAGACGACCCTCACCAGCCAATTTCGGCGCTCTCGTTCGTCCATTGATGGTTTCGGATACTGCTTGTTTTACATATATTTACGCGAAGAATCAAGTACATTCACTCGCACTCTTTATTTTTTTCTTTTTTTCTTGAATTAGAAATGGTTAATTGGTTTGGCGACCTTTGGCCGCCACCTCTTAGGTACTACAAACAGTAATAGTTGGGAACCTTTAAACTGCTGTGACGTTCTGGCGTCCGCTTTTGCGTGTGATGCTCTGTGGGAGCTAGAGGCGGACATTATTAACTTTGTGACGAAGAACTGTTAAGAAGGACAGGCGCGATTAAACTCATCCGATGCCCCGGAGGGTCTTCAAAAGGAGCTGCCGAGGTGTTTCGCTTTAAGAAATTTAGCAAGTCCGCTTGAAGTTGTTTCGCCATCCTGCAAAAGTCGGGGGGTAACGAGGAGAAACCGGAATCGTATATCTTATGCATCTACAACAAGATGTGGGATTCGGGTGAGGAATCGGAGTGGTCTGGGCAGTATTTACATCTGATATTTTTCCTCCGAGAGAGGGAAAAATCGTTGGCGGTATTCGCCCGAAGGCATCGTGATTGGAAATTTCTTGTGAATCGCGAAAAGAGGCGTGGGTTATCTCCGGCAAGCATTTGAATAAACCTACGGCAGATCAACACCTAGGAATGGAAGGGCTACTGACCGCCAGCATTTGAGATATTTGAAAGGGAGACACTTTGATAAATTACGGGGAGGCCCAGACAGCCCTCCAGTTACGCCTGCTGAAGCTTTAAGTCCACGGGGTAATGCGTGCGCGCGTGGCGAAAAAAAGGGGCATGTGGGCCCGTCCCATTCTCCTACAAGAGTGTCGACTGCCTCTGTTTCTTGGGATGCCTGAGTTGACTCGGGCACCACGAAATTTGGTCAGTTGCCTGGATGATTTCGGAAAAGCCATGCCCTTAGTTGTTTCACTCTCACTCGCCCTGTTTATTAACGCAAAATGCCACACTGTATTCGTAAAGTTCAGAGGCCACCAAAAGTGCCACATTGAGGAGTAAGGGTCTGTTGGCTTGAGCGTGCATCGGATAGTCCGAGCGCGTAGTAATTTAATTAACCTACGACTATACCAAACACCTCCGCCGGATTCGCCTTCCCACGGCGGCCACAACGCTACTTATACACCACGAAGACTAGGTTATCAAGGACCACTGCTCGCCAGGTCACGAAAGTGAAAATAAGCATGTGACATCGTCCCTTCGCTCAGCAACAGCAAGCCTCATCCGCAAGTATCCAACACCATGCGCAATGCCGGCAGCCCATGGGTCTCATGAACGCGAACGCCAGGTACCATGGACTCGATGCTGGCCTGATAAAATTCAATTATGCACCTCGCTCAAACAGCGAAAATACGCCACAGACCACATTTTTCATACCTGTAAAAACATTTGATAGTCGGCGGAGATCGACCTGGGAAATCCCTGTGCTACGTGGCTAAAAGAAGCACGGTAACAATTAATTTTGGCCAGTGTGCAGGGGGCTTGGCCCCACGGCATTTTCTTGTCCCCTCGATAAAGAAAACGGATGTCTTTCATTGCTTACAGCGACTGAAACTCCCAAGTCTAGGAAAACCAGGCTGTCAAGATAGAACACGCCTTAAACAAACCCATGGGGACTAGGTACTCGGGCCCAGAGCGAAAGGCGATATCCAACACCGCCTCGCCTCGATTCACACAGTTTGGACGACGGAGATTATGCGAAGGGGTTATATTGTCGATTCTCTACATTGAGACGGCTCACGGAAATTATTGCATTGGTTTTGACTAACTGGGAGCCTTTCAATTCAATCATGAATTCCGTCGCCTTGACGATTTGATGAAGGCTGCTTTTCCATTCATCGCCCTTCTTTAATTCGGACGTTGTTATATCCCCAGGCAAATCAAGTTTAGGAAATAATTTTGCGCCTTCTAATTTTGTCATCAGGTCTGAGACTAGGGTAACGGATAGGCGTTTTTTGATTGTCCATTCGGTTAAGGTAACGATAATCTGACAGGGTCTAAGAGCGCCACTTTTCTTTCTTTTTGAAACGAAGAAAAAAATGGTGATGCCTGTGGCGATTTGGATGGTCAAAATAATCCTTTATCTAACGCTCTCTAATCCATTCGTCGAGCGTTGAACTGTTCTTTTATAGTGATAATGGGTAGATTTTTGCTACTTTTTGGTGTAATTCCGTTTTTGAGTTCGATTTGCTGGTTCCATGGACGTTGATGATGGAAACGCTCCGATGGCTTTTTTCTCAAAGCGAAGGACTCCAGGGAAGGTACTCAGGTGGTAGGACAGTTGGGCGTTGTGCGCGTTTTGCTTGGATTTCAAATGCTTGTGACACCGATGGTTTTTTACTCTTATCCAATATTATCTTCTCTCCCATTGTTGAGTGTCTTAGCGCTATGCTGCCAAATAGGTTTGTTCGTTTTTTGAAAATGTCGTCTCTATTGGAGGGTTTTTCTTTCGCCAATCAAATAGTTGGTTATGCCTTTCTAGCCGATTGGTATTCGAAGATGATTCTTGATCCTTGATCCCTAAGTTCGTGATCCATAACCAATTATCATATGGTTTTCCTTTGATGGAATAGATAAGATGAGTTTGATGCGTGATCATGCCATTTTGGTTAATAGTTCCGTCGGCGTTTTGACTTTAATTGGTTGTTTTATTTTTTCTTTTGGCCAATTTTTTGATATGCGTTCGTCAATGAAGTTTCCTTCTGCTCCACAATCAATGAGGGCGGATATTTCAGCAGGTTTATCGTTCGTTGCACAGTGATTGAAATCCGTTTATCATTATTGGATTGTACGATTACAGAATCGAGTGCTAACTGTTCAACTTTATGGGAGGCGTCAACCGCTTTCTGGTGTCTCCTTCTTAAAAACCCTCTGTTTCCAGTTCTTGGAGGGTATTCTCGCGTTCCTCATCTGGGAGTGCTTTCAATAGCGCCCTAATGTGTTGGGCAGTTGATTCTTCTGAGGTCGTTTCCTCAATAGTCCTAATGATGCGATTCTGTGGAGGAGGCGATTTGTTGGGCGTTGTCTGGGCGTTCCCTTTGTTTGGGCAATCCCTGGATATGTGTCCCTGAGTTCCGCATCGGAAACACTTGCCAGTTTTCCGATATTCCTCCTTTTGGGCATCTGAAAGGCGTCCAGTAGTTATGGCATTGACCCCTTTTGATCCTGAAGCCGAGTTCCTCGAGTTTCGGTTAAATTTGAAACGTCTCTCCGTGTTTCCTGATCCAGAGGACCAGTTCATCAGTTTCAGGGTCTCCCAAGCATTGTGTAATCGCTCCGCAGCATCATAGGCTGTTTCCATATTGATAACTGCCGGGTTTTCGATGATTTTTGCTGCAACTGATGCTGGGAGTCCTTTACAGAAATAGATTCGCTGCGCCATGAACCCTGTGATTCCGGTTGACTGAATAAGCGATCGGAACTTCTGAATATAAGTGGGGATATCAATATCTCTGCCCACTTTCACTTTATCTAGATCATTCAGGGTCCTGGCTGCAGTGTCTGATTCGCCCCAATCGGCTAAGAATTGCCTTTTGAAACTGCTGTAGCTATCCCAGGAGAGCATTGTTCCTTCTTCCCTTTTCTTTCCCTTGTCTGTAGTTGCTTCATCTAATTCCTCTCGGACATTGGACTTCCAATCGTCTAATTCCTCTCCTAAGTGTAGGAAAACGTATTTGATTTTCTTCTTGCAGTGGTAAATCGTCTTCATCTAGATCGAAGGTGTCATCGAACGCATAGATGAAATGTTTCGCCTTGGATCGTTGTCCTTTGAATTTCTCAATGGAGATTCCCTTTATCCCTTTCGGAGATGATTCCTTTTCGTCTGCCATATCCTTTTTCGTTTTCGTTTCGGTTTTGGGTTCCTGTTTCGGTTCTGTTGTTTGTTTCGAGCTTTCTCCTTGTTTCGGTTCGTTGTCAAAATCTAGATCTAGTTCGATCTGCTGTTGTTCCTTGTATTCGTTCCACTTGGCAAGAGTAGGTTCCTCAAGTGCGGAGAAGACTCCGTCGGTTAGATCCTCAGTGTCTCGAAATTTGTGCCACCAAGTGAGTTCTGGTTATTGTTTTGGTGGGAAGAATAATCGGCTATCTGAATTGTTTTCTTCGTTATGCCAATTAATCCAAGTTTCTGCTGGTAATTCTTCGTCAGGGTTTCCTTCTTTGTATTCTCCTTCGAAGAAGCTTTCTGGGACTCGCTGGTTCTTTTTCTTAGTGGTTGAAACGTAGTACCACCCTTCGTTTGTTGTGGAAGGATAGACTTCCCTTTGTCCAAGGTAGTACTTTTGCCTATAACGAACAGAGTCATTTGGTGGTCTGATCTGGGAGGTCGGGTCTCAATGGTGTCTGGCTAGTGACGAAGCACTGAGCGGTTCCTGAGTTCCAACTTGTGTTACGGACGATGCCCTCGTCGTAGTTTGTTCTAAGTCAACAGTGACAAGCAGAGTCTCGGTCCGCTCCCAGCCACTGGACAAAGAGTCTGGGCGCTAAGTCAAATGATGACAAAGGTCTTGAGAACGATGAAGAGGAAGAGCGTCAAGTTCAAGCGAGGTTGAGAGCAAAACTCGTCTAAGTTGGAACTGAGGTTACTCTAGGGTACATGGGGTTTATATAGAATTGGAGAACAAAGGAAACCGTAAAAGGAACAAGGCCATAGTTACTCAAGAAAGGAAATGTGAAAGTAGCTACGAAAGGAGATAGCGTCCAAGCGGTACACTGTGCAGTAATGATGGATATGAAACGGTAAGATGAAACAAAAAGAGAATTGTAACAAGTGGTCACTTGTGCGATGGTTGAAATAGTGATAGGCATCAACTATGAACCTGCTGCTATTTTTCCACCTGTCCCATGAACCATTTGAAACACTCCTCCGAAGCACCATACAGGCTTTGTCAATGCATATATATGCAGGTCTGCTTTCATCATTAGGATAAACATGCTCAAGGAAGCCTAATATGTTTGTGGGCAATTCTGATTTTATAAACTCAGCCCATGCTACAACTACACCACATGGTGCACAAATTGTTTCAATGCAATAAGTTCTTGGAGGTGTGAACAATTCAGTTTGTGCTACTTGGTCATTTACCTCAGTATCATGTGGTTGTTGTTGTTGTTGTTGTTAAGCTGGCAACCATGGCAAAGTCTCAGCTGCTCTCCTTGCTGCCCTTCTATATCCCCCTAGCCCATTGGCCTTATGTTTGATATGATGTCTTTGCCACCTATCCTGATGCTCTACACAAGCTTGAGTTTTGTGCACTTTTACATTGGTGCATCCATCAATATGACATAATCTTCCAACCAAATTCTGATGGAAAGCACAGTAGACACCTTTATGTGCATCCAATAGGTCAGAAGTGCAGCCTGGATATCCACAATACTACAATGGGCATGAGCACCAGCTCAACTTAGCCACATAGAAACTTACTGTGTGTCCTGTCACAATCCCATCCATCCACCACAATCATCTTCACAAGTGCACAATCCTCAATTATGTTACTCTGTAAGTGGGATGTGATCATTGCATCTTCCATGCCAACAACAGCTGATTGATCTGCTCCACCTGTGCCAGTGCCAGACCAAATACTTACCCTCCCCCCCAGTCCGATTAGACTCCGATAGGACTCCAATGAAAAAATCCAAAAAGACTTCAAATATTAAGAAACATGTTTTGCATTGTTTGTTTATGTTTGATTGATATATTTGTATAAGTTTCAAGCTGCATAGTACTATTTCTCCTCTAATATGATACAAATACAACTTCTACAAGTCATTTTCTTCACTACTACTGTCACTACTAGTGTGATATGTGCATATGTATGGTTGTTTACCAATGTTTTTACATACATGATATGACTATAACCATTGTGCATATAATGTCTCATACCTTGTCAGCCACACACCCAAATTACCAGCCACCCTATCAGCCACCCTATCAGCCACCCTGTCAGTCACCTTGCCAACCACCACCAAATGACCAACTACTTCTTTCACTACTCTCACTACAAGTGTAGTAACATATGTATGGTTGTTTACCATAGTTTGTACAAACATGATGACTATAACTATTGTACATATGCTGTCCCACCTGTCAGATTACCAGCCACCACACCCAAATTACCAGCTACCTTGTCAACCACCAGCCAAAATGGCTAGCCACCCAGACAGCCACCTAGCACAATGACCATCCACCCATCAGCCACCCTGTCAGCCATCCAGTTAAGTAATGGAAGGGCAAGCTAAATAATATAGGGGCAGGTGAGGAGGGAATGTGTGAGAGAAGTGAGCAGGCAGGGGAGGAAAGAGAGGGAGGAGGAATGAGTGAGTGAGCAGGTGCTGAGCAATGAGGAGGAATGGGTGGGAAAGCAGAGGAGAGAGAAGACAAGGAGGGAACAGGTAAGTGGGGAGGCAAGGAGGAAACAGGAGGGAGCAGAAAAGTGGGCAGCAGAGGAAAGAAATGGTAGCAGGAGCAAGTGTGTTGTAAAATATGGAAAAATATCATATGCAGTACATAAGACACACTATCATTGAACTTTTTGCATCCAAGTCAACCTGGTTTGCTTATGTGGTTCCTGCATTTTCTGATATCAATAATTTCTCTGTGCTCAAGGAGTGGCTGGAGAATGAAGTTGGTAGCCCCAGAGACACAGAGGTTTGGGGCAAGAGGAAGGCTACTTATACCCTTGCTGATCTTAAAGATGAGAAAGAGAGAAGAAGGGGAAAGGGGGAGAAGGGTAAGAACAAGAGGGACAATGTGGACAAGGGTGAAGGGCCATCTCAATGGCCACAAAGAAGAGCCACAAGAGGAAGGCTAAGTAAGCATTGAATTGTACCTATGTGTTGTGTTTTTGAATTAGGTAGTCCTATGCATGTCTTTTTTTCAGTTCCCTACTTGGATGATGGTCATCATTGTGATGCTATGCTATGTTCCTGCTGTTGCTGCACAGGGAGAGCAACCTTTTCCCTGATATCACATTCAAGGTGTTCAATAAATTTGTTGAGGATCACTTTAGCTCCATTGTAACATTATCAGTGGTGTTAATGACCCTCTTCACTACTATAGAGAATGTTGATCTGCTTAGTCTACACTTTCGTCAAAGGAGTCCAAAGGGGCAAAGGAGGAGGAGCACAGTAGCAACAGGTTGGATTAGATGTCTGGGATATGCACTGAATGACAGGGTGAGAGAGACTAGCAGCCACTTGTTGAAGGCATCAGACTTGCATAGTGGCATTACAGATCAGACAAAAGTTGCCATTGCTCATGGTCTCAAAATTGATGCACTTGCAAGACTTCTTGACTTGTACCCATGCAAAACAAATGGAAAATTCAAGGGTAATTTAAAGCCTGTTTCACAAGAGGAAATATGGCCTGTTCACATTGTTTGTCCAGGAATAGCAGTTTGTCAGACACATGCTTGCAATAAAAATGCTTTATATCAATGGACAAGACAGCGAGATGTTCCACATGTGCGACTCATTAAGAACTTCATTTCTTATGAAAAAGTACCTGTCTTGTCACGGTATTGCAAAGAGTGCAAAACACTGTGCTATGCTGATCATGAGAGGGCACCTATAGCAAATGGGAATAGACATGAGCGGGTATATCTCAATGCTGCTAAGTATGTCAAGATTGGAAGAATTTTGTGGGTTGATCGCAGATTTACTTCAGCTGTGCTGAGTGGCATATACACTTTCTATGCATCTGCAGCTGCATTTTCAGATTTCTGCAATGATGGACTGAGTCATCTGGGGAAAGTGGCAAGACGTCAGATCTGGCAAGCATTTGTCCAAGAGTCTATACGTTTCATTGCTTCAAACTTAAACATAAACCTCACATTGCAAGATGGTCTGTCAATAGATGAGGTCACAAGAGAGGCATTTAAAACCCTTGGTGAGGATGGAATTATCAGGGCTGCTGAACAACATACTTGTGAAGAATGTACACACAAATATAAGGAATCTGCTGATGTCATCTTATCTAATGACATATCAGGCATGGTGGGAATGGATGAAGTTCTCCAAGGTGAAACCAATGTAGAAAATGAGCCAGGTAGTCCAAGTACAGATACAGAAAATGCACCTGTGACAATGGTTGTTCTGGATGATTGTCATGGGCCATTCACACTGTGCCTATAAAGACTGCATCAGTGACTTGCAAAATTCCAGAGGTGGCATGTATTGTGCTTTTCATGAACATTTGTATGGTGGTCTTTGCCATGTTGCAAACTGTTCCAATCCAAAGGTACAAGGAACTGAAGCCTGTGAACAACACCAAGGTACTTGGCAAATGTATTTAAGGAATCACAGACAACAGGCATTGGGAGGTTTTAGGAGAGCACTACGAAGGCCAGATGAGACATGGCCATGGATGCCTCAGTCAGACAATAATGTGCATCCACATGATGAAGAACAAACTACACATACAGCAAGAAATTCCTTTACTCCACCAAGATTCTACTGTGTAGAAACCATATGTGCACCCTGTGGAGTTGTTGTAGCTTGGGCAAAATTTGCAAAGTCAGAGTCACCTGGAAATATCATGGGTTTTTTGGAGAAAGTTTATCCCACTTCTGAGTCCAGGCCTGATTATGTTTGCATTGACAAGGCCTGTTTAGTTCTTCGAAGCTGTCTAACAAATGGAAAATGGGAAGAATGGAAGAATACAACTAGATTTATAGTTGATACATATCACTACTCCAACCACAGAGCAACAGACCAACTGTGTCGGGAGTGGTGCAATCCTGCCCCTATGAATGGTTCTGCTCCAAACCTGGGTATTGCAGGAAGAACAGCTCAGGGAGAGCTTTATTACAAGCATGCCTTCAATACACAGGCATGTGAACAATTGAATGCATGGCTAGGTGGATATGAGCAAATATTGAAAAGGATGACCAGTGGAAATTTTAACTGGTTCCTGCATACTATGCTCTTCTATCACACAAGACATGTCATCAACAAACAATCAGAGAGGGAAAAAAAGGGTCCACAGGTGGATGGTGATGGTGGTGGTGATGGTGTTGGTATTAATGCAGATGATGATGGTTTGGAATAGTGTAGTTGTAGTTGTTGAGATTTGTTATGTGACATTGACAGACTTTTGTTGCCATTGCTGCAGTGATGACAAGTGAGCAGGGAGTGAGCAGGACTCCACAGGGATGCCTGTCCAGTCCTTGCATTTTTACTTACTACTTTCTTGCAGCAGTGAACAAGGAGTGAGCAGGACTCCACAAGGACTCCCAGTTCACTCCTGGCTGGATGACTCCTGGCATTTTTTGCTTTTTTGCAGTCAATGAGGAGTGAACAGGGAGTGAACAGGGAGTCCACAAGGACTCCCTGTCCACTCCTTGTTGAAAGGCTCATTTTATGTCAATTTACCAGGAGTCTACAGGGAGTCCTGAGGAGTCCTGAGGAGTCCGGGAGTCTACAAGGAGTCCACAAGGACACGTGGGGGAGTGTAAAGTGTTGGTGGTAAGGTGATAGTCAGTCAAGTTCTACTATCAGGACTACCCTTGGCATGACACCTTAGGACCCCAACAGAAGACTTATGAGAGGAGAGGAGTGAGGGTAGAGTGGAAACCCAAGAGAACTCAACTGAGGTCTCTGGGTGTTACTTGCTCAGTTTATATACTCCAGAGGTGGTCTGTGCACCACTCTAATAATAGTAACTACACTGAGTAAGTATGAGTAATAGGAATAGCATAAGCAGCCCCCATTGCTGCACATTGGTAAGCCTGAGTCATAGGTCCGGTAGTCTGTAATCTAATCTAATCGTTATCTAATCGTTATCTAATCGTTATCTAATCTTAGCGCTGACTAGATAAGATAGACACCAACCTGGCTAAGATGTTTGGCTACACCTATTGTAAAATACAAGAAAAAGAATAAAAATGTCTTAGAGAATTCAGGTGTTGAGAATGAGTCATGACACTGATGAGACAAAAATCAACAGGATTGGGTCAGATGGGAAGGTGTATATTTGGAAGCAACAAGGGGAACCACTATCAGACAGGACAACAACACCAACTGTCAAGCATGGATGGGGAATAAGCTGATGGTTTGGGATGTATGGGTGGAATGGGGTAGGGAAGCTGATGGAGGTGCAAGGGAAGATGGATGCAGAGCACTATTGTGAGATTTTGGAGGAGGGAGTGGAAGAGAGCTTTGAAAGTTTGGAGATGGCTGAGGATGAAATGTATTTCCAACAGGACAATGACCCAAAACACACTTCCAGAAAAGCAGACAAGTGGTTTTCTGAAAACAACATTATTCCCCTGAAGTGGCCTGCCCACTCCCCTGACCTGAATCCCATTGAACACCTCTGGAGGCACCTCAAGATCGAACTCCAACAGTATGACACACCAGCCAAAGGGGTACATGAACTCTGGGGGAGGGTGGCAAAGGAGTGGAATAAAATACCACCAGAGACTTGCCAAAACTTTATGGAAAGACATAGAAGGATACAGGCAGTTTTGGATGTAAAGGGTGGTCATCCAAAGTATTAAATTGTAAAATAACAGAGGGTCAAAAAACTGCCCCAATGATTGATTATTTTGTTTGATTTATTATGAAATGGGTTTTGATCAGAATCACATGATTGTCAAATGCATAGGCAGATCACATGTTCTAGTATATCACATGATTTATTCAGAATTGTTGCTCATGTCATTCCTTCCCACTACACTAATCTTACACAAACATTGGGGCAGTCTTTTTACCCACTGTATTTGTTCATCATCTTAGTATGCAAGCAGCTGCTCACATTGCATTTCTATGGGGAAGTTTTACATCTGTAATGGGCACTATCACCATTCCCAGTTCTTCTACATTGGTATGGGCTGGCATTGACAGAGACACTTGATAATGCTATCCTTCAGCCTGAGACTGGTCTTGACATGTACATACACTGTCCAGCATTCTCATCAATGTACAGCTTAAATTTCAATGGCATTACCATCAGCATATTCTGGTGATGTTCTCATCCATTTCCTGAAAAGCTGTGGTTCAGTGGCTTGGCTTTGGCTTTTCAAGAATGTATGCCAGGCCAAAGCCACCAGAAAACTGCCAACATGGCCTAGATGGGCTTGGCTGATTGGGCCCAACTTAGCTTGGCTCATGGTGTTAGGCCAGGCCAGGACATCAAACAAAGGTTCAAACAATAAACCTTGGCATAGTATGTGTTTCAAGTTCCTTTGTCTGTAGTCTCCTTTGACACTTTAGTTTATGGTTTCATTTACCATCAAATGTGTAGGCATCAACTACTTGCTACCTTGTAATTAGCCAACCTTCTAATAAACTGGCATGTGTAGTGTGCAAGAACAAGATACAAACTATAAATTGGGTTTGATATTGTCCATCAAAGCCATTGTTAGAGGCAGCTGATGAATCAATTGTCAAACATCACAGGCTGCACAGTGCCTGGTAATTTTAGAATGCAGCACAGATGGGATTGGGAATTACTTCTGCCCAATTACATGTCATTGACATTGACATGAGCAGTGAATGACCTTGATTATATTGCATATCCAAACTAACCTTGCATGCAGCGATGAGTAACATCAAGTTGAATTTGCATAATGTAAACTCTGTAGCTGAATTCATTCAATAACTAACCTACATAACACTTGTCCCATGCAGAGCCATGAACCATCATGCTCAAATCCAATTCAACTATTGGTGCTGGAACAATGACTTGCATCTTTGGTAGTAAGAATGGTTTTCTATAGGCTGGTGGTATCCACATCAATAAGCGACCCTGTGCTCCAGTGATCCAACCATCGGAATTGAAGGAAATATGGCTTCTCCAGTCCTGTTGAAACTCTGGAGTGTTTTCAAACAGGTGGGATGGGTTGTGCAGTGCATGCTTCATTGCATAAGCAAACTTGATAACATGTGCTGAATTGAGCCTCTTTGTTAGAGGGCTCTTACTTGTCCTCCAGCATCAATCAGAGTGTCCCAGATGCAGACAATGCCATCAGAAGAGCTTGATACAATCCTCTTTCCATCTGGTGAAAAGCCAACTGAATTGACACAATGAGTGTGGCCTTTGAGAGGACTGCCAACTTGCACCCCAGTCTCAGCATCCCAGATGCACACAGTCCTATCCCAAGAACCTGATGCAATCCTCTTTCCATCTGGTGAAAAGGCAACTGAATTTGCCTGATGAGTGTGCCCTTTGAGAGGACTGCCCACTTGTACCCTAGTCTCAGTATCAACATTGTAAGCATGTTGTTAGGACAAGCCTACACACAACCACAAGCCTTGCAGAGGAGAGTAAAGAGAAGAGAATGTATTTGACACAATAGACTAGTGACCTGGTGTAGAGGAAACTATCTAGAGTCTTAGAGACTCCTATCTATGACACTACTCCTTATATACCCCAACCATGGTCTGTGTGCAGCAGCCTCATGCCCCAAGGGCTATGCACGCACAGCAACAAAACCATGGTGACTATCTACGCCTTCCTGCGATGCCTGTGTCCCCATCCGGTCCTTATTGTCTCCTTATTGGCACAGCCCCTGGCTGACTAACCGCTGACATAACGACGGTGCCTTGACATAGGGTTGGCGCCTATAAGCCTTGTATACCTATGCGTCCATAGGGCCCCAGAGAAAATAGATAAAAATATAGAGAAATCGCCAGAAAATCATTAAGGTCGTAACATGGCCCCCCCCCCTTAAGACTTCATGTCCTGGGAAGTTAGTGTGAGGATATTGTTTTAGGAATTCTTGCAAGGTCCCTTGCAAAAGCCTGTTCTGTGTCTGGTTTGTTGTAAATCAGTTTGTGGTCACCTTTCCACCACTGCCAGTTTCGTTTAAGCTTTTCAAGGTAGTCCTGGTCAAATTTGCCATTTTCCCATCCAAACAACCATTTGGGCACATACACCTGCGTGTGATTTTGCCATCTTCGGTAGTCTATGTTGCACACATTAACAAGCTGACATGGGGCACTAGGATTTGCCTTGTGAAACTTCTGAACCTCTTTCTTGGCGTTGTCAAGGTTTTCAGCTGGTTCCCAAGTGGATTCCTCTACTGGATAGTTTTTCCACTTGACAAGGTATTCCAATCGTCCACCGCCACGTCCACTGACTCGGCTGTCCATGACTTCTTCAACCTCATACTCATCATCCTGCGATTCTTCCACCATGTGCAACTCCTTGCGTTGAGCTACTTTGTTCTTCTGAATGGGGAAAATAGGTTCTTTGTATGGTTTGAGGTGAATCTCATTGAATACATTATAGACCTTCCAGGACACAGGGATCTTTAGCTGGTATGCTGAGGCTCCAACCTTTTTGACAATCTCCAAAGGCCAACAAACTTGCCGTCAAGCTTTTGTAGCGCAGATAGTGGGTAGGTTTTTGGTACTGAGATAAACCTTATCCCCAGGTTTGTACTCTTGCGCTGACGCCTTGTTTTCATCATACCGCTTTTTCATAACTTCAGCAGTTTTATATAACACCTCCGTTGCCTTGGCATGTACCTCTTCAACTTGTTTGCCAGTTCCTCAACCACGATGACCTTAGGTGTATGGAGTGGGTTTAGTCCTTTGTTGGGTGACGTCCATTGTTCATGAAAAATGGAGGTCATTACACTCCCCCCCAGTAGTTGAAGATTCCTATAGGAATCCGACAAATCCTATAGGAATCCTATAGGAATCTGATACATAGGATTCTCACTAGAAATGGCAGAGAAATCTTACTACAGTCTGATAAGAGTCCTATTGGAGTTATCGGACTGTAATCGGAGTGAGTAGGAGTCAGTCCAATGGACTTTAATAGTCAGTTCTAATAGGATTATGCCCAAGTATAGCAGAAAGACAGTGTAGTTCTGCTATTTAAGCTTGTTGATATATATTTACATATATTTATCAATGGTCTGTGCTGTTGGCACCATTCCAACAAGAATTAGTCACAAGTCACAAGTCACATATCACATGACCATTGAGCAGATGGTCTGTGCACACCTGAAAGGCATATAAGGACAGCCAGCCATGCTCACTGAACCCCCATTCCCCTCCTCGAAAACTGATTAGTAATACATATTAGTAAGCCATGTAATGTGATGTAAGTAGATTACATAAGTAAATAAGGAGATTACATAAGTAGATAAGGAGATTACATAAGTAGATAAGGAGATTGCATAAGTAGATAAGGAGATTGCATAAGTAGATAAGGAGATTGCATAAGTAGATTAATGCAGATAAGATTGTATATGTAAGCACATGCCTATATCCATTTTCCCACAACTTAAAGTTTCTCACATGTCACAAGACTTGTCACAATTTCACACAGTTAGAAAAGTGAGAATTGTCACATGACCTATTAACAAAAAATGTAGAGGGATGAATCTGACTAAGAATATGAAAACCAAATAAGTGTAAACCTGGTATTCACAGAGATAATTGCAATATACTATCAGAATTCCGCATTTTTTAGCACAGCCACTGCACTCCAATGTACCAAAGTCATATTCATGACATGCTCTATTAACAAAAGTTGTAGAGGGGGCAAATCCAATTCTATTGATCATATACAAACATAAATAAACAAAGAACTTCCCGAGATATAGCCCTTTCTTTCAAGTTTCCCTTACCCTACAAGCAATGCTGAACTAAGATACTGGGATCTCCTGTCATGCACCTTTCCAAATGTGTGCAAACATACCTGCCAGCCACACTATCACCTACTTCTATGCTTAAGCTCCAGTGCTTTTAACACTAATTGTGTTGTCTGAGTGGCTGTCACACAGTGGTGCAACATATGACCAACAAACCCATGTCACTCCTACATACATATCTGGATAAATGGAGAAGTGGACTTCTATTAGTATGGTTTGAGGATTTACCAAGTCAAAATGACTGATTCAGCAACCAGTTAATAGCTAAACTGGTTGTGACCAATGATACAACTGTGTAAAAAAGATAATTTTATTCTCCTATGGAAAGGGTACCTGATCTTGTATGCTCCATGTGACTGACCTGTCACATATGTCATTCAATCCTATATTGCATATTGAATGTAGTTTTGAAATGAATCTAGGTGTATACACATTTGGTTGCTGAAACATGCACTGCTCCTGCCTGTCTCCCTGCTCCCTTGACTTGCTCACACCACCAAATACATCAATAACATTATTTTTTATCTCATCTATTGTCATGTCATAATTCTTTCCCCAGCCACTGGTTACACCAGCTGTGTATAGATACCATGTTAAACATTCACTTGTGCTGAATGCTAATGAAATCCACATAACAGAAATGAGGGGCAGTGTAAAGTGCTTCTAGAATACCATAACTTGCCAGGACTCAACCAGTACAGTAAGTGTTACAATCATGCCTCAATTATGCTTATGTAAAACCCCTATCGCTTTTATCACATGTCTATTGCTTTTATCACATGCCACATTCCTCTAACACATGCCAACGTTTATTATCACATGCCTATCTTATGTGCTGGTTGGTACATAGCATTGCACCAAGACCAAACAAAAACAAATTGTTGGTGTATAGAATAGAACCAAAATCAGGGCTAGCTAGGAAATTAAGAATTATGTAATCTGGTGTTGTTGCAATGGAGATATGCTCAATTTAATGCCTTTCTGCTTGTTAAAGCATAGAATCACACAAATACCAAACAGAGCCAAATTTTAAATGTAAACAATAGAATCATAAGTAGGGTAGAAATTGAACTAAGAATCATGTAATTTAAAGATGTTTCCATGTAGATATAGTCAATTGTAGAGATGGCTCTGATCCAAATCTTGTAGTGAAAGAAAGAGATTGATATGGCCAAACCTACTACAGGAATGCATTTAACACACAGGCATGTGTACAGCTAAATGCATGGTTAGGAGGCTTTGATTCAATTTTTAGAAGGATGGCACCAGGGAACTTTAATTGGTTCTTACATACAATGCTGACATATCACACAATCCATGGAAGGCAAAGAATAGTGAGGCATGATGAACACACCTCTGATAGTAGTATGGATGATGATAGTTCAGGATAGACTTGTGTACAATTATACATACATATGTAAATGAGCAGAATTTTCCACTCTTGATGATCTCCAGAACATTACGGTCCCCCACCTTTTCCACTGGAGGCCACTGGAGGCCACTGGAGTCCACTGGAGTCCACTGACATCCACTGGAGTCCACTGGAGTCCACTCTGCCAAATGACTTGTAGTGGGACAGGTGACCAGTGACCAGTGACCAGGTAAGTCTCAATGCTTTTCCCACATATTCCCATTGGCTGACATACTTTCCTCATGTGTCACACTCAATGTCACAACTATAACATACTTTCCCACGCTCCAAAAAAGCGAAGCAGCTAAGTCTCCATAATAAAACCACTTGTTCCCATTGGCTCACATACTTCTCTCAGTCCAATCATAACATATTTTCCCACGGTTAAAAAAAGAATGACCACGAAAACACTTGGCTTAGACTACTTTTCACACATGTCACATTTTTCCACAGCCAAAAAAGTGAGAATCCTGACATGCCCTTGGCTACTACTTTCACACATTTTACCACAATCCTTTGTTGTTGTTGCTGTTGTTGTTGTTGTTGTTGTTGTTGTTGTGTTGTTGTTTTTCCCACAGTTATAAAAAAAGAATGACCCTGAAAACACTTGGCTTAGACTATTTTTCACACATGTCACATTTTCCCACAGCCAAAAAGGTGAGAATCCTGACATGCCCTTGGCTACTACTTTCACACATTTTACCACAATCCTTTGTTGTTGTTGCTGTTGTTGTTGTTGCTGCTGTTGTTGTTGTTGTTGTTGTTGTTTTTCCCACAGTTATAAAAAAAGAATGACCCTGAAAACACTTGGCTTAGACTGCTTTTCACACATGTCACATTTTCCCATAGCCAAAAAAGTGAGAATCCTGACATGCCCTTGGCTACTACTTTCACACATTTTACCACAATCCTTTGTTGTTGTTGTTGTTGTTGTTGATAATATTTCTTCATGTGGAGATAGTTGTAATATTGAAGCAAAGAGTATAACCATGCTACATAACTGTTATTTACAGAAGTTTATCTATTTCACTAATCACTATCAGTAAAGGCCTCAACATCTTCTGTATTTGTCTTGGAGGCTTTGAGCTCTTGCTTTTCAATAACATGCATTGTATGAATAAATAGCATGACATGAATAAACCAATTAAAGCTGCCAACTGTCATTCTGTTAGCAATTGATTCATATCCTCCAAGCCATGCATTTAACTGTTCACATGATTGAGTGTTAAAAGCTCTTTTCCAATATGTTCTTCCTTTCTTATCTACTGCTTCAACAACTAGATTTGGTGCTGAACCATCATTTGGAGCAGGATTACAGTAGGTGCGGCATAAGTCATCAGCTTTTTTATGATTCATATAGTGATATGAATCAACTATGAACCGAGATGTATCTTTCCAGCTTCTTTCCCAAGCTCCATTTCTCATAGCAGTTCTCAATAACATACATGCTTTGTCAATGCAAATATAATCAGGTTTTGATTCAGGAGTTGGGAAAACATCCTGTAAGAAATCTAAGATATTGGTTGGTGATTCAGCTTTTGGAAACTTTCTCCAACCAAACACAACACCACATGGAGCACATATAGTTTCCACACAGTAAAACCTTGAAGCATTGAAATAATTTTTTAAATTCCTGTCAGGTACTTCTTCATCATGTGGCTGTTGTGGCTGATGTGGTATATCTTCTTGAGGTACCCAAGGCAAGTTTTGATTTTGCCTTTGATTAATTCTGCGAAAACCAGCTGCAGATCTACGTTCAGATTTTCCAACATGTTTTTTCCACTGATCCTGATGTTGTTGGCATGCTTGTGTTTCCCTGAGCTTTTCATTGAAACAATTTTGAACACGACATTTGAATCCATACTGTTGCATATGGTATAGGCAAAAAACATCACTTGTGTTATTATGAAGTTCATCAGTGCATTTATCAAAAGCACAGTGCTTTGGACCCATGACAATTCCATCAACTACAATCATTTTAACATGTGCATCATTATCTTCTGCTTCTGAAGTAGACCCATTTGGTGGTATATATTTCTGAGTGCATTCAGAACAAGCATGTTTGTCAGCAGCTCTTATCAATCCTTTTTCCCCTAAAATTGCATATGCCTCCTTTGGAATCTCTTCAATAGATAAGTTGTCATTTAATTCCAAATTTAAGTTAGAAGTATGAGCTATAGCACGAATAGACTCATGTACAAATGACTGCCATACTTGTCTCCGAGATATTGGTGAGGAACCACTGGATTGTGTTTTCCAATATGAACTATTCCAAAATGCTGTGTATGCATTGGTAGAAGCATGAAACTGGTACATGCTGTTCATGACTGCTTTAGAGAAAGTTCGATCAACCCATGTCCTAGTGCCAACTTTGATATATTTTGCTGAATTTAAATACACCTTTGAATATTGACCTTCTTCAGGCAAAGAATAACGCTCATGATCTGCATGATAAGAAGTATGACACTCAGAGCATTCTCCTGTAAGTACTGTGACATCCTCATAGATATGATTGTCTTTAATCAGTGCAACAGAGGGAGCATCTCTGTTTTTTGTTTTCTGGTGCAAAGATCGAGATTTGCAATCTTCAGTCTGACATTCATATGAAGCAGGAGAGATAACATGAGCAGCTTCAATAGCTTTATATGAAATTGGTTGAAGAGCAATTAATCTTCCCTTTTTAAATTGTATAAGATGTAAGTGCTTAGCCATGTGGTCCAATCTCATTCCAAAGTTGGTATAAAGCTGATTATCAGTAATTCCAGAATAAATGTCTTGCTTTTGAAGCAGTTCAGCAGTATCCATTTCCAACTTTTGATAGATTGCTTGAGATAACCGTTTGATCCATGCAGAAGTTGTGATACAGTTCTCATTTTTATGCAATGAATATTGTTGCCTAGCATGCAAGTTAAGAAGATCTGTGTTTTCCATTAAACTGAACAAAAGTGTTAAGACTGTTGAAAGTGTGATTTCTGCAGAAAATTCCTGAAGAACAAACTGGCTGAAAGAGGAAAACTTTATGTTTGGAAATCCTTGTTTGGTGGGCAATGCTGCAGCAGTTGGCAATAGTTTGCACAATATCAGAAAGCATATAAACCATTGCATATCAATCCAAAAGTGTAAACTGTAGCAGCATAATTCAATTGATCAATGTCCAACTCTAAATACAAGTATCTGCTTACACCTTTGAGCTTTTTCCATGCTTTGAAACCCTGTTCTTAGAATAGCCTTTCCTTTTGTCCTTTCCTTTACCCTTCTGGTCTTTCTTATCCTTAATCTGCATTTCCTCAGAACTGGATTCTTCAGTTTCAACCTGCTTCTTCTTGCCTTTACCCTTTTTAAGCCTTTTCTCCTCAATTACTTCTTCTGGGCTAGATATCATGATCTCCAAGCCTTTGCCATCATTATCAAGCCATTGTTTCAGATCAGGAAATCTGTAAACATTCTTTTGAACACCCCAGAGTTGTTTATCAGATTGTTTGTCAGCCTCTTCATCTAGCCATTTCATCATTTCAGGATAATCAGAGATTTTTGGAAACAGTTTTTGAAAAGTGTTATGAAATTGAGTTTTCCCCTTGAATAGCTCTTTAATATGCACTGGTTGAGGCTTTTTATCAAAAATGTCTTGTAGTTGTCCTGCATCCCATAACTCATTCAGCTTTTTTTCAGCTGCAAGATAAGCTTGATATTTTTTCCAGGCATCTCTGAGGCCTGTATCTCTATGGTTGACCAACTCCTTTGGAACATCCAATACTGTGGCAAGCTTGTTTTGGAAGGGTAGAGCACCCACAGAACTACCACCAACAGACATCACCAAACTGGTAGAAGCACCAGACACTGTCCCAGAGACAGAAGCTCCTGCTATCTCCTCTCCTACTTTATTTGGCATAGAACCAGGCTGAAGAATCATCTCCTCTGTCTCATAACAAAGGGAAAGAACATATTTTCCTGATTCTTTGATCCAGTTAGCATCCTCATCAAGTTCCAATGCAGTTGTATAGGGACCCAAAGTACTCCACTCTTGATTTTCTAGAACTGAGATATAAGGATTTCCATCTAATATAATGGTTATTTTTGAAAACATAGCACAAAACAAAAGGCATACAAGTGATTGGAGGCCACTTGCGAGCAAGGACTTCAAGAACTGGCTTCATAGTCCAAGCCACAGGAATAGAGATATTTCGTGGTAAAATACCACTAGCCTGAGCATGAAGACCTGTATAAAGTTGAACTTTGCCAGTTCTGGAGACTAGATTACTGGGGTTAGCTAGTTCATCACCAATATTAAATGTATTCCCTCGAGCATGTCCCCGAAGAATACCACCTGAGTTGATAATTTCAGAAACAAAATCACAGGAAGGATTAAAAAAGTACTGACCTGTGACACGAGATGCTCCCTGGAGATCCTGTTGAGATGGGTGGCTTGGGCTGACAGGAGGACTCTTCATTCTTACATCTAGATTTATGGTATTTAGCTAATTTGGACACCAGTAGGGCTCAGTCATGCTCACCAGCATCACCAATATGTTTTTGTGGTGAACTGACAGGAGGACTCTTCATTCTTACATCTACATACAGATATTTAGGTAATTAAGCACCAGCTGAGCTCAGTCATACTATCACCATGTTCTTGGGATGTTTCCAATGGGCTGGTGATCTGAATATCTGCAACACTTTAAGAAACAAATTAGCAAAAGGATGATTTAAGAGCTCACCTTGGCTGGGATCATTCCTTTTCCCCTCATCTGCATCAGTTGCTGGAGGTGCCATATTATCAGCATCTTTATCAGGTGTGCAGGCCTTCCCATCCTTATCACCATCTCTGTCAACCCCAGAAGCTTTTCCAATATTGACACTGTCACTGTCATCTCCATCCCCCACAGAAGCTTTTCCATCATGGTCACTGTCACCATCATCTCCACCATCTCCACTGGCTATAGAAGCATTCCCCTCATCTTGATCTGCATCTACATATCCCTTCCCACTGTTCATGCTTTCTTCATCATCACTGTTGTTGTCAGTACCATCATTCTTGGAGGCTGTTTGGCGCTTCCGGCCAAGTTGGGAAGGAGGAGGTGGAAGGTGGGAAATGGCACCTGATCGAGTACGACGAGGAGGGGCCACAGTAACCCCACTCCTGGCAAGGATGTCTTCAACCCTTTCACTGCTGTTATTGTAGTATTTCTGTAATATCAAAAAAGAAATAAAAATACCGTTTGCTAGAGGATGCATCATTCCTTCAAGTAATGAGATATTGTAAAACAACATAAAGATAGTACTTACTCTGTCCCCTTCCCCTCCTGCATATCTTTCCCATCTACTGGTTTCACCTTCTTGCTTCCTTTCCCAGTGTCAACAGCAGATGTGGCACGCTTGCGACCACGAGTCTTTGGAGGTGATAATTGAATCTTCTTACCTGTTCTTGGCATGGTTAAAAAGAGAAGTGTAGGCAAGTAATGGTCAAAGGGCACAGTCGTCGAAATGTGACAAGGGGCTGTGGGTGGCGATATGCGTGGGGCAGCGTGGTACGTAGCTGTGGCGAGAGGGATTGGGTGGCGGAGAGGCAGTTGCGACAAAGAACATCAGTTACGTAGATAACTGATTGTCGGCGACGTACCTGGGTGCGGTCGTCGAAATGTGACGAGGGGCTGCGGGTGGCGATATGCGTGGGGCAGCGTGGTACGTAGCTGTGGCGCGAGAGGGATTGGGTGGCGGCGAGAGGCGAGTTGCGACAAAGAACATCAGTTACGTAGATAACTGATTGTCGGCGACATACCTGGGTGCAGTCGTCGAAATGTGACGAGGGGCTGCGGGTGCGATATGCGCGGGGCAGCGTGGTACGTTGCGGTGGCGCATGAGGGATTGGGTGGCAGCGAGTTGCGAGTTGCGATAATAGTGATGAATCAATCAGTTATGTAGATAACTGATCGACGTGCGACGTACCTGGGCGTGGTCGTCGAGGGGCTGCGGGTGGCAATACGCTGCGGTGGCGCGTGAGGGTTTGTGTGTGCAGCGAGAGGCAGTGGCACGTGAGGGATTGGGTGGCAGCGAGAGGCGAGTTGCGATAAAAGGGATGGATCAATCAGTTATGTAGATAACTGATCGTCGTGCGACGTACCTGGGCGTGGTCGTCAAAATGTGACGAGGGGCTGCGGGTGGCGATAAGGGTGGGGCAGCGTGGTACGCTGCGGTGGCGCGTGAGGGATTGGGTGGCAGCGAGAGGCGAGTCGCGATAAAAGTGATGAAACAATCAGTTACATAGATAACTGATCGTCGTGCGACATACCTGGGCGTGGTCGTCAAAATGTGACTGCGGCGATATGGGTGGGGCAGCGTGGTACGTTGCGGTGGCGCGAGAGGGATTAGGTAGAGGCGAGTGGCGAGTGGCGAGTGGTGAGTGGCGGGTGGCGATGGTGGGTAACGGTTTTATCAGTGGTGTGTAAATCCAGATTGGGATAGTGCGACTACGTACCTGTCCTGGTCGTCAAAATGCGACGAGCGGCGGCGGCGGCGATGACGGGCTGGTGGTCGCAAGCGGCGGGTAACGTGGGCGGTGTGTGGTGAGCGTCACGTGATCGGGAACGAAACCCCGTGACAATCACGGCGCGCGCGTTGACGTGACGGGTGACGTGGTCACGACTGCCATATATAAGCAGCTGGCCATGCACCCACCTCGGTTGCGGTCGCCAGTGGTCACCAGTGGTGACCGCTGGTGACCGCACCTTCGTCACCTGCTGTCCGCAGCGGATTCCGGCCATCCGGTCGGATCCACTGTGAACAGTGGTGACGAAAATGTTGGGTTTGGGATGGAGTCACAGTGGGGTGGCTCCCACTGGACTCCACTGGAGTCCGGCGGAATCCGGCGGAATCCGGCCGGATCCGGAATGAACAGACCGGAAAAGGTGGGGGACCGTAATGGTCTCATGATCTCCAATATCCTGTCAAGTTTAGTTTTCATAACTACAATAAACAACTACTGCCATGAAGTTTTCTTATGCCTGAACAACCTTGATTATCTCCAATATCCTTATCAGGTAAATTTACAGACTACACTACTCTCAACTAATAGAGTATGTACAAATATAATTAATTACTGTCATCTTACAATTCTCACTATCAGGTGCTGCTGAATGTCACATACTACCTTTCACATCCCCAAACTCTCATATCAGAAACCTCCTCACAAATTGCTGTCAATGATGCCCATATTGTCTATATGTGAAAATAAACATGAACAAACACAAATATGTACCTTCAGTTGGTGTTAGGTATTTTAATTTTAATTTTTTGCATTTTTATTGGACGCAGTCAGATTCCTAAGGAATCCCTGATTCTTATAGGATTCTTATGGACTGGGGGGGAGTGTAAAGTACTGGATCCTTGGATGGCTTCAAATGGCTAAAGCGCCAAATGCACTGGCACGCTCTGGGTCTGAGGAACACTACTGGATCTCTGGACAAGTTCTGAGATGCTGATCGAAGGTGGGGCTAGTGCTGCTAGGCTTGAACAAGTGGATCAAGGTCGCCAATCACTTCGAATGTGTTGCTGAGCTTTGTAGCTGCTTTGAACATGTCTTGTAATTGTCACAAACAATGTGTAGACTCACTGGATGCTCATCAATGCATCGCAGTCACATGTGTGTCACGTGCAGCAGTAAACAGTAAATGGCACATCACTGCCATTACGTGGAGCCTTGTGTCACACTCGTGTCACACTGTCACAGGATGTTATATATACCAGTGGTCAACAACCCACACTGCTTGGAGTCCTCAGACTCTGAGCTCAGACTCCTATCAGACTCTGATCAGACATGAGATGGAAATTGGCTGGTGTCACACTGACCTCAAGGCCTAGACAGTCCAACCAGACTCCAATCAGACTCCAATCAGAGTCCACCAGGATATGTGGCTAAGTGTAAAGACCTCAAGAAATCAAGTCTAAGGAACTGGCTTCAAGTAAGGAAGTAGAATGATTGGAGGTTCCAGACTTTGACCTAGAAGACAACTCATTAAAAGTTGTCTTAAAATGCATTCTGTCCAAATATATCAATGACAAGTTTTCTCAAATTCAGAAGAATATAGACAGATATGAGAGGTTTGATCTTAGGAAGGGCATCCTATGGACCACTATAGGACTGCAAAAGAGTAGTCTGTTCTGAGTGGACTACTTGCTGGGAAAGCATAAAAGGGAATCATAGACTCTTGTCATATCACCTAGGTCATTTAGGAACATGTAGAACATTAGGTTATTTTGATGCGGTTCTGGTGGCCTAACATTGCTGCAGACATGGAGGAATTTGCAAATCCTGTGGAAAATGCCAAATGACAAAGTCTCACAACAGAAACCAGGATGGCTACACACAATGCCTATCCCATCAAAACCTTGGAAAGCATAGAACGAGACTTTGTTGGCCTGTTTACTGAGGTAGAAGGATTTGACTATATCCTTCTAGTAATCTGTAGATTGACCACTATGGTCCATCTGCTTCCTACATGGACAGATGCATCCACAAAGGTATAGCCGTCTATTCATCAGAGAGATAGTGAGGCTCCACAGCATTCCGGAATCCATAGTATCTGATTGGGACATGAAGTTTGCTTCGCTATTCTGGAGTGAACTTAGCCAAATTTAGGACAACAATTGTTAATGTTGTCTCTTATCACCCACAAACTGATGGCTCCTCTGAAGAAGCCATCCAAATGATGTCTCAGATCTTGAGATCCCTAGTTGCCATTACCAAGATAACTGGAGATTGCAACTACCAATGGTCGAGTTTGCAAATCAACTTGGTGACCAGTGAATCCACTAGCTACTCCCCCTTTGAAATAAACTATGGATGGATGCCCCATATGATTCAGGGAATGAAGTACAGCACTTTGCACAAGGGGGTAAAACAATTTGTGGAGACATAAAGAGTGTTCTTGATAAAACATTTGATAAACTAACAGCTCAATGCATGCATCAAGTGGTAATGTGAATAAACATTGTTGAGAAGGACAGCCTTCCAGAAAGGAGATCTGATCCTTCTTCACCATTCTCCTAGACTCCTTGTGGAAGTGTCAAAGAACTCCCCTCTCATAAAACTAGATCTCAGAAATTGAAAAGCCTTACAAACACTGTAGATACAGAGAATAGAGAGTCCCCCAGCCTCAAGACACTCAGTCAACAAATTGAGTAGTCTACTCTGTTACTATGTCACATGCTGCTTAATCTATCTTGTCACACTCTCAGATTTGAGCATTGCCCCAACTCTGAATTTCAGAAACATTGTCACACCCTTGGAATTGCTTTGGAGTCATTTGTCACACACAACCCAAACCTCGGAAACATTGTCACACCCTTGGAATCACTTCGGAGTTTTTTGTCACATGCAACCCAAACCTCAGAAATATTGTCACACCTTTGGAAAACCTTTGGTTTCACTTTGTCACACTGCACAGCTGCAAACCTGAACCCAAACTTGCCCCCACTATCAGGACTACCCTCACCATGATGGCTTAGGGACCCAACAGAAGACTTAGGAGTAGAGAAGATGAGAGTAGGAGAGAAACCCAAGAGAACTTGACTGAGGACTCTGGGTCTTAGTTGCTCAGTTTATATACTACAAGGGTGGTCTGTGCACCACTCTAATAATAGTAACTACACTGAGTAAGTCTGATTAATAAAGGTAGCATAAGCAGCCCCCATTGCTGCACATTGGTAAGCCAGAGTCATTATCCATGAGTCATTGGTCCAGTAGTCCATAATCTAATCTAATCTAATCTAATCTTAGTGCTGACTAGATAAGATAGATGCAAACATGACTAAGGTGTTTTGCTACCACTACTGTAAAATACAAAGAAAAGAATAAAAATGTCTTAGTGAAAACGGAGCTTGAGTGAGTCATGACACCCACCACTCCATCACACCATGCAGCCACAACCCAAAACTTGGAAACCTCATCACACCTTCAAAAAGCTCACAGAATTGCAATATGGATGCCAGTATGAGACTATGTGGATTACCTGCTCCAGGCTTGTTCTTCCTTGCTTCCACCACAAGTAACTCAAGGCTTCCCTGCCTCATTCCACCTGCCCTGATTCAAGTATGAGGATGTCAAGCTCCTCTGCCTCATCCCACCTGCCCTGGTTCCTGTATGTGGATGCCAGATTGGCCATTGCAGTGAGAGTATCTGGATGATCTGCTCCAAGCTTGCTCTTACAAGCTTCCACCACAAGTAACTCAAGCTTCTCTGCCTCATCCCACCTGCCCTGGTCCCAGTATGTGGATGCCAGATTGTCCATTGCAGTGAGAGTACATGGATAATCTGCTCCAAGCTTGATCTTACATGCTTCCACCACAAGTAACTGAAGCTTCTCTGCCTCATCCCACCTGCCCTGGTTCCTGTATGTGCATGCCAGATTGGCATTGCAGTGAGAGTATCTGGATGATCTGCTCCAAGCTGCTCTTCTTGCTTCCACCACAAGTAACTCAAGCTTCTCTGCCTCATCCCACCTGCCCTGTCAGTATGTGGATGCCAGATTGTTCATTGCAGTGAGAGTATCTGGATGATCTGCTCCAAGTTGCTCTTGCTTGCTTCCACCACAAGTAACTGAAGCTTCTCTGCCTCATCCCACCTGCCCTGATTCAGTATGTGGATGCCAGATTGCCATTGCAGTGAGAGTATCTGGATGATCTGCTCCAAGCTTGCTCTTCCATGCTTCCACCACAAGTAACTCAAGCTTCTCTGCCTCATCCCACCTGCCCTGATTCCTGTATGTGGATGCCAGATTGTCCATTGCAGTGAAAGTATCTGGATGATCTGCTCCAAGCTTGCTCTTACATGCTTCCACCACAAGTAACTGAAGCTTCTCTGCCTCATCCCACCTGCCCTGGTTCCTGTATGTGGATGCCAGATTGTCCATTGCAGTGAAAGTATCTGGATGATCTGCTCCAAGCTTGCTCTTGCTTGCTGCTACCACCAGTAACTGAAGCTTCTCTGCCTCATCCCACCTGCCCTGGTTCCAGTATGTGAATGCCAGATTGTGCATTGCAATGAGAGTATCTGGATGATCTGCTCCAAGCTTGCTCTTCCTTGCTTCCACCACAAGTAACTCAAGCTTCTCTGCCTCATCCCACCTGCCCTGGTTCCCGTATGTGGATGCCAGATTGGCCATTGCAGTGAGAGTATTTGGATGATCTGCTCCAAGCTTGCCCTTCCTTGCTTCCACCACAAGTAACTCAAGCTTCTCTGCCTCATCCCACCTGCCCTGTTTCCAGTATGTGGATGCCAGATTGTGCATTGCAGTGAGAGTACCTAGATGATCTGCTCCAAGCTTGATCTTACATGCTTCCACCACAAGTAACTGAAGCTTCTCTGCCTCATCCCACCTGCCCTGATTCCTGTATGTGGATGCCAGATTGTCCATTGCAGTGAGAGTATCTGGATGATCTGCTCCAAGCTTGCTCTTCATGCTTCCACACAAGTAACTGAAGCTTCTCTGCCTCATCCCACCTGCCCTGATTCCTGATGTGGATGCCAGATTGTACATTGAGTGAGAGTACCTAGATGATCTGCTCCAAGCTTGCTCTTCCTTGCCTCCATCACAAGTAACTTGAGCTTCTCTGCATCTTGCCAAAACCCTGCTGTCAAAAGCAATGCCAAATATTTCACATTCATCAACAAATTCCATTGTGTTTTTCTTCATCTGTGATTCAATTCATTGATTGATCTAATATGTGGAATAACCTGTACACAGAAAAGATGCTGTTAACATTTCTAAGATCTATTGAACATGCCAGTAGAGCCCTTGAAGTGTAATAAGCAGATGATGCATTTGTACTTGACATCCTATCTCTACTCCAGGCATGCACCAATGGATGAACTGAGTACAGCT
This sequence comes from Amanita pallidorosea, assembly GCA_023014475.1. Lineage (NCBI taxonomy): Eukaryota > Fungi > Basidiomycota > Agaricomycetes > Agaricales > Amanitaceae > Amanita > Amanita pallidorosea. The sequence goes on along the minus strand of JAEBUS010000129.1, from coordinate 92,133 downwards.
TGCTGCTGCTCTTGATCAGAGAGAAGGACAGTAATACTTGAATCCCTTCCAGGAATTTAACCTATTCCATCTTCCTACCTCATCAACAACCAATATTCTGGAATCCAGTAATGGAATAAATAGTGGTAACTCAATTTATCATCCTCCTCAATGTATATCCTGTGGTAATTTTCAGCTGCATTCTTGAATATATCTTCTGATATATTGTCATGATGTAGAAATGCAAATAATTCATAGATGATAATTGCACTTCTAGCTGCAAGTGACCCTGGCCTATCACTGGTTGTTGCTATGCTCAATTGCCTTCATTGAAATTTCCCATGTCCCATAGTAGATTTGCCATAGTCAGATGAACCTTTAAAAGGGAATTTGACATGAGTTCTTTGCAATTTTCTTGATACAGCTCCAGATAATCATCCAAGCCACACCCCAGTGACTGGATGTATGCCCCAGCCTGGTCAATAGCAAGTGGAATGTGTCCTAACTCTGAGACAATACTGCTGGCCAATTTCATGATGTCCTCAGAGTCATTATCAATCATAGCAGATTTCAAGAGCAACTGAATTGCATCATTCTCCTTCATCTCCAAGACCTCCAGTGAGTTTTGCTTTGAAGTGATTCTCATCAATGCCTTGTTCCTGCTTGTGATCAAGATATTCCACAATTGCCTTGTGGAAGATACTTTTCCACTACCTCATACCCTTCATCTGCATTATCATACACTATAAGCCAATTATGTCTGCCAGAGATCCAGGTCAAAGCAGAATGGGCTGAAATATTGGACTCCACAGCAGCAATGTTTGCCTGTGCAATTTGTTTAAGCCTCAGGTCAATTATGGCTTCTGAAGAAGCATCAATCCAGAATACATCAGAGAACCTAAAACCAAACATCAGATACCAGTGTTGCAAATCATGAGAACAAAACACACCACTGTCCATATATTTGGATGAATTTTAGGCATATCTGTGTCTTACCAATGCCCCCATGCCATGAGAAGGAAATACTTTCTTCCAGCACCAGGATCAGGGTTGAAATGGTCCCTGAGTCTCTGCAGGTGTACTTCACGACCAGTAAAGCAATGACTGGGATTCTTCAGAGGAGGCAAAGGGGGTATCTGTTGAACAGAACTTCCAACAGATATATTAACATTCTGAATTTATCAGCATGACATATGTAAATGATGGAAACAGTAACACACATAATCTCGATGCACTTCCATCATTGAGCTACCTATCACTGTTGCGCCTTGTGTGGAATTAAGGAATCCCACATTTGTGGTTGACATTATACTACTCTTTGATTGATGATAAATATTTGTGTCAGGAGCTTCAGTATTGAATTGCTTTGTGTCACTGAAGTGGACTTGGGAAAATAGAGGTTCCTATTTAAATAGAATTAACTTGAAGGGAATTGTGCTTTATCATGAACCTAACTACCTTGCCAGGACTGTTGTGTTCAGCCTGCATTGCACCTGCAGCTCTCGTCAAGCTGCTTAAATCAAAACTCTTCTCCAGTGCCTTATTGCCCACATCATTGTCCTGCTGTCAATGTTAAAACACATGCAGAAAAAGGGATGACTGGCACACTTTGATCAATGATCCATGAGAGTCATTGTCCCTCATCAGTGTATGGAGAACTGCATCCTGTAATGCCTATCATGATTAATGATCAACATGTTGTGATATCTAATGTGAAACGACACACCTCTGCTTCAATCCCCAGCTCCCGACCTTTGTCCTCCAGTTCAGCCTGCTCTTCCGTCATCGCAGCCGCAGCTTTCGCAAATCTGCTCAAATTGGAACTGCTCGTCTCCAGCCCCTCTTTGCCCTGGGAGTCACCGTCCTGCTGTCGACAGTGAGAACATGCGTGTGATTGAGAAGATGACATGGCTTACGCACTTTGATGGACGAAGACGCGCAAGGAGGATTACCTGTCATCGGTACCCAGCGAATTGCATCCTGTAACACCCGTGATGATTGACCTTGTTGTGATATCTGATGTGAAATAACGCACTCCTTCTTTAATCCCGAACCCCTCTGTTCCAGTACCAGATACACTTCCCTCGTTTAAAGAATTTGACTTGGATCTGATTTCTTGGCCGTCGTCCTGACGCAAAGATGAGGGAAATGCTACCACGAAAGGGAGTTGAAACATACGACAGTCAGCGGAGCCATTGTGTGGGTATCACCAACTACCATTCCGCCAGGGGGCAAAGGAGTCGGTGTCTGAATAATGTGAGATGATGGTGCCTCACAGCCACGATCATCAGCATGAGAGGCTGGACTGGACGAACGACCGGTTCTCCGAGTCACAGCGTTGTGCTAGTCCCATGAACCGTCTGTGAGCAAAATTTAACAGTGAAGGGAATTGTACATGCCGAGGCCGTCCCAGAAGCGTTTGTTTCTTTATCTCTCCGGTTTTGTTTCGACTTCTTTCTTACTAACATTGCGAACGATTGAATGCGTGAGCGTTGTAACTGTAAGCTTGGTCGGAGCTTCAATTAGACCTGCACGTGGATCCTCTCTTCGCGTCTTGCCATCGACAGTCGACCCGTTCACGCTCGGCTCCAAACGGATACGAAAGTGATACCGAGAGGATCAATAAGGACTTTTCACCTCACGCCCTCCATGCCAATGTGCTATCCGGTCCCTTTGGTTGCAAGATTCTTTTGACTCCTTAGGAACCAGCTTGGCGGAGAGTGTGTTTGGTCGGCCAGCCGGATGGGTATGAGATTCACAATCTATATCCGAAACGCTCAACACTCAACATCATCTACTGCCAGTTTGTCTGCTCACTTAGAACGGCCTCGGATCTGCCGCTCTTGACTACCCAACTTGTCGATATCCCTCGGATTTCAGTCTGTGGCGTGCAAAGCTCTGATACGGGCCTCACCCAAGTTGGAGTTGTGTTACGAAATGGAGTGCCGGTATGCAAAAATGAAAAAAACCGTAGTCAGGACGGACATCTATGATGCAGTCCTCACCACCTGTGATACCATACGCCAATCTACGCATAGATGTAGAGTAGTCGAGCGAGAATGGAGGGCAGAGTTTTTAGATCCAACAACCGTGTGCCGCGACAGCTAACCGCCTCGCGTCACAGAACTCGTGCCCTTGCTGCGGGTGCTTCTGAGCTGTTCTGCGGTAAAGCAGCGACGAATTCCGAGGCATCACTAGTTGGTACAACAAAAAAAAAAGCATGTGCTAGACACAACTCTATTTACACGACAATCGGATAGGACATGGCCATGGGAGATGTCCACATTTTCATCTGCTATCTCATTTATCCCACCGCCGTTCTGAAATCTGAGGCGCATCAACCGGTAGTGCGTAGATGCACCTAATAATCCCACGTTATTACAGCGGTTTGCAAAAAGGTTGACACAGCGTGACGCAGCAGTACTGGCATACCTTAACTTAGGGTTACATACAATCTTGCTCACTCAATACTCGTCGCTCGTTTTTATGCCATATTTCTCTTCTAGAGCATGACGGATAGGCCATACAAACTCAGGTTACTGCTTTCCGAGCCCTCTAGATCTACAGTTTCTCAGGGATTTGGTGCTGGTCCCCCTACAACACATCTCTGGCAGGCTGCTGCTCCAGCACACAGTTCAAAGATTATATCATTGTTGGATGAAGAGGAAGAATCTTCGGAGGGCATAGAGAGTGATCATGAAGCTCAAGAATCGAAATTAGATGATACTGACCAGGGATGTAGATCAGATAAAGGCATGTTGTTGCAACTATGCATATTCCATGCTGATTGGCTTTTTATAAGACCGTAATGCAACTCAGATTCACTACGACTTTACTATGTATACTGCTGCTGAGATGAGAAAGCCAAAAGGACAGCGTACGGCAAAGGCTGCCAGTGTTGGTCTTTCATCGGACATGCCTTCGGTCGACTTTTTTGAAGAAGTAAAAATACAAGCTGCAAAGATGTTCTCGGAACCAATTATCAACGATTTACAACCTTTCCATATCAATTACACCATCCCTCGCATTGCTTCTAGTCCACTCGCTTTAGAATCATTCGAAGATTATAGACACCTTATTGGCATTATCAAAAACAAGAAAAATGTTACGGTCAGGATTCAAATTATTGAGCTTGCAAGGACTCATGTACGTGCCTCAAATTCAACTCTACAATTCTAACCTCGTATTTGGGACGTAGATCATGTCGGAGAAAGAAAATGTTGAACCAGATGCTCCCACTATAGGTACCGGAGAAGAAGAGCCACCAAAGAAGAAACGAAAGAAAGAAAATTCAGGCATGAAGGTACGTGAATCTCTTTCCATTTTTATTGTCATTTTGTGACTCGTTAAGAAGATTCTCAAAGAATCTGACATCCTACCAGCAAACCGAGCTCTTAATGATAATATCACGCGACTTTGTCAACGTTGGTCGTGTAGTCTCACCAATTGTCCCTCAGACTATTGTTTTCTTTCGGTCGATGGTTCCCACCTTCATCTTAGTCATGAACATATTGAGAAATGGGCAGCCGCTATGGTACATATTAGCGCTACTCATTCCCAGCCAGTTGTATGACTTTATCATATTTTCCATAGCTCAAGCAGGATGGGTCGGCAGCCCTTGATACACCACCAAACCTCAAGCTTTTTGACGCATTTTCGCAAATACCTTTTTCAAAGTCATCTGTCCTTCAAGCTCGTCTTGATCAATTGGCAAACAAGCACAAAACTCAAACAACTACAAATAACCCAATTGTCAATGTTGTTTTACCGAATAACATGCTCGCCCCGTTCCATCAGCAATCGCTACCAAATGTAATTCCTCCCCTGCCTAGCTCTCTCATCCCAGACAGTTATCAACCTGGACCAAAAAATGTCAATTGAACACTTCTGCACTTTGAATAATCTCTCCGCAAACATCCTGGAGCGATTCAATGAAAATGCATATACTGGAACTCATGCTTTTCGTCATATGAAGGACACGGATTTGGTCATTATGCTTCAAGCCAGGTGAAATCATAGACATCAAGGAAGCAGTCGAAACATGGGCCATCAAGATTGGCAAGCAATAATTATTCTTTTTCATGCTCATGTTTGCCTCATCACGACAGGTTATAAACACTCATTCATATATTCATACTATTGCACATATCCATTCCTTATTACCAACACATGTACCTTAGAAATATCCCGAATGCATAATGTATCCTATCGCATCTTCATCAGTGATGATATCCATGATCTCCATCAAGTCACATAACATTCCATCTCCATTGCAAATGAGTAGGTTGCCATGTCTCCGTATGAAAGCTTTGATTTTTGAAAATGCCTCCTCAATTGGATTGAGATCAGGAGAATATGGTGGAAGATACTCGATCCTGACACCTATGGACCTTAGCAACATGGTATGACTTGGGATCAATCGTACCAAAGCGGTTTGCCAATTCTAAAATTTCATCACCATGATGTATACGTGCATTATTCATGACAAGCACGCTGAGATACCCAGGGAAGAAACTACATAACAGAAACTAGGAATATGTCAGTTACAGATAAGTATAAAAAGACAAGACTTACAACGGATCGTTCCAAGTATTCTAGGAACATGATTTTCGTCATAGACCCTTCCACAACTGTGTTCAACACCATCCCATCAATTGTCAACAAACCTTCAGCTGAGAAGGGTCGACCACGGACGAAAACACCCTTTTGATAGCCCTTTTTCCCTTTGTTGAGCGCCCTCGAGACCGAAAAGAAGTTCGTTCATCCTTTGACATCTTGTCAAGAAAGCCAAGCTGCTCAGGTTGGTACTGAGCCATGCGCCGGATGAAATCAGAGCGAAGAGCTTCATTTTGTTCTGCTGCAACTTTCCTGATTTTTTTGTATGATATGCCAGCCTGCCGCAAAGTACGTTGAATGGTAGAGAAGTGGACTGAGATAAAGCGGTTGTTGGATAGCAGTGATTGTAGCTCATCTAGGAACCAATCAGGGTGATGGTTTACTAAGCATTTGAGGTATTCGATGTCGTCAAAATGCAAGCAGCATGGTCGTCCACGGATCCCAGAGGTATGCCTGACAACATCGCCTGTTGTCCTCCAGAGCTGATATAACTGGTACCATGTACTTCTTGATATATTCAAGCAGCTCAGAATGTCGCCTAGTGGTATGAGATTGTGTTCATGGAGCTGAATTGCGGCCAGTTTGACATCTCGAGAGATTTTGCGGAATGGCATTCAGCCAGTAGCTAAACCCTAGGCTAGGTCTACACAAATCACACTCCACCTGACACCGCTGCTGTGTCAACCTTTTTGCAAACCGCTGTAATGGCACGCACTAGGTGTTGATATATATTATAGGTGGACTCCCATATTGCCGCCACCGATAGTGCATAGTTGCACCTAATAATTCCACGTTATTAATGGCATGCACTAGGTGTTGATATATTATAGGTGGACTCTCTGAGTCGCAACAGTCCCAACGAGCAAACCCATGTAGAGTTGGGCAGAGATGAATCAGATGATAAAAAGACACTCGAACCATGGTTCGCAGTACCCCGTGGATGAGGACAACGCATTGAACTACAGACCTGAAATTGGTATCGCGTCCATAGCAGGCAAATGGCGAAGAGCAGAAATATGCTTGATGCGTTGCACCCACTTGAACTCGATGGAGTTGGCACGTCTGGTATTCGGGTGTTAATAATGTAATGATAAGGATATAAAGGACTGTGCGTAAACTCTAATGAGGCTTAAAGCCAATTGCGCACGGATATACTAATCCATCCGAGTGAGCATACTGAATCAAAAGACGAAGCGAGACACACCATCTTATCCAATAATGGAAGGGCCAAGACCATGGAATTTCAAGTCGTCCAGGCGTGCAACCATGCACGCCATAAGGCGTCAGAGTCACTGACACGTGCCTTGAACTTCTTGAGCAGTTCTTGGACTTGCGCCTCTGCTTCCTTCGCCCCTCTCAGCTGTCTCTACAGCCGTCTTGACCCTCTCTTCAGCCTTCTCAGCCCTCTCTTCGGCCCTCCCAACCCTCTCTTCAGCCTTCTCAACCCTCTCTTCAGCCTTCTCAGCCCTCTCTTCGGCCCACCCAACCCTCTCTTTGGCCCTCTCGGCCCTCTCTTCAGCCTTCTTAGCCCTCTCTTCAGCCTTCTCCGCCCTCTCTTTAGCCCTCTCTTCAACGGCCTTGATCCGCGCCTCAGTTTGATCACCGCCATTTTTCATGCCCAAAAATCCCAACGTCTACACAGTGGAAATGTTAGTCAAAGGTTCATAGAACACCGAATGAAACATACCGATTTGACCGATGACTTGATATCATCAAGTAGGAGGTGCATTTTGTCTTCAACGATCTGCGGATTATGCCTGTAAATGGCGAGTCCCTTTATCGTTCCTGGCACCGGTATGTCGAGGGTTTTAGATTTAGTACCCTGCCAGCCATGATGCCGAGTGACCTTGGTGTCCGGGCACCACTTCTCCAGCAGCGACGAAACCATCCGCGTACCAATAACATTGGGTGTCGATCAGATCGTATTCCTCAGATTGCTGGTTGAGGAATTGGACGAGGTGGATTAAATCCCAAAGATTGGGCCAAACCGATGACGAGCCTGTGAACTCGATGGTTGTGAGTTCGTACGCGTCATTGGAGTTTGGGACCTGGGGGATTTTGACAATGGTGTCCAAGGCCAGGTCCGTTTGGGTAGATACTGCTCAGTCAACATACGCAGTAGTCAACTAAGCAGGAGGGGGACATCAGTATAGATTGCATCGACAATGCAGATCGGGAGCTCGGGGTCTGGGAAGGTACAAATGAATATGTGCTCTTCTCTGAAGAAGCCATGGTCGCCCTGGGACTCCTCTGCCTTGACTGATGTCCTATTGATGATCTATCCAAAAAAGAGAGACTTTGTTTTTGAATCGAAGGTGAACGACAATGAATTCGTGTTCCACAACGTCTTGGAAAACCAGCCGAGGCCGCTTTTTGAAGTGGCTGGCCTTTGAAATGCGATAATTATTTGGAGGGCAGAAGGAGCGCCAGGCCATCATCGCATTTCATGACGTTGCTGAATGCGATGTCGGCCCAGGTACTGGCATGCTGGTGACCGAGGATTCTCTTCAAGGGGCTGTCCAGGCTTATGCTCGAGTTCTCCATAATAGAACTTCGAACAGACGCGAGGAATCCTTGAAGAGACTTCTTGAGACTGGAAGGCATGTTTGGCTCATTTATATATCGGGAAACTGGAAGAGGAAAGGATGCTGTATAATGTGAGGAGCACGCACACCCGAATGCATGTTTAATTGTGTTGTGCTAAGCCCTCCTTTTTAGGAACACAATATCAAAGTTCAATCAAAATGGGCCACTTTGATCTTCGCTGAACACCAATGGAGGGTTACTAATTTGATTGATGCGCATTCCTGTACACCGACGATGGAGGCCTTGAGGATCCGAGACAAGTAGCCTGCTTTACACACGCTTGTCAACTGCATTTATCACATGTCAGTCTTTTTGGGATACAACCGAGACAAACATCCTTTCATGGCAATGACTGTTCCCATGCTTTATGCAACATATTTTTCTGTCCACACAGAAACAGCAACTGGAGCATGTACATTGGCAATGGCATGTCTGTTTAACACCTCGTCTAGAAACCCCGCAACACGGACCCTCTCGTTCATCATTCATTGTCAGAAAAGGGACAATGATGTGACTCCCCTCGGGTTTCCCGGTCAAGGTTGTGTATCACAATTTCAAATTATCTATTCTTGAGGAATCTCCAATTCTGTCAATCATCAGTTAGGCACAAGCCTGTCAAGTAAAAGCTTTCTTTTAAAGGGTGTGATGAGTATCACGGGCGGAATGGTGCATTACGCACCTCATGTATTTGGTACTCAATGCTGGCCACAATGGCAGAGCATTCAGCCGTCCGACTCCAGCTCAACAAGTTCACGAGTTCAAGATCCGTTCCTGACTTGTTCATCACCTGCAATTGGGCACTGTTTGAGTAATGTGGAGGAGATGCTTTCCGTACTGGACATGCCAGTGCCTGGTTCTGCCACAGCTGAACCTTTGCCGTTCTTCTACGATGCTACTTGGGTCCTAGGACAAGTCTGGTTACTTCGTCCTTCGTACGAGCCAACAAAATTCTCATCTTCTCTTGAATCTCCATCATGACCAACATTTCGCCGCGCCTGGAAGCATTGATGAGCATCTCGCGAGCACGGCTAATGGCTCTTGATCTAGAAAAAGAGCCGCATAGAACAGCCAAGTATTGAAATTTGCAGGCTTCACCGAGTTGTTTGCCCTGTTTTGTTTACACAGTGTTTGTCGTCTCTCCCAGTGGTGTCTAGTACCTCCCCTTGTATGCTGCCTAATCTACAAGATCGCGCACGCATTTCACCTGCATCGGGTTGAAGTCAAACCACACCACAAACCCTTCCTAGCACTAATCCTTTCTCACTCCTGTTTTCAATGTACAGGGGCATTCTTTGCAGCAGGGTAGCCAATCAACAAAATGTCGGATGGCTGGTGAACTTCGCTGGGGTTGGTGACGCTTTCACCAACGCTCGCCAGGGTTGGTGAACACATCACCGCGACGGCAAAGTCTCACCTGCTTGCACGAAGTCTCACCGTGCCAGCAAACTTTCACCAGCTTGCACAAAATCTCACTAAGCCTGGGGAAGTCTCGCCTGCCGCTGAGTTAATCACGCCATCTAGCACTTAATCCATGCGATACTGTACTTGGCTTTAATACATTCAGCCCTCAAATCTGTCAGCGTCGTCCACAGAGCTGAATTGAGCTGCATCAGTCAGGTTTACAGGTCGTCAGGTCACCAGGGTTGGTGACGCTTTGGCCAGCGCTCGCCAGGCCTACCATGCCCGGTGAAATTTCACCAGGTCTGCTGTAGTTCACCAGGTCTGCTGTAGTTCACTATGTCATACGAAATTAGACTTCAAATGAAAATATTTTACGAATTCATTTGACCGCCCCTCACGCGCACGCATATAGTTCACGCATTCACGTTCAGCTGTACTCTTCTGCTCCCCGCCTCCTGTTGCTCTGCTTCCTTTGTCTCATTGACCCGTAAACCTGCTGCCTCGCCTCCTCCCACTGCCTCAGCTCATGGCCTGCCTGAGTCCGCTAATGCCCACATCGAAAGGTGAGTAAAATTCTGAGAGTGGTTGTATGTGCCATAAACTAACATTTGGCCTTCCTCCAACATCCTATCCTGATCCCAGTCAAGCTCTGGCCATCACTCAGAGCTCTGAGGCACTTTTCCCAAGAGGCACAAAGACTTATCTCTATCTAAAACTGTGGAAAGCACCACCCAATTCTCTGTTTCACATCGTCCTACAACTCAGAAACACGGCGGCAAAGCCACGGAACCAGCCATCGCTCCACAACTCAGAAATGCAGTGCCGCGTCTAGTAAAGCCTGCCAATGTGTCTGCACTCAGTTCGTCTACTGAGCATATCAACAGACAAGAGCGTAGTCATGGACGGCCGCCGCAGAAGAAGTGCAAGACCATCGCCATTGTACCGCCAACAGCTTGTGTAACAAGAAAATCGAGCATTTTCTCAAGTGTGTAGTATCAATAAAAGTGATGGTCAACTAATAACTGCCTGGCGAGAAGTGGTCAATGTATACCATGGGAATGAATTTCGCCGGCAAGGGTGGTTGATCGGATTCCCGAACTTGGTCAAGTCTCACCTAGCCGGTGAACTTCGCCAGGCTTGGAATGACTTGATCCCACCTGGCGAGGCTTCACCAGCGGTCAGACATTTGTTGATGCCTGTGACCTCTGTACTCATTAATCCCTTGAAGAACAAGGAATGGGTATGTTCCAATGGAGTGAGTACGCCTCATGGGTATTTAAAGTTGCATTGTTCGCACATCTGAGGCTGCATCTCACCAGAATTGAACTTGGAAGAAGGATAATGTGCACCAATGGAGGGTTATCCATGACACCGAGGCTCAGAGTTGTTTCAATGTGCATACTATTGAATATCGGTCCGCGAATATCACGAACAGTATTCGCTGAGTTTGACCTCAACAGTTGACAATAGATAATTCGTCTTCGACTCCTGTCTGAAAAATCCTGACTTGTCGTCACGAGCCATGTCGATGTTCGCAATCATTCGGAACTACGGGATGGCTTCTGCCATCAAATAGAGTCATTGTATCGCGCGTTCTTCGAGATCTTCTCACTGCATTTTCAGATTGATATTCCAGTGTCTAACTGTCGTCGCCATACGCGGTAGTTTGACTAGAGGAGGCTGATGCTGCTGCCGTCAAGGCGGACATAAATCCCAGGAGAGATGTAGCAGCAATGCAAGGCATTCTTGTTATCGACCGCGGCCATGCAGATATTAAGCCTGAAACCGTGACGGATGACGAACGGTTCGTGGGCATGATGATGATGAACGAAAGGCACAAGTCCTGCATGCGATGCCATTAGCCAACAACTATATCAATCTTAGTCAAAGGCGTTTTATTCCTCGCCACTCTGGTTCCAGTTACCTTTTTGAGGTATCCAGTAGCACGAACCGTTCGGTCTATACGATCAAAGCGGAGGAATGTTTCACAGGATTGGTGGCCAGACATTAATTGGATCGGCCCTGACTGCAAATGTGGATGCAACCATAAAATTAGCACTTGCACCGACGCTCGTCCTGCTGCGAACCGTTGTTATTGCAAGAGCACTTTTGCCGACGTCTTTGGCAAGAGATAAGGACCATATACATCACGCAACATTTTTGGAAAGTCCCCAATGATTGGGATCATAAGCTCCATTCTACTCGTTAACAAGTTGACTCACTTCGCAGGAATGAGGGAGTATTCATATGGTCAAGCCGAGTGTGAAAAGCTTGCAAAGCAGAGCTGGGAGTCCGGGAGCTTTTGTAGTTGCGAAGAGCGATACAGAGATGTTCAATTTGGACATGAATGTCATATGCAGTAAATGCAGTAGGATGAATGCACAAAACGAAGACTTCAATAGCATCGTCCAAATCGGTTAGTATGACATATTATAAACCGCTTCTCCCACTCTGCCCAACTAAACACCGGAAAGGGGTGTGCCTCTGTATTGAAAACCCATCGGTCAACGGTATTGCATTCGTGTCATCGAATAACAGATACAGGTATTTGAGCGTCTCTGCCAAAAACCAGCTTCGCATGGCTGAGGGTCAACGAATCGTCCAACAGGAGCGGAAACTCACCTCGGCATGTCGTTATCCTTCCCGAATGGCTCGATATCAACTGAATTGACACTTGCATACCCATAATTCGTCCTACACCATTCCTCAATTGCTTGGAATATCTCCCATCCGCGCTCGCGCCAGCGTTCGTCGCCAGTCGTTTTCCAGAGATAAAACAAGCTCTCCACCGTCTACCGAATTAGAAAACTCCGCAAACAGCCACACCAACACTCACCTCTGGGCGCAACAAATACCCCCTGGATAAATTTACATAGTCCCTCTCTTCCACCGCTCGCTCCTTCGGGGGCTCGCCCAAACCCAGTGGCACATTCTTATCCCGTCTATCTCCGTCCCCCTCCCACTCCCGCAGCAGATCCGCCCACTTCCTCCCGCCGTCGCGCATCTGCAACACGTCCGGGCCCAGCCCGCTCCCTTGATCAACGTATGACATATAACACGTATATGCCAGACCCCTCGCGGCCCACAAATGCCTCTCCTTGTCCCTCGCTGTCATGCCGTCTACAAAGTGGGCACCCAGTGCCAGCATTCCAGGTAGGAAACACGTCAAATGTTCGTACCGATGTGACGGTCTGTCTTTCGTCAAGTCCGTGGCATATAACAGACTGCGATTGGGGGAAACGTAGAGTAAGTGGTTGATAATGCCGTTGGCGGACTTGATATCTGTTTGACAATGCGAACGTTAATAATGGTCGTCGTGCGGCTGGGGATGTCACACTTGCATTGATCGCGAGCTTTGGTATCCCCGTCATAAGGTACTGCTTGAGCAAATACTCGTATCCGCTGTCTACGGCCGCTCCAGCCGTAATGCGCCCTGAAATCAAATATCAAAATTATTAAGTGCACTGCACACAAGAAAAGGATTTCGAGAAAAACAATGCGCACCAACAATAGGTTCGCCCGTATTGCTATCCCAACTTTCGGGGAAAAGTCCGTCAGTGACATTTGCTCGATACACAATCGACATTACGTTCTCGACCTGGCATACATTGGGGAATTCCTCCCTTGCCACGAGGAGAACGAACGCACTTTGCGATAATACTCGAGTCGACCTGTCATTTTCGCCAAATATTTGAACTCGAGCTGACAACTGGCCACCTCCGCGAAGAGGACGTTGGGACCCATCCATCCCCAATTCGACAATCCTCTACAGCCAAAAAAGGGTGGAAGAAGCACGCGGAACAATAGCATTGTGGGAAAAGGCTCACGTCGTTGGATGGACAGAATACGCAGGCATGCCGGATGCCGTGGCGTTAAATGCAAGAAGCAATTTCTGTCCCAAGTCATCTGCCCGTGAGAGCAGGATGGTTTCTCCAGAGAGCGCGTAAGCAGATAAGAGGCCTCCGAGGTACCGAATTGTTGTTTCAAAGAATGGTATGTATCCATTCTGCGCGGGACAACGACATTCAGACGAGAGAATCAAAGGCAAAGAGGGGTAGTTGGCATTACCCGGGTAAGGGTAAAATTCATGTTTGCGACATGTTCCACAGCTTGACCAAATTCGGATTTCAAACCCATGATCCACATCGTATCCAGTGAGTCGATCAGCGAAACGCCCCATGCATTGAACCTAAGCGAGTAAAGTGAGTGTGAGACAGACGAAACGTGTCTAGGACACACGCACTTGTTTGTAAACGTTCCCGTAAGAGGGGCGAGCTCGTCGTTTGGATACGCATATTGCAGATAACCCGCCAACGCGTGCTTGAATGCATTCTTGACTTGCTCTTTTCTATAAGTCCAGACTGGATCGCCGTCGCCGGAATAGAGAGGCTGGTCCTGGCCATGCGCGGGCTGACTCTGACTGGGGTTATCTATGCCAGCGTCTGGCAAGGGCAAACGCAGAGAGCCATTCATCGAGTCGGGCTGCACGCCGAAAAATCCCCGTAGCAATGAAAGATACGGATAAAGCAGCGATGCGCAAAAGATGAGTGCGAGGAGGATACATATGACAGAGCCTTTATAAGATGGTGCCGTGCGAGTCGAGAAGGGCGCATCTTGGCCTCGACGTCAAGCACTGCTGGGTCGTGCAAGAGATGGTTGTGCGGAGACATGTGGCGAGATCGGTGGTAGTGGTTGCGAGTCAAGCCAGTCAGGCTTCATCCCAATCGGGACGGACGGATTCCAGGAAAGGGGCTGACGGCTGGTTTGGATGTTGCACTCAGGAGGTACATTTCCTTTTACGGACCTCACCGCATGATCAAGATGTCAGCCCGCCACGTGGGGCCGTTCATTCACTTGGAGGAACACGTCCCCGCGATAAGTTCCGCGTTTATGATTCATGCTTTTGGTTGGACGTGTCAAGCAAGGCCAAAGATCTTTTCAACGTGCGCATAGTGGGACTAGGACTGGCCTCTGATGATAAAATTTTGAGGCTTGAGGACTTGCGGTTCATTAGGGGAGAGAGCACGAGTCGTGCTTGACAAATGTTGCAAGGACCTGGCCAGCCTCAGTTCGCCCATCATCAGGTCCTGTGTTGAAGCCTTGGTGGGTCTTGTGAGTCACGTGAGTCACGTCAAACTCCGTCTGGTGTCACAACGCCAACTCAGTCAAACGTCCATAATGCCCAAGAACAAGAACAAATCGAAATGCAAACTCAAGTTAGCCGAAAATACGAACACAAGCAATCCCGTGTCAACCTTGGCATGTACTAAGAGATCGTGGCTGTTGATTTTTGGCTAATTGTCTGCCTATCACTAGGTCGGCGAGTCTCAATCGCCAAGTCAGCGCCAACTCGATGGGTTAAGATTCAGCCACCCTTCTACTCCCGCACCTCACGCAATGACTCGGGTGAGATACAAATCGTGGCCGTGTTATCGCCATCGTCTCATGCATAGTTCAGAGTGACTCCCAAGGACGCAAGCCACATGCCCAGCGTAACTACTTCATCCATGAAAGTACGTTAGCTATTAGTTATGCTGAATCTTGTCCATGTCCTTACATCGGAGAAGAATCGTCCTGACTTCGCCAGGGATAAGGTTGTAGCAGGGTCCGAAGGTAAAGGCTTCGTCGCGGTATGTCAAGTTAAAACTAAAGCTATTACATGATTAATGTGCCTAAGCAGCAAGGCGTGTCCGAAGCTCACTTTTTCAAGGATGCGAAGAATTTTGAGATCAAAGACATGGAAATCAACTCTGCAGGGAGAGATGTCTACAAGAGCGTTACGACGAACTATTTCGAAGGCGAGCATCACCCGCCAGTATGCATACGCGCTCTGACCTCGTGTGCATCATCAGATCGATCGCTTAGCATGATCCCATATGCTGAAGGAGCTGGGATCGATACGACGAAGGCCTGTCTGGACGGCACGAGAACTGATATCCTGGCCAAAGTTGACGCCTGGCTCACCACCACCGACCTAACTACGCCGCGTGTTCTCTGGATTTCGGGCCCTGCCGGTACCGGCAAGTCTGCAATTGCCCACACCGTCGCCCGCCGGTGGATAGCCGATAAGAAGGGCATCGGATCATGTTTCTGTTTCAATCAACAGGTTGCCAATCGTCATCAAAAGTTGTTTAGTACAATCGCGCGTGACTTGGCGGGTCGCATCCCAGAGATGAAGGATTATTTGATTAAGCTGGTCACAACCGAGCCCCACAATCTGCGCCCGCTCAAGCTCTCCAGTGGCTCCCATCCTACCTGCAGAATCGTGCGGATGACTGCTTAGCAGAGTCGCAGTCTCCTGACAGCAGGATGGAAGATTGTGCTTGAGGTGCTCACCGACTGCGTCAACCAGCGTCTTATGCACTCAGGGTCAGATCTCGCGCTGTAGCTCAAGAAGACGTGTCGCTTACATGTGGAAGTTGAGACGAAATCGCGGAAGAAGTGACGAGTACGGTTTCGGCCTTCTCTGGATTGGACTTGTTCATGACAACCCTGGAACAAGCTGAGCACAATCATGATATGTACATGAGGATGTCGTGGTCCGGTCTTGGCCAGCAAAGTCCAGCCTGCACGCAGCTCGTTACAATAACCACAGTTCAGATGATTTGTCCGAAAGCTCTGTTCGTCACTTCCAAGGTGCATCCGGCTGATGCGCCTCAGATTTCAGAACGGCGGTGGGATAAATGAGATAGCAGGTGGGAATGTGGACATCTCCCATGGCCATGTCCTATCGCGAATACTAGTCGTGAAACCTCTCAATGCTGACACACACTCTCTCCGGATTCCGGTTATTCCAATAGATTATTCGATTATCGTGTAAATAGAGTCCACATGCTTTTTCTGTTGTACCAACTAGTGATGCCTCGGAATTCGTCGCTGCTTTACCGCAGAACAGCTCAGAAGCACCCGCAGCAGGGCACGAGTTCTGTGACACGAGGCGGTTAGCTGTCGCAGCACACGGTTGTTGGTCTAAAAACGCTGCCCTCCATTCTCGCTCAACTACTCTATATATGCGTTGATTGGCGATGGTATCACAGGTGGTGAGGACTGTATCATAGATGTCCGTCCTAACTACGGTTTTTTTTCATTGTTGCATACCGGCACTCCATTTCGTAACACAACTCCAACTTGGGTGACCCGTAGCAGAGCTTTGCACGCCACAGACTGAAATCCGAGGGATATCGACAAGTTGGGTAGTCAAGAGCGGCAGATCCGAGGCCGTTCTAAGTGAGCAGACACACTGGCAGTAGATGATGTTGAGTGTTGAGCGTTTCGGATATAGATTGCGAATCTCATACCCATCCGGCTGGCCGACCAAACACACTCTCCGCCAAGCTGGTTCCTAGAGAGTCAAAAGAATCTTGCAACCAAAGGGACCGGATAGCACATTGGCATGGAGGACGTGAGGTGAAAAGTCCTTATTGATCCTCTCGGTATCACTTTTGTATCCGTTTGGAGCCGAGCGTGGACGGGCCGACTGTCGATGGCAAAGAGGACGAGAGAGAGGATCCACGTGCAGGTCTAATTGAAGCTCCGACCAAGCTTACAGTTACAACGCTCACGCATTCAATCGTTCGCAATGTTAGTAAGAAACAAGTCGAAGCAAAACCGGAGAGATAAAGAAACAAACGCTTCTGGGACGGCCTCGGCATGTACAATTCCCTTCACTGTTAAATTTTGCTCACAGACGGTTCATGGGACTAGCACAACGCTGTGACTCGGAGAACCGGTCGTTCGTCCAGTCCAGCCTCTCATGCTGATGATCGTGGCTGTGAGGCACCATCATCTCACATTATTCAGACACCGACTCCTTTGCCCCTGGCGGAATGGTAGTTGGTGATACCCACACAATGGCTCCGCTGACTGTCGTATGTTCTAACTCCCTTTCGTGGTAGCATTTCCCTCATCTTTGCGTCAGGACGACAGCCAAGAAATCAGATCCAAGTCAAATTCTTTAAACGAAGGAAGTGTCGTCTGTGGCTGGAACTGGAATAGAGGGGTTCGGGATTAAAAGAAGGAGTGCGTTATTTCACATCAGATATCAAACAAGGTCAATCATCACGGGCGTTACAGGATGCAATTCGCTGGGTACCGATGACAGGTATTCCTCCTTGCGCGTCTTCGTCCATCAAAGTGCGTAAGCCATGTCATCTTCTCAATCACACGCATGTTCTCACTGTCGACAGCAGGACGGTGACTCCCAGGGCAAAGAGGGGCTGGAGACGAGCAGTTCCAATTTGAGCAGCTTTGCGAAAGCTGCGGCTGCGATGACGGAAGAGCAGGCTGAACTGGAGGACAAAGGTCGGGAGCTGGGGATTGAAGCAGAGGTGTGTCGTTTCACAGATATCACAACATGTTGATCATTAATCATGATAGGCATCACAGGATGCAGTTCTCCATACACTGATGAGGGACAATGACTCTCATGGATCATTGATCAAAGTGTGCCAGTCATCCCCTTTTCTCATGCACGTGTATTAACATTGACAGCAGGACAATGATGTGGGGAATAAGGGACTGGAGAAGAGTTTTGATTTAAGCAGCTTGATGAGAGCTGCAGGTGCAATGCAGGCTGAACACAACAGTCCTGGCAAGGTAGTTAGGTTCATGATAAAGCACAATTCCCTTCAAGTTAATTCTATTTAAATAGGAACCTCTATTTTCCCAAGTCCACTTCAGTGACGCAAAGCAAAGCAATACTGAAGCTCTTGACACAAATATTTATCATCAATCAAAGAGGAGTATAATGTCAACCACAAATGTGGGATTCCTTAATTCCACACAAGGTGCAACAGTGATAGGTAGCTCAATGATGGAAGTGCATCGAGATTATGTGTGTTACTGTTTCCATCATTTACATATGTCATGCTGATAAAGTCAGAATGTTAACATATCTGTTGGTAGTTCTGTTCAACAGATACCCCCTTTGCCTCCTCTGAAGAATCCCAGCCATTGCTTTACTGGTCGTGAAGTACACCTGCAGAGACTCAGGGATCATTTCAACCCTGATCCTGTGTGCTGGAAGAAAGTATTTCCTTCCCATGGCATGGGGGGCATTGGTAAGACACAGATATGCCTAAAATTCATCCAAATATATGGACAGTGGTGTGTTTTGTTCTTCATGATTTGCAACACTGGTATCTGATGTTTGGTTTTAGGTTCTCTGATGTATTCTGGATTGATGCTTCTTCAGAAGCCATAATTGACCTGAGGCTTAAACAAATTGCACAGGCAAACATTGCTGCTGTGGAGTCCAATATTTCAGCCCATTCTGCTTTGACCTGGATCTCTGGCAGACATAATTGGCTTATAGTGTATGATAATGCGATGAAGGGTATGAGGTAGTGGAAAAGTATCTTCCACAAGGCAATTGTGGAAATATCTTGATCACAAGCAGGAACAAGGCATTGATGAAATCACTTCAAAGCAAAACTCACTGGAGGTCTTGGAGATGAAGGAGAATGATGCAATTCAGTTGCTCTTGAAATCTGCTATGATTGATAATGACTCTGAGACATCATGAAATTGGCCAGCAGTATTGTCTCAGAGTTAGGACACATTTCCACTTGCTATTGACCAGGCTGGGCATACATCCAGTCACTGGGGTGTGGCTTGGATGATTATCTGGAGCTGTATCAAGAAAATTGCAAAAACTCATGTCAAATTCCTTTTTAAAGGTTCATCTGACTATGGCAAATCTACTTATGGGACATGGAAATTTCAATGAAGGCAATTGAGCATAGAACAATGAGTGATGGGCCAGGGTCACTTGCAGCTAGAAGTGCAATTATCATCTATGAATTATTTGCATTTCTACATCATGACAATATATCAGAAGATATATTCAAGAATGCAGCTGAAAATTACCATGAGAGAGACATTGAGGGAGTGATAAATTCAGTATACCACTATTTATTCCATTAGTGAATTCCAGAATATTGGTTGTTAATGAGGTAGGAAGATGGAATAGGTTAAAATTCCTGGAAGGGATTCAGTATTACTGTCCTTCTCTCTGATCAAGAGCAGCAGCAAGCTGTACTCAGTTCATCCTTGGTGCATGCCTGGAGTAGAGATAGGATGTCAAGTACAAATGCATCATCTGCTTATTCCACTTCAAGGGCTCTACTGGCATGTTCAATAGATCTTAGAAATGTTAACAGTCATGTTTTCTGTGTACAGGTTATTCCACATATTAGATCAATCAATGAATTCGAATCACAGATGAAGAAAAACACAATGGAATTTGTTGATGAATGTGAAATATTTGGCATTGCTTTTGACATGGCAGGGTTTTGGCAAGATGCAGAGAAGCTCAAGTTACTTGTGATGGAGGCAAGGAAGAGCAAGCTTGGAGCAGATCATCCAGTACTCTCACTGCAATGGCCAATCTGGCATCCACATACAGGAATCAGGGCAGGTGGGATGAGGCAGAGAAGCTTGAGTTACTTGTGTGGAGGCAAGGAAGAGCAAGCTTGGAGCAGATCATCCAGGTACTCTCACTTCAATGTACAATCTGGCATCCACATACAGGAATCAGGGCAGGTGGGATGAGGCAGAGAAGCTTGAGTTACTTGTGTGGAAGCAAGGAAGGCAAGCTTGGAGCAGATCATCCAGATACTCTCACTGCAATGCACAATCTGGCATCCACATACAGGAATCAGGGCAGGTGGGATGAGGCAGAGAAGCTTGAGTTACTTGTGGAAGCAAGAAGAGCAAGCTTGGAGCAGATCATCCAGATACTCTCACTGCAATGCCAATCTGGCATCCACATACTTGAATCAGGGCAGGTGGGATGAGGCAGAGAAGCTTGAGTTACTTGTGGTAGAAGCAACAAGAGCAAGCTTGGAGCAGATCATCCAGATACTCTCACTGCAATGCAATCTGGCATCCACATACTGGAATCAGGGCAGGTGGGATGAGGCAGAGAAGCTTGAGTTACTTGTGTGGAAGCAAGCAAGAGCAAGCTTGGAGCAGATCATCCAGATACTCTCACTGCAATGCACAATCTGGCATCCACATACTGAATCAGGGCAGGTGGGATGAGGCAGAGAAGCTTGAGTTACTTGTGTGGAAGCAAAAGAGCAAGCTTGGAGCAGATCATCCAGATACTCTCACTGCAATGCACAATCTGGCATCCACATACTGAATCAGGGCAGGTGGGATGAGGCAGAGAAGCTTGAGTTACTTGTGGTGGAAGCAAGGAAGAGCAAGCTTGGAGCAGATCATCCATACTCTCACTGCAATGCACAATCTGGCATCCACATACTTGAATCAGGGCAGGTGGGATGAGGCAGAGAAGCTTGAGTTACTTGTGGTGGAAGCAAGAGAGAGCAAGCTTGGAGCAGATCATCCAGATACTCTCACTGCAATGCACAATCTGGCATCCACATACTTGAATCAGGGCAGGTGGGATGAGGCAGAGAAGCTTGAGTTACTTGTGGTGGAACAAGCAGGAGCAAGCTTGGAGCAGATCATCCATACTCTCACTGCAATGGCCAATCTGGCATCCACATACAGGAATCAGGGCAGGTGGGATGAGGCAGAGAAGCTTGAGTTACTTGTGGTGGAAGCAAGCAAGAGCAAGCTTGGAGCAGATCATCCAGATACTCTCACTGCAATGGCCAATCTGGCATCCACATACAGGAATCAGGGCAGGTGGGATGAGGCAGAGAAGCTTGAGTTACTTGTGTGGAAGCATGAAGAGCAAGCTTGGAGCAGATCATCCAGATACTCTCACTGCAATGCCAATCTGGCATCCACATTGGAATCAGGGCAGGTGGGATGAGGCAGAGAAGCTTCAGTTACTTGTGTTGGAAGCATGCAACAGCAAGCTTGGAGCAGATCATCCAGATACTCTCACTGCAATGCACAATCTGGCATCCACATACTGAATCAGGGCAGGTGGGATGAGGCAGAGAAGCTTGAGTTACTTGTGGTGGAAGCAAGCAAGAGCAGGCTTGGAGCAGATCATCCCATACTCTCATGCAATGAAATCTGGCATCACATACAGGAACCAGGGCAGGTGGGATGAGGCAGAGAAGCTTGAGTTACTTGTGGTGGAAGCAAGGAAGTGCAAGCCTGGAACATGTAATCCACATAGTCTCACTGCAATGCACAATCTGGCATCCATATATGAGACTCAGGGCAAATAGGATGAGGTAGAGAAGCTTTAGTTGCATGTGATGGAAGGAGAGTGTACAAGGCCTGGAACTCCAACTTAAGTGAGGCATGTAGCAGAGTTTGGCACCTGTACAGAGTAGATTGATACAGTAACTACAGTAATTTGACACAATCTGTAATGCTTATTCCTGCCTAATTGCAGGCATGTACACTTCCCTACTAAATAGTGCATGGCTGATGCATCATAGAGGAGGTGGTTACACTCCATCCTGTGTACCACTGCACTCCTGTACAGTCCTGTTCAGCCAAGTCACTTTGAAAAACCATATGACCAGGACTCTGTTACAACAATCAAGAGCCTAGAGCTCTTGATGTGACAACTAAGACTATACCCTACACTGCATGTCATCACATGACAATCATGTGTGGGGTAGTGTCTTGCTTTTGCACTGCATTGACCAATGAACTGTGACTTGGAGTATGCTGCATTCATTTTGTGTGAACTATTCCACCACTTGGGAGCATATTCTTGAAGACAGTGAAAACCCAACACCCATAGTGTGCAGGAGGAACAGACACACATATGGGTGTGGAAATAAGTTGGGGCAGGTCCAGAAGATTCCTGTCTATGCCAGGAAAGGTGGTGGGATGAGGCTTGGGATGCAATGCTCAAATCTGGGAGTGTGACAAGATAGATTAAGCAGCATGTGACATGGTAACAGAGTAGACTACTCAATTTGTTGACTGAGGGTCTTGAGGCTGGGGGACTCTCTATTTTCTGTATCTACAGTGTTTTAAGGCTTTTGAATTTCTGAGATCTAATTTTATGAGAGGGGAGTCCTTTGACACTTCCACAAGGAGTCTAGGAGAATGGTGAAACCCAGTGTGACAGCACATTAGGGTTGATGTCACTAATACTCAATGGTTCCCAATCTGGCTAGTCACATTAGCATGAGGCTTGGCTTGGCTATTCCTAGTCTGTGTCACATCCCAAAGGTTCATTTGCATTGTGTGTGACATTCTGTTTTTCAGGATTGCATTTTTGGGTGACTCTGTGACAAATCCGATGTGTGGCTGTGCTGATTTTGGTCTCCAGTGCTTTGGACTTTCTTGGAAATGCTTGTTTGGTCTTGTTCTAGCTCTCTGTGGCTCAGAAATGCTTGGAAAACATCAGGATGACTTTGGGTTTCTCACAGTCAGTTCCTGTGGGCTTTGGGTTGTCTTGGGCTTTAGTCATCAACAGATAGCATCACCAGGTGATATTCCAAGGTTTGCCAGTGCATCTTGACTAACCAGGTGCAAGATATCAGGACCAAAGCCATTTAGATGCAGTTTGTTAGGATCACAATCCTAGCCCCTCAATTTCAGTTTTACTCTACAGTCATCTGTGATGACAATTACACTCTTTACAACAGGCCAGGGGCCTTATGGAGACTGGGGAACACCAGTGGTTGAGTCAGTGCATGGGAGTGCTCACCAGAGGACAAGACAATGGTTGGACAAGCCAGTCAACACTATATATGGAAGGACAGCCAGACAAGGAAGGTGGATTGCCAACTTGATGGCATCATACTTGGCATCAGCACATCAGGAGGATTAGTGGATCAAGCCATCATGGATCAGACAGGATGTGGGACAGTGTGCATATCTATAAAGGTTTGTGATGGGATGCATGAGGCATTGAGGCATAGCCCCTTATGGTCAGGGATTGAGCAGTCCAGAATGGGTCTATGAGTGGAGTCACAGTGGCCACACCCATAAGTGCAGCAACAGTGGCAGCACCCAACTATGCACTCACAATAATAATAACAGTGAGTCAGAGAGAAGTAGCCCAAGCTCCCTGTTGTGGGCTCACGCCCCACAACCACAACCTTACATCCCCCTAGGGGGCCCACAGGCCTTGTTGCTGGCCAGAGGATAGAAAGGGGACAAGAATAAGATAGATTGGGCAAGAGGGAAACTATCTGAAGTCTGGGGAGACTCCAGCTACAATGTACTACTTATATACTACTCTATGAGGACCCCTTGCAACTCCCAGACCCATTGGCACTCCCCACTCTGACTCACTCTTATTGTTCTTGTGAGTGCATGGTTGGGCACTGCCACAGTTGCTGTGCATATGGGTGTGGCCACTCTGACTCCACTCATAGACCTTCTCCAGACTGCTCTAGATCCCTGACCATAAGGGGCAATGCCTCAAGGCATTGTGCATTCCCACTGTGATCCTTCATAGATATGTGCACAGTTGTGCACTTTATCTGATGTGTGATGGCTTGATGCGCTGATCCTCCTGATGCACTGATGTCGAGTATGATGCCATCAAGGTGGCAATCCACCTTCCTGTACTGGCTGTCCTTCCATATATAGTATTGGCTGGTTCCTCCAACCATTGTCTTGTCCTCTGGTGAGTGCTCCCATGTGCTGACTCAACCATTGGCATCTCTTAGTGTCCCATAAGGCCCCTGGCCCATTATAATGTGTATAGCAGTCATCCCAGATGACTGTAGAGTAAACTGAAATTGAGGGGCTAGGATTGCAATCCTAACATTACCCTCCTTTTAATGTTTCTCATCCTGAGAAATCAATGTGTGGCTAAGTCCCACCACTGCAGTTGCTGTTCTGATTTCCTAAAAGAACCCATATTGAATATTAAAGATTCCTTGTCATCCCAAGTTTGCTTGTGTGAGTTTTGATACTCCAGCCCTCTACTGGTGTTGTATAACTTTGACAAATCCTTGATCCTCCAATAATGATTTTACCCTTGGCTTCCCACTGGTTACAATCTTGGCTATTGATCCTTCCTAAGTGCCTACACTTAAGGCTCCCTTGTTATAGACTTTTCCATGCTTTTGATAACCCAGCACCTTACTGGGGCATTCCGTCCAGAAAAGTGAATTTGCCCAAAATTTTAAATTTGTCCTTCAGGCCATTATTCCAGAGGCATGGCAGATCTCCTTTGTCATTCCACAAGCACTCAGGATTCCCTTGTGTGTCTCACAATGCGTTCACACACTGCAGGAACCCCTTTGTGTCGTCTCCATTCCTTGGATCTCCTTTCACCTCCTTTACCTCTTCCTCAAGATTGCTTGTCCTGAGAAATCCTCAGGTTGCTTGGGAGTGCAGCCATTCCAAGGCAATTGACCAAGTAAACTCCCAAAACCAGGCATGAGTGAATAACATAGGTGTGGAAAAAATTTCCCCTTTTCTGACTTCATATGGCTTTTCTGCAAGGTTGCCGTCCTTCCACATTGTCAACTAGACCTGCCAACTACTTGACATATAAAACAACCTCTTCCTCAGGCTGTCCCTTAAGCTAAATTCCCTGTATAGCTCCAGTGATCCATTCCATAGGTCTCTATAATGCCCATGTATTCATCCCAAAATGTCCGAACCTAAGTGGACTTGAGATCCCATTGAAACAGCATTTTATTTCAAGCAGACTGCTACTGCTTCCCAAATTATTTCCACATCCCTCTCCATGGGGAGTATCATTGCTTATGATTCCGCAAACTTCTGGTATTGACAGTGCTTTGTTAACCCAGTGCCTTACTGGCATTTCACACATTCTTTTACAGTAGTTTGTTTCCACTCTTCTGTACTCCTTTGAGTTTTAACTGGATACATTGAATATCATCCCTTGTTACTTGTAATCCTTCTGATTAAATCATCTGGGTATAATGTTGTGCAAAGAGAGCATTGTCCTGCTCCCATCCTTAGTTTCCAAATATTTTGCTGATTCGCAATCAGTGTTATGAGCTCATGCCCCACAACCACAACCATATATCCCCCTAGGGGGCCCACAGGCCTCATCACTGGCCAGAGAGAGGAAAGGAGATGAAACAAGATAGATTTGGGGAGAGAGAAACTATCTGAAGTCTGGGGAGACTCCAGCTACAGTGTACCTACATAGATACTACTCTATGAGGACCCCTTGCAACCCCTTGTCCCATTGGCACTCCCCCACTCTGACTCACTCTTATTGTTCTTGTGAGTGCATGGTTGGGCACTGCTGCAGTTGCTGCGCATATGGGTGTGGCCACTCTGACTCCACTTATAGACCTCCTCCAGACTGCTCTAGAACCCTGACTATAAGGGGCTATGCCTCAAGGCTTCATGTGTTCCCACTGCAATCCTTTATAGACATGCATGCTGTCTTGCACCTTTGTCTGATGCGTGATGGCTTGATGCACTGATCCTCCTGATGCACTGATGTCAAGTATGATGCCATCAAGGTGGCAATCCACCTTCCTAGTCTGGCTGTCCTTCCATATATGGTATTGGATGGTTCCTTCAACCATTGTCTTGTCCTCTGGTGAGTGCTCCCATGTGCTGACTCAACCCTTGGTGTCCCATAGTGTCCCATAAGGCCCCTGGCCTGTTATAATATGTATAGAAGTCATCCCAGGCAAAACTGAATTTGAGGGCTAGGATTGCGATCCTACCATTACCCTCCCTTTAAGGTTTCTTGTCCCAAGAAACCAATGCGTGGCTAAGTCTTACCACCACAGTTGCTGTTCCTGATTTTCTAAAAGAACCCATATTGAATATTAAAGATATCTGGTCATCCACCAAGTTTGCTTGTGTGAGTTTTGATACTCCAGCCCTCTACTGGACATTGTATAACTTTGACAAATTCTTGATCATCCCAATAATGATTTAACCCTTGGCATCCTGCTGGTTACAATCCTGGCTATTGATCCTTCCTAAGTGCCTACGCTTAAGGCTCCCATGTAATAGACTTTTCCATGCTTTTGATAACCCAGCACCTTACTGGGGCATTCCATCCAGAAAAGTGAATTTGCCCAAAATTTTAATTTGGTCATTCAGGCCATTATTCCAGAGGCATGGCAGATCTCCTTTGTCATTCCACAAGCACTCAGGATTC
Organism: Amanita pallidorosea; assembly: GCA_023014475.1. NCBI lineage: Eukaryota > Fungi > Basidiomycota > Agaricomycetes > Agaricales > Amanitaceae > Amanita > Amanita pallidorosea. Next base: position 65,546 of record JAEBUS010000129.1, on the reverse strand, counting down.
CCTTGTGTGTCTCACAATGCGTTCACACACTGCAGGAACCCCTTTGTGTTGTCTCATTCCTGGATCTCCTTTCACCTCCTTTACCTCCCCTCAAGATTTCTTGTCCTGAGAAATCCTCAGTTTGCTTGAGAGTGCAGCCATTCCAAGGCAATTGACCAAGTAACTCCCAAAACCAGGTGTGAGCAAATAACATAGGTGTGGAAAAAAATTCCCCTTTTCTGACTTCATATGCATTTTTCTGCAAGGTTGCCATCCTTCTGCATCATTGACTAGACTTGCTGACTACTTGACATATAAACAACCTCTTCCTCAGCTGTCCCTTAAGCTAAATTCCCTGTATAGCTCCAGTGATCTGTTCCATAGGTTTCTGTAGTGCCCATGTATTCATCCCATAATGTCTGAACCTAAGTGGACTTGAGATCCATTGAAGCAATTGTTTTGTTATAGCAGATTGCTACTGCTTCCAGAGTATTTTCATATCCCTCTCCATAGGGAGTATCATCGCTTTTGATTCCGCAAACTTCTGGTATTGACAGTGCTTTTGTTAACCCAGTGCCTTACTGGCATTTCACACATTCTTTTACAGTGGTTGGTTTCCACTCTTCTGTACTCCTTTGGATTTTAACTGGATACATTGAATATCATCCCTTGTTACTTGTAATCCTTCTGATTAAATCATTCGGGTATAATGTCGTGCAAAGAGAGCATTGTTCTGCTCCCATCCTTAGTTTCCAAATATTTTGCTGATTTCACAATCAGCCATCTATTCCTATATTTGTGCCAAGTGATCTAGTTGGTCCCCAAATATTTCTGCATCGTTTAATCTTTTCAATGCAGTCAATCCTGCATTAGTGATCTTTCCATGGTGTCCACTATTCCCTACAGGTCTTTCTGGCTCCTACATTTCTGGCTAGACCTTTTAATGAGATGTCTGGCTCATAGACTAAACACCATCCAGCAAGGCATGCCAGACTTGTTGATTGAGAGAAAAAGAAATCCATCCTTCATCCTTTGTTGATGGAATGATAACCGATAACCTGCTTTTGATATCCCAGTGGCTTACTGGGTGGCTGTTTGCATGATCCAATAGACCTGATCCTGATTGAGGAACCGTCTGGGACTCCCTTGCATAGCCTAGTAGAGACCTTATTTAATGTTGCACCCTAACAACACTCATGCAATCTCTGATCCATGGACCACTTCCTTTTGTGGTCTTTTATATAGATGGGCACCCACATTCTGAATGCATCCTGCCATTCAATAACTATTTGGCTAGACCATTTCTGTTGGAGTCTTCATCTGGCACTGCTGTTCCATTGATTTAGATTGTTGTGCTCCTGATCATTGCGCAACCCGTTGATGACTTCTTGTCTCAGGGTCATCTCTTCCTGACTGATGCGTATGCCTGATTTGATACTGCAGTTGCTTCTGCATCTGTGATGAATATTGTGTGGTGATGTTCTTATGGCCTCCATCTTTCCATAATGAGTGTGATGATATGAACTACCCATTTGGTAAGGGGTCAGCATCTGCGATTGATACTTTCTTCAATTAATCCTGGGCACTCCACCAGTGATTAACCTCTTCCTCACGGCCATTGTAAGATCAATCATACCCCCTAAGGAAGGAGGGGTGTTGCCTTTTCATTGGTATCCACAATTTCATATGCAGACACTGTCCAATGTGGTCAATGATGCACCCACACTTGGATCTTTGATTTGATTCCATCAAGTGACCTAATGACATGGTGCCGGGTTTCACTCAGTGTCCTTGTGCTCAGATCAAAAGATCTGATACGTGGTTGGTATCCTGAGACTGTTCCCCTTGATACATGGTGCCAAAAGGTTGTCTTCAATGGTTCCTGTTACAACCATTACAATTTTCTAGGACTTTTCTCTATTTTTATCTATTTATCTGGGCCCTATGGATGCATAGGTATACAGGACTCATAGCGCCAACCCCTATGTTGAGGCGCCCACTCGGTTAGGTCAGTGGTTAGTCAGCCAGGGCTGTGCCGATAAGAAGACAATAAGGACCGGATGGGGACACGGGCATTGCGGGAAGGCGTAGATAGTCGCCATGGTTCCGTTGCTGCGTGCGCATAGCCCTAGGGGCATGAGGCTGCTGCACAGACCATGTTGGGGTATATAAGTGTGCGTTGTAGGTAGGAGTCTCTAAGACTCTAGATAGTTTCCTCCTACCAGTTACTACTCTATTGTGTCGTCTAGTCTCGTCTTCAATCTATCTCTCTCTTGAGGCTTGTGGTTGTGGTGGGATCCGTCCTAACATAATCTAGAGTCTTTCAACCACACCCTTCGTCGTTTGACACAGTGCCAAGCACGTCTTGCTTGTTGTTGCTCACAGCATCGAAGCGATCCAACAAAAGTTTATTCGTCTGACAGGGCACTCATTGCACCACAAGACTGTCCTCAGCCTCGATCTCGACAGTCAACAACTGGGTCACGACTGACTCAGGGAAAACTCTGTCTACACAAAAGCTCTAAACGAGAGTAGTCGCGTGCTGGGTTGTGGACCAGGCAGGGTCGCCCCGGGCAGCTACATTAGGACTTCGGAAAAGCGCAAGGAACGCGCGAAAGCAATCACTTGTGGTGACCTGTATCAAGGCACACAGTCTCTAGACACCAATTACGTATTGGATCTTTTGATCTGAGCACGAGGACACTAGAGTGAAGCGCCAGGCAGCACTGCTTGTGGTCAGTTGGTGGAATCAAATCAAAGATCTGAGTGCGGGTGCGTTATTGACCGCATCGGACAGTGACTGTATTAGGAAGTACAGTTACGGAAGAAGAGTTGACATCTCCCTACTTGGGACGTCATCCTATTTTTGGAACACACTAAAGGGATCTGGGATCCAGGAACAATGACGCAATTGTTCAACTACGTTTTGCCAAGGGCAGCTATGTCCTTGATGGAGATCGGGAAAATTTTCGATCTAGAATGGGCAGCGGGGTGCCCTTTGCCCCAACAACAAACCGAGTCAGCCAAACCGGTTGACTACCAACAACGTGATGCGCATGTCCGCGCATGGTACTTCTGGCGCAAGGAGCAGCGCCGTTTAGAAAAGCTCAGGCTGCGCAGGGCAGCATATCAACAACAGGTACTCGAGGAAGCATCCTTCCATGAGCAAGAGGAAGTGTGGGAAATTCTCATGCAGGAAAAGCGTGAGGTGCTTAGAAAGGAAAAGAAGTTCCAACAGACGGAACAAGAACTGGAGGTGGATCGACGGGTGCTTGAGCAGGTGCTTGAGCAGCTTGTGGACCAACCAGACATCAGGGAGGCGGTGTTTGATTCACCCTCCAACATGTTACTATTACTCCAAGGGTTCAATGTGTTTACGCTGAAACACGACGGTCTGGTCTTAATGGCCAAGGAACGAAACAAATTGATGCACGCCTCAAACGGCAACATCAAAGCCAAACACTCGGGCCACATGACACGGTATGCCCCGTACATGTACGAATGGAGAAAACAGCCATCAAGCACATCTCCGGTTACGGAGCCATACTACCAACACAGCCACCGGATGTCACACCAGGTGCCAGATACACCGAAGAATGCATCAACAGACAAAACATCAACCCCACGGGATTTCTGACCACCGAAGAGGAAAAGCTCATCCACTACCTGATCCAGATACATGAAGATGGGTTTGCTTGGACCAAAGAAGAGAAAGGAAGATTTTCCAACAAGTACTTCAATCTGGTGGTGATTCCTACAATCAAACACGTGCCCTGGGTACTCAAGAATATACCGATTCCACCCAGCAAGTACAACAAGATTGTCAAAATCATCAAGGACAAAATTGCCTCCGGAGTTTACGAACCATCAAATTCATCCTACTGATCCCAATGGTTCTGTGTCACCAAGAAAGATGGGAAATCACTACATATTGTCCATGATCTTCAGCTGCTCAATGCCATAGCTATCAAGGACTCTGCTCAACTGCTGAATGTAGAACTACTTGCCAAATCCTTCAGAGGATACTCATGCTACGCAACATTCAACCTCTTTGTCAGATTCGACCAGTGTAGACTTGCCATGGAATCTCGAGATCTCACAACCTTCCAGACACCGCTAGGCACATTCCAGCTAACATCCATACCAATGGGATACACGAACTCCATGCAGGTCCAGCACAGCGATCTAACATTCATCCTGCAAGAAGAAATTCCACACGTCACTAAGCCATTTGTAGACGACTGTCCATGCAAAGGCCCGAAAACCTGGTACAAACTACCCAACGGCACTTATGAAACAATTCCAGAGAACACCAGCATTTGGCGTTTTGTATGGGAGCATGTGCAAAATATTAACCGAGTTATCCAATGTGTCAAACACACTGGAGGCACATTTTCAGGCAAGAAGTCTTTCTTCTGCGTTCCGGAAGCAGTGATTGTCAGACACAGATGCACATACAAAGGGCGCCTTCCCAACAACTCGCAGATAGCAAAAATCAAGAATTGGCCTGTACCGTAAACTATCACTGAAGTGTGTGGATTCCTGGGTACCCTTGGAACTGTCCACATTTACGTCAAGATTTATGCTGAGCATGCTAGACCATTGTCGGACCTCTTATGGAAGGACGCTGAATTCCAATTCACGGACCACCATATAGCCACCTTCAACACATTAAAACTGCTCGCAATCAATTCCACCACCATACAAGGAATCGACTATGACTCGGTGAATGAAGTTATTCTGGCAGTCAACTTGTCATGGTACGTGGTAGGGTATTGGCTTTCACAGATTGGCAATGACAAGAAGCGCTATCTGAGCCGGTATGGCTCTATCACATTCAATGAGCACAAACAGCAGTACTCACAGTCTAAACTGGAGCTATATGGACTGTTCCGGGACGTCAAGATCTTCATTATCAGTGTAAAGAACCTAGTGGTTGAAGTAGACGTGAAATACATCAAGGGTATGATTAATAACCCGGACATCCAGCCAAATAATACAATTAACCAATGGATCGCCAGCATCCTACTGTTCGACTTCACACTTCGGCATGTACCCGCCAAGAAGCATATGCCTGCCAATGGGCTATCCAGACGTCCGACCTCCAAAGATGATGAACCACAGGACGACAGCAACCCCGACGACTGGATTGACACAGCCAACAGATTTTGCATTGAAGCTGCCAATTGGGAACCGAAGCCTTGGATCACTGCCACCTCTTACGAAACCACCGCTGACACCCAGGGAATTCCACGGTCCGACAAGCAAATCACCCAGGATGCCGAGATAACCAGTATAGAAGCATACTTGAGGAATCTGAACCGACCGCCCAATATGTCAGAAGACCGGTTCCAGCAATGGATGGCAAAGGCTAAGCGGTTTTTCATCCAAGGCAAACAATTATGGTACCAAGACCACCACTGACAACATAAGCTGGTCGTCTTTGATGACGCAAGACAGCTCTGGATAATCAAGGAAGCTCACGATGGCATTGGACACAAAGGCATTTTCTCAACTCGTTCACACATCAGAGATTGGTTCTGGTGGCCATCCCTTGACAATGACACAAATGGTATGTCCAGACATGTCATAACTGCCAGATAAGGAACATACACTGCATACACATTCCGCCGATGGTGCCAGAACCCGGGGGACTCTTTCGAACCATGCACATGGATACTATGAAGATGCCGCCTTCCGGTGGATTCAATTACACTACACAAGCATGGTGCTCACTTTCTGCATGGCCAGAATATCATATGCTCCGGTCAGAGAAGGCCAAGGGAATTGCCAAGTTTATCTTTGAAGACATCCTCTGCCAACACAGAGCCATCGAAACCATTGTTACCAACAACGGAACGCCATATATAGCTGCCCTGGACTTTCTCCGCCACTGATACGGCATCAACCATATACAGATATTGCCATACAATTCACAAGCAAATGGTATTGTTGAATGCCAACATCTGGACGTCCGCAAGTCACTTATCAAGGTTGCTGACGGCAACACCACCAAATGGAGTCAAGTAGCACTGTTGGTCTTCTGGGCAGAACGGGTCACCATTCACCCAACAACCGGGTACAGCCCGTACTATATCGCGCATGGTGTAGAACCAGTCCTTCTGCTAGACATCACAGAAGCCACATATCTCTGTCCACCAATTACCTCTGAGGTCTCCACCAATGAGCTCATTGCCTACCAAGCCCACCAATTGCAAAAGTGACCTGACGACCTCAGTGCAATCTGGGACAAGGTATACAAGACTCGCCTTGATGCCGCACGGAAGCTAGAGCAACGGTTCCAAAACTCCATCCGAACATTCACGTTTGACAGAGGCGAAATGGTGCTAGTCCAAAATAACAGGATCAACATGGAACTCGATCGCAAAAGCAAGCCCTGGTACATTGGACCAATGATCGTTATTTGGAAAACAGAAGGAGGATCATATATACTTGCCAAAACAGACGGAACCCTTTCACAGTTACAGTATGCTGCCAAACGTTTAATTCCCTATTTCGCTCGTAGTATTGTGCCCAGTGGGAAACTTTCACATTTACTTAATAAATCGGACGAGGAGTTGTATATGATGACACATGCATCCAATGAAGCCTCCATTGCCAACGGCGATTGTGATGGTTTCAGCGATACCCCAATGGACACCTATGCAGACTCTGTCTGATGCACTCCACAAACAAATCTAAATTTTCTGCTACGAATCATACTCTACACTCACTTTAAAATTTATTTACAAGGGCGCCAGTGACAATGCAAACACCACCAAGTCCCAAACCGCCTGCCACTCTTCTCTGCTCTTTTCCTTGCCACGTCCCCTGCCATGACCCTTACCCTTCTGCGCTGCTGCTTCCACATGGGAAAACTCGTCCCACAAATCCTCCACCAATTGCCGCAACGTCTTCATAGATTGAAGATAAAATGAGTCGAGGGTGGCTATCTGCTGCTCGAGCGCACCCATATGCCTTCTGAAGTCCACAGGAGCCTGCACCGGAGGCCCCATAATCTGTGAAGAACCCGCAACCAGCACACCTTTTGACACAGCCGCCCTGCTCACTGTGAGTGAGTCTTCCTCGACGGCAGCCTCCCTTAGATTCCCCTTGCTGCGCATACGTGGAGGCTGCTCCTCTGGGCTGTTCCCTGCCTCCACCTTCCTCTTATCAACACGCATCAGCATCTCTGGAACCTTCCCCATCACGGCGATTTTCTCTACTCCCCACACCAACAAACTTGCACCACTTGCCACAGCCGACGAGGCCACTCTTGACGACCAGAGACCCGACACCAATGAACACTTGACCTTTCGACCGTGACAGAAGTCGCATGATGCGCAACCAGGAGTTATCACACAATTTTGGCCATCCTGGGCACATTTGATGCACTGCTGTGCATCTGAGATCAGTGCTGGCACTCGGACATAGTCAACTACAAACGAACCTGGGAACCTTTGGTCAGAACAGCTTCCAGCACCAAGACAGGATGAGCAGATGCACGCTTCCTTGCGATGGGACGTCTGGCAGTTGCACCTTCTGCATGCAACTCTGGATGAGGCAAAGATGATGGTGGTACCCTGACAAGCACACCAGACTACTCCGTGCTGCTTTGAACACTACTAGAAGTTGAGAGCCCAACATTGAGAAGACTCGCGGAGTCTTCAGGACGAAGGCTTCCACCCAATGATGAGCATGCCATGTTGACTGCCACACCCAGCTCCTGCAACGACCGGCAGAGCCAATCGTACTGATCAAGTCCGTCCTTGACAACAGAAGGGAGATGAGGATCCACACCCTCTTGCTCAAGCTTGCCCAATAAGGTTTGAATCTTATCCTATGGAATCATTAGATGAGGCACTACAACAACCAACCACACATGACATCATCCCATGCCAGTTCCAACCATACGCAAATGACAGGAGCACTCTCCTCCGTCATGGCATCCACTGGAGCCTCCAACAACTGACGACCAAAGCTCTGAGTACAAAGCTTCAGCTGCTGCAAGGTCAGTTGGACAAGGCTGTTGGTATTGTCCCCAGTTTGCGACAAGAGAACGGACATGATAGGAATGAAGAGAACCCCACCCACCACTCCCCATTTAATCCCTATCGCCTCCTTATTGCCTTGGACCTGACCGGGGGTCAGCATCAAAAGAACCCAGGAGATGTAATGTGCCAGTTCCAGCTACATTGGGACCAATGCCGAGGCGGACCGAGAAACCAAGACATAGCCGCGTCGGACACCACCGAAGCAGCGAACCTTTGTGCCAAAGTGCATTGGACACACAGCACAAGGGACGAAACCATCAACTCAGCAATATTCAACAAAGCATGAGGCACAGACGTGCACAGACCACAGGACTTGGAGGAGAAACATTGCCGCAGGTAAGCCTTGTGGTAGAAAGTATAAAGTACACATGTAGTTGCAGTAGGAAGTAGCTTTCTAGACCCCAATACTACTGCTCCCTTTCTATTTCATTGCTCGGCGACACTCCACCATTCCACTCATTTTCCTCTCACCGTTTTGGCACTGTCTCTCGTTCCAAGTGACTACCGATTGACCATCCAAGCCCCTTTGGCCGAACGCCGTAGCCACGTCAGCCTTCACCTTACTGTTTCACCGGGAACATAAGATAGAGCTTTTATGGATGCTCTAAAGAACCGGGGGTGACAGTTTTATAGTCCGACAACTAATGATGCTTTAGAGTCTGTGCAAGACTGTGTGATGCCCCTGATATCAAAGATTCCCTTAACCCTGGGATCCAGGTGTGAGTGTGATGCTCTAGTAATGAAGTGTTGGGGTGGTAAGGTGATAGTCAGTCTAGTTCTACTATCAGGACTACCCTTGGCATTGATGAGCATCCAGCGAGTCTACACATTGTTTGCAACAATTACAAGACATGTTTGAAGCAGCTACGAAGCTCAGCAACACATTCAAAGTGATTGGCAACCTCAATCCACTTGTTCAAGCCTAGCAGCACTAGCCCCACCTTCGATCAGCATCTCAGAACTTGTCCAGAGATCCAGTAGTGTTCCTCAGACCAAGAGCATGCCAGTGTGTTTGGCGCTTTAGCCATTCAAAGCCATTAAGGATCCCAAGCCCCTCGATTGACCCTTGTCCCATTGCCAGCAGCTCCCCATTCGTCGCCTATTGGTCCCTCAGCTCCCTAGAGACCCCAGACACAGTCTAGAACGTTGCACAAAGCCCAGTTTCCATCAGGATTGCATTGTCATGGTTTGCACAGCATATGTTTCACTTGCTCCACATCATTAGTTTCATTGCCAGTTCGATCATAGGTTATTTTTAGCTTCAGGTACACTCCCTTTTGTGTCGCTTTCCCCCCATCTTCACTTATATATAGGATATCCCCTGTATAGCACAATAGACAACAAAGAGAACACAGAGACCAGATGATAGCTCCCCCCAGTTGTTCCCCTCTCAGAGTTTCATTCTAAGCCCATTCCCCTTGCATCCCTTGCATCCCTCGAGCCTACCTGGCAGTCCCCTCATTGCATTGAGCCTAGTTTTGCACCCTCGAGCCTTCTTGCGACCTTTGTCTAGCCGTTATTGCCCTCGTCCTCTCAGTATCTTGCACCCCCTTCATTCTTTTAGCATTCCCCAGCATTTCCCAACTGTCTAGTGCAGTTCAGCAGGCCTCTCCACTCGCAGCAGTCGCTTTAGGTTGTCTTGATCACCTTGATCCCCCTCAACACCCCTCATGTGCCTTCAATCAGTCACTGAAGGAGCGCCCAAGCACCTCTGTTGGTTTAGGGTTAGTTTGGAGGTTGAGTCCACCTAGTGCGCATCAGCGTGACACCTTGGGACCCCAACAGAAGACTTATGAGAGGAGAGTGAGGGTAGAGTGGAACCCAAGAGAACTCGACTGAGGACTCTGGGTGTTACTTGCTCAGTTTATATACTACAGAGGTGGTCTGCACACCACTCTAATAATAGTAACTATGCTGAGTAAGTATGAGTAATAGGAATAGCATAAGTGGCCCCTGTTGCTGCACATTGGTAAGCCTGAGTCATAGGTCCGGTAGTCCATAATCTAATCTAATCGTTATCTAATCGTTATCTAATCTTAGCACTGACTAGATAAGATAGATGCCAACCTGACTAAGATGTTTGGCTACACCTATTGTAAAATACAAGAAAAAGAATAAAAATGTCTTAGAGAATTCAAGTGTTGAGAACGAGTCATGACACTGATGAGACAAAAATCAACAGGATTGGGTCAGATGGGAAGGTGTATATTTGGAAGCAACAAGGGGAACCACTATCAGACAGGACAACAACACCAACTGTCAAGCATGGAGGGGGGAATAATCTGATGGTTTGGGGATGTATGGGTTGGAATGGGGTAGGGAAGCTAATGGAGGTGCAAGGGAAGATGGATGCAGAGCACTATTGTGAGATTTTGGAGGAGGGAATGGAAGAGAGCTTTGAAAGTTTGGAGATGGCTGAGGATGAAAGGTATTTCCAACAGGACAATGACCCAAAACACACTTCCAGAAAAGCAGACAAGTGGTTTACTGACAACAACATTATTCCCCTGAAGTGGCCTGCCCAATCCCCTGACCTGGATCCCATTGAACACCTCTGGAGGCACCTCAAGATCAAACTCCAACAGTATGACACACCAGCCAAAGGGGTACATGAACTCTGGGAGAGGGTGGCAAAGGAGTGGAATAAAATACCACCAGAGACTTGCCAAAACCTTATAGAAAGACATAGAAGGATACAGGCAGTTTTGGATGTAAAGGATGGTCATACAAAGTATTAAATTGTAAAATAACAGAGGGTCAAAAAACTGCCCCAATGATTGATTATTTTGTTTGATTTATTATGAAATGGGTTTTGATCAGAATCACATGATTGTCAAATGCATAGGCAGGTCACATGTTCTAGTATATCACATGATTTATTCAGAATTGTTGCTCATGTCATTCCTTCCCACTACACTAATCTTACACAAACATTGGGGCAGTTTTTTTACCCACTGTATTTGTTCATCATCTTAGTATGCAAGCAGCTGCTCACATTGCATTTCTATGGGGAAGTTTTACATCTGTAATGGGCACTATCACCATTCCCAGTTCTTCTGCATTGGTATGGGCTGGCATTGACAGAGACACTTGATAATGCTATCCTTCAGCCTGAGACTGGTCTTGACATGTACATACACTGTCCAGCATTCTCATCAATGTACAGCTTAAATTTCAATGGCATTACCATCAGCATATTCTGGTGATGTTCTCATCCATTTCCTGAAAAGCTGTGGTTCAGTGGCTTGGCTTTGGCTTTTCAAGAATGTATGCCAGGCCAAAGCCACCAGAAAACTGCCAACATGGCCTAGATGGGCTTGGCTGATTTGGGCCCAACTTAGCTTGGCTCATGGTGTTAGGCCAGGCCAGGACATCAAACAAAGGTTCAAACAATAAACCTTGGCACAGTATGTGTTTCAAGTTCCTTTGTCTGTAGTCTCCTTTGACACTTTAGTTTATGGTTTCATTTACCATCAAATGTGTAGGCATCAACTACTTGCTACCTTGTAATTAGCCAACCTTCTGATAAACTGGCATGTGTAGTGTGCAAGAACAAGATACAAACTATAAATTGGGTTTGATATTGTCCATCAAAGCCATTGTCAGAGGCAGCTGATGAATCAATTGTCAAACATCACAGGCTGCACAGTGCCTGGTAATTTTAGAATGCAGCACAGATGGGATTGGGAATTACTTCACCCTTACATCATGCTCTTAATTTTCTGCCCAATTACATGTCATTGACATTGACATGAGCAGTGAATGACCTTGATTATATTGCATTTCCAAACTAACCTTGCATGCAGCAATGAGTAACTTCAAGTTGAATTTGCATATTGTAAACTCTGTAGCTGAATTCATTCAATAACTAACCTACATAACACTTGTCCCATGCAGAGCCATGAACCATCATGCTCAAATCCAATTCAACTATTGGTGCTGGAACAATGACTTGCATCTTTGGTAGCAAGAATGGTTTTCTATAGGCTGGTGGTATCCACATCAATAAGCGACCCTGTGCTCCAGTGATCCAACCATCAGAATTGAAGGAAATATGGCTTCTCCAGTCCTGTTGAAACTCTGGAGTGTTTTCAAACAGGTGGGATGGGTTGTGCAGTGCATGCTTCATTGCATAAGCAAACTTGATAACATGTGCTGAATTGAGCCTCTTTGTTAGAGGGCTTACTTGTCCTCCAGCATCAATCAGAGTGTCCCAGATGCAGACAATGCCATCAGAAGAGCTTGATACAATCCTCTTTCCATCTGGTGAAAAGGCAACTGAATTGACACAATGAGTGTGGCCTTTGAGAGGACTGCCAACTTGCACCCCAGTCTCAGCATCCCAGATGCACACAGTCCTATCCCAAGAACCTGATGCAATCCTCTTTCCATCTGGTGAAAAGGCAACTGAATTTACCCAATGAGTGTGCCCTTTGAGAGGACTGCCCACTTGTACCCCAGTCTCAGTATCCCAGATACACACAGTCTCATCATCAGAACCTGATGCAATCCTCTTTCCATCTGGTGAAAAGGCAACTGAATTGACATTGTAAGCATGTCCATTGAGAGGACTGCCCACTTGCACTCCAGTCTCCACATCCCAGATGCACATAGTCCCATCTGAAGAACCTGATACAATCCTCCTTCCATCTGGTGAAAAGGACACTGATTTAACCCAATAAGTTGCCTTGAGAGGACTGCCCACTTGCACCCCAGTCTCTACATCCCAGATGCGCACAGTTTTATCATCAGAACCTGATGCAATCCTCTTTCCATCTGGTGAAAATGTGACAGAATTGACAGAATAAGTGTGTCCTTTGAGAGGACTGCCCACTTGCACCCTGATCTCACCATCCCAGATCCACACAGTCCAGTCTAGAGAACCTGATGCAATCCTCCTTCCATCTGGTGAAAAGGCAACAGAACTGACACTGCCATGAGGTCCTCTGAGCATACTGCCTTCTTGCACCCCAGTCTCAGCATCCCAGATGCACACAGTCTTATCATCAGAACCTGATGCTATCCTCTTTCCATCTGGTGAAAAGGCAACTGATTTGACAGAATAGGTGTGTCCATTGAGAGGACTGCCCACTTGCATCCTGGTCTCAGCATCCCAGATGCACACAGTCCAATCCAGAGAGCCTGATACAATCCTCTTTCCATCTGGTGAAAAAGCAACTGAACTGACAGATTCAGTGTGTCCTTTGAGAGGACTGCCTACTTGCACCCTGGTTTCAGCATCCCAGATGCACACAGTCCAATCCAGAGAGCCTGATGCAATCCTCTTTCCATCTGGTGAAAAGGCAACTGAATTGATACAATGAGTGTGCCCATTGAGAGGACTGCCAACTTGCACCCCAGTCTCAGCATCCCAGATGCACACAGTCCTATCCCAAGAGCCTGATGCAATCCTCTTTCCATCTGGTGAAAATGCAACTGATTTGATCCAATTTCTGTGCCCTTTGAGAGGACTGCCCACTTGCACCCCAGTCTCAGCATCCCAGATGTACACAGTCTTATCATCAGAACCTGATGCAATCCTCTTTCCATCTGGTGAAAAGGTAACTGAATTGACACTGTCAGCATGTCCTTTGAGAGAACTACCCATTTGCACCCCAGTCTCAGCATCCCAGATGCACACAGTCATATCATGTGAACCTGATCCAATCCTCTTTCCATCTGGTGAAAAGGCAACTGAATTGACCCAGTGAGTCTGTGCATTGAGAGGACTGCCCACTTGCACCCCAGCCTCAACATCCCAGATGCATACAGTCCTATCATGAGAACCTGATGCAATCCTCTTTCCATCTGGTGAAAAGGCAACTGAATTGACCTGATGAGTGTGCCCTTTGAGAGGACTGCCCACTTGTACCCCAGTCTCAGCATCCCAGATGCACATAGTTTTGTCATCAGAACCTGATGCAATCCTCTTTCCATCTGGTGAAAAGGCAACTGATTTGACATTGGAAGAATGCCCTCTAATTAATATCTGTAGTGATGACCACTCTGCTGCTTTACCAGGAGTAATTCTTGGCACTCTTGTAAACTTTGTGGTTAGGTACTTGCTCAGAATGCTGCTTTTAGGCAGAAAAGGTAACCCAGATAGATATAGATGTGGAGTGCTCTTTGATATCATGCCTCCAATCATTCTGGAGAATTTTATGCCATCCCTTGCTGCTGCTAAAGCACTATCATTATTTCCCTTCAAGATGTCATTGCCCACCCTATTCTCAATGCAGTCAAGGGCCTACCTGAATCCAGCTTGCAACATTACCCAACATGGCTGGAACTATATCCATCAGATTAAGCAACCCAAGAACTTCTAACCAAAATAGCATTTTCTCATTCAAGAGAAATTCTGATATTTGCTCTGCTAAGCCTTCTGAATATGGTGTCAATGTGATATGATCAACCCAAAAACAACATGAGTATGACAAGTATGGTTTGATGTGGTCATTGATACGTTGCCCCAAGTCAGCAATCTCTGAGTTGCAAAGATATGAATTCTCCAGTTTGCAAATGTTGAAGCACAGATCTTGCTGCATCACCTGAAGGCATGCAAATCCTAGGTCCAAGTTGACACCTACAAGATCAACAAAGAAAACCCCACTCCTGTCTTGGGTAGTGAGGAATTCATAAAATGTTGAATGGAGAACACAGATAGGCATAGATTGATTGGAAATTCCACTGAGGAGTGATCTGAAATGTTGCAGAACTGTTGCTACACCATAATCATATCCTTTCTGCACCTGCTTGTGCAATACATCTAAAGATTCCATTGGAAGTGGCTCTCGTGTTGATAATAACAACCGCAGGACAGAGTGGAAGCGGTTGAGGACAAACTTATTTGGACAATTTCCCATGATACTGTGCAGAATGACCTTGTACATGTCATCAAGAAGTGTGTTGCCCTCACCAGCAAGCACAAGTTGGTCAAACTGTTCTCTTCTGGTCAAGAAACCACCTGTATACCTAATGTACTCGCAAGCAAGCCGAGCCCATTCAAACAACCCATCTGCCTTTTTGGTAAGTTTGATAAGCATTTGGTCATCAATGTCGTTGCTGATATCTTGCAATTGATGAGAGATGTAGAACTGGATATCACATTCTGTGGATGACCTAGAGATTTGATCCATGGTCTCATGTTGAATGCCAATTGCACCGGAGAATGCTTCAGTGATGTCACAAAGGGGCCTAGACGTGACAAGGATACGGAAATTGGATGGCAAATTCGCCACATCTTTCTTAAGGATGGACAGGATATGACGATGTGAAGGTGGATTGCCAGTTTCATCCAGAGCATCAATGACAAATATAACAGGTCCAGCTATGCTCTCAACAAAGGAAGCAATAGGTATTTCAATCAGCTTGTGCCACTAGCGCTGGCTCAGTTGTGACCAGCTTAATCAAATAATCCTTCATCTCTGGGATGCGACCCGCCAAGTCACGCGCGATTGTACTAAACAACTTTTGATGACGATTGGCAACCTGTTGATTGAAACAGAAACATGATCCGATGCCCTTCTTATCGGCTATCTGCCGGCGGGCAACGGTGTGGGCAATTGCAGACTTGCCGGTACCGGCAGGGCCTGAAATCCAGAGAACACGCGACGTAGCTAGGTCGGTGGTGGTGAGCCAGGCGTCAACTTTGGCCAGGATATCAGTTCTCGTGCCGTCCAGACAGGCCTTCGTCGTATCGATCCCAGCTCCTTCAGCATATGGGATCATGCTAAGCGATCGATCTGATGATGCACACGAGGTCAGAGCGCGTATGCATACGGGCGGGTGATGCTCGCCTTTGAAATAGTTCGTCGTAATGCTCTTGTAGACATCTCTCCCTGCAGAGTTGATTTCCATGTCTTTGATCTCAAAATTCTTCGCATCCTTGAAAAAGTGAGCTTCGGACACGCCTTGCTGCTTAGGCACATTAATCATGTAATAGCTTTAGTTTTAACTTGACATACCGCGATGAAGCCTTTACCTTCGGACCCTGCTACAACCTTATCCCTGGCGAAGTCAGGACGATTCTTCTCCGATGTAAGGACATGGACAAGATTCAGCATAACTAATAGCTAACGTACTTTCATGGATGAAGTAGTTATGCTGGGCATGTGGCTTGCATCCTTGGGAGTCACACTCTGAACTATGCATGAGACAATGGCGATAACACGGCCACGATTTGTATCTCACCCTAGTCATTGCGTGAGGTGCGGGAGTAGAAGGGTGGCTGAATCTTAACCCATCGAGTTGGTGTTGACTTGGCGATTGAGACTTGCCAACCTAGTGATAGGCAGACAATTAGCCAAAAATCAACAGCCACGATCTCTTAGGACATGCCAAGGTTGACACAGGATTGCTTGTGTTCGTATTTTCAGCTAACTTGAGTTTGCGTTTTGATTTGTTCTTGTTCTTGGGCATTATGGATGTTTGACTGAGTTGGCGTTGTGACACCAGACGGAGTTTGACATGACTCATGTGACTCACAAGACCCACCATGTAGCACCAGCTGAAGGCTTCAACACAGAACATGATGATGGGTGAACTGAGGCTGGACAGGTCCTTGCAACATTTGTCAAGCACTACTTGTGCTCTCTCCCTGCATGAACCGCAAGTCCTCAAGCCTCAAAATTTCCATCAGGAAAACCCTGATTTTGGAAATTTCCCATAGCCTTGTCTATCTATGGTATAACCGGCAGCCATGTGATATAATAGGGTATAATCAAGGAACCGGATCATTTGTGTCCTGAACAATTGATAAAAAGGGTGTAATTATATGAACTATTTGACCAACTGCCAGTAGCTGCTGTGACGTTACAGTTTATTTATATCTACTAGGTTGCATGTGAGAGAACGAGCACATATCAGTGATATTACATATTAATCATCACTCATCATGCCCGAGAGAAAAGGAGTATGAAAAGCGATCAGTAAATGGATTGAAATAGAATGTGTCACAATTGTCCAATACGGTATTGGTAGTCCAGTTGCGTGGCACTGTCCTTCCAAAGTGGGGAAATAGATGGATGCTCTGTCAGATGCTGTTTACTGGGACGATACTAACAACTTCCTCATTGCCACGTTTAGCGCGTGATAGCTTATGTAGCATTGTATTGGGTTGAACTGAATGTGGGAATGGTGTGAACCATTCAATATAGGCGAGATGTTTGGGAGGCTTGGCACCGTTATAGAAAAGATTTGCCCAATAGCGCTCGGATATAGAGAACACAACACAAACCTGACCGACTTGCCAGTCTGGGTGCACAGTAGTATAGACTATAGTTAACCTCAGAGAACTGTTATGGTGGATACACAACTCACTTTGGATGTCATTCATGTCGCCTGGTCCAATATAGATAAGCACTACATCAGATCTAGTGGACTACCAGTCTGATTTGTTCGACCTCGGATGTTCTTTACTAATTGTGGTTGAGCATGGACCGAGTCAAGAGTAGACTTTGAATCGGAATCAAGGAACCTAATCTTGTGGTACACCGAGATCTTGTTGAACCTGAATCTCAATTGGCCAGCACGCTCCTCCAGCTGAGATGTCGTTCTGATGTTAGGTTCTGAGAGGAGCACTGCATATTGGGCAAGTGCTACCCAAAAAAAATGCGCAGAATACCTTGTTTCAAGAGCTTCAAGGCTGACTGATGTCACACTAGGGAATTTTGCCATCTTCAGAATACGTAATGGATTAAGAGGAGGTAGTGCTGGTTGGGGTTTGAGTTGAACTGGTGAGCTTTGCCATTCCAGGAAGCTACGATGCTGTAGTATTTTTTCCTTTCATTCAAGCCATGTGGTCATCTGTATAAATTTGTCCTTGTGATTTGTTGCGCGATAGGCATCCTTTGTCAGATCAATATGAAGCTGTTCAGTATACTCGGTATTGAAATTATCTGCTGTACCAAATAGCTCAATTGTGCAAACATAGTCCCAGAGAGCATGGAGCTTTGGAAGATTCATGTTTTTGCAAATCCCGAGCTCAATGAAAACAGGAAGGTTAGCATGAAGCTGGTCTAAGGATTCAGTAAGGTAGCGCAAGGTGAGTGTTGATTGACGAGGATATGAAGCAACATATGTAAAGTCCAGAAGTGCTCTGATAGAACGGACAACCTGGGCTGCTGATTGGGAATTAAGATATGATGGCGAACCAATCAGAAGGCCCAACAGAAACCGGCATATCTGATCGTGTTTCTGCCCAGTTACTCTAGAAAGTGACGATATGCCTTTTGAAAAGATGCGTATGTGGTGATTGGGTGGAAATTGTTGACACTGAGCATCAATTTCTGTTGCACCATAAGCGTCAATGACCCATCGACAGATGTGTTTAACCACCCCGTGATACAACTGATGCAGAAGATCAGGTGTGATGGAACGATAGATGTCAACATATGGCAACTTTAACCAAAAGGGGTGAACAATGGGTTTAATGTGTTCGTCTTGACAAGTTTGGGCAAATTCCTCTGGATTAGCATCAACTGTTTCAAGCGCATGCAGAATTCTTGCAAGGTCTCGAAACTCCAACTCCATAGATGCATCGCCTAGTCCTTCACGCTGTGCCTTGCACTTGGGACCCAAGAAACTTCACGCACGTTACAAGTAACTGCTCTGGATAGTCACTTGCATGGGCTGCGAAGATGGGGTGGATACAGTGAATGTCACCTTTCCCTGTTGACATGCGTATACCATTAATTCCTGCATTTTGGAGAGGTGAAAGGATCAGATCCATGCAATCATGATATAGGTTGACCAGAGCTCGTCGACGTGACTTGTCATTTTCTATCTGTTCCAGTTTTGTCGTGGGAAGATAGCCAAGAAGGATGTGTGCCCGCGATGATGCCTTGCGTCGTACATGTTTCGGGATGTTCCCAATTGTTAGGTATACAGGATAGGCTTGCTTAGACCGGAAGAGAGTGAGCTGAGTCTTATCGGATGAGATCAGGACAGGAACAATAGTGGCACCACGATTTTGCTTCTCAAGTTCAACCTTGGATTGTGATCGTTAGATTCTAGTAACAGCACTAAACCATGTATGACACATCTCACCTGTGTCTTCCACCACCAAATGCCGGTATTCATCTCATGATAATAACGGGTTTTTTTCATCTGATCAGTGAAATGTCGCTCAGGCTTCAAGAGGAGTGCATTGGCAAATTCAGGATCACCGAACAGAGCTTCAATACACTTGATAGGATCTCAGTAGTAAACATCATATGTCTCGTCAGCAATCTTGACTTCCTTCCTCGTAAAATTCGGCCTCCCGGCAGGAAGGTTGTTATCTATGATTTTATTCAATTCCTGTGAATTTTTGTATGACAGGCCAAGCGCTGCCTGCAACTGTATGGTTGGTTTTTTAAGGAATAAGAATGAAATACAATTGAAAAGACGCACACCATCAATCTTGAGCAGATCTGTAACAGCCGTTGATCCAGGTCCCCGGAGTTTAGCCCATTGTGCAATTTCCCAATCTAACCTCGAGGTGAATGGTGCCCAAGGGTTGTCTGGTGTTCCAAGCTGACTTGCGTAGCGAATATACACTGGCTCTAAGCTCGCAGTAAGGACAGGCATACCGGCAAACGAGCTTGGAAATTGTTCAATGTAAGCTTTTTGGCTGCCTGACAGAGTCATATGAGGCCCAGTGGTCGAAATCATTATTGATGTGCCAGCAGAGGATGACGATTCCAACTCCTCGCAGTTGGCCTGAGCATTGGGGGGCTCTGGGTTGTGGTTGGTGGTTGCGGTGGGGGGCTGGGCATCTGCCGTATGGATGGAATTGGCCGGAATAGGGACGACAATCCCCTCATCATCCATCTCTAAATTTTCAAGCATTCCTCCTTCATCATCCTCGCTGAAATTGTCGTCAAACTCCAGCCGACTTCTAAGCTCATCTCCACTGTCTGGGCTAGTAACATCTGTATCTGCCTGCACCTGTGGGTTCTCTGCTGTGTCTGCCCAATCTCTATCAGGCTCCCCATGACTGTCAAATCTTTCTGTTGATTTGAAGTTGGCTGATGACCACTTTGAGGTAATTGGAAGAAAAGCGCACCTAGATTAGCGTCTACGTCCATGGCATCATTGTTGCCCTCTTCAACATCCATTTCTGAAGGAATAGGTGATTCTGAATTATCTAGTTGAAGTTAGATGGGCGGATATGAGCAGAGAATGAACGCTTGCCATCATCCAGCCCAGATTCGGGTTCTGTAGTGCCAGTTGTATCGGCATTGGCTGTTATTTTGGAGCCGCTGATCAATAGTGCTGTGCACTGTGACTGGGTTGTCTGTAGCAAGTGCTTTCGCAGTCCAAGTTGGCTCTTGAAACGACAGTTGCAACCAGGACAAAGCGACATTGGAGAGGCAGGGCGTGGGGAGAAATTAAAGAAGGGTCACTGGGCCTCAGGTAAATCAGAAGTAATCTCATTCCCGCTGAGAGCGGACTCCGCAGGACACCGGGCAGTGATATATGGCTACCACACCCTGTATGACAAATTAGACTACGCTATTCTGCTGAATTGACTCAGAGCATTTACCGTAATGCTTACAATCTGGAATCATACAAGAAGCAGATTCTGGCATCTTGATGGCATGCTTGAGTGGCTGGTTGACGTTTCGGGTTATCGATGGACTTGATAGAATTGGCATGAGAAATAACTACCTTGGCCTTTGTCATGTCCTGCAGTCTCTTCTGGAATTTTTCCTGCATGAAACGATCAGGGTGGGTCATTCGAAAAGAATTTACTGTCAACACACGTTCTGGAAGTGTATGCCCTTTACATCTTCTGCCGCTGTATGCACATCTTCTGTTGCAGCCTAGAGAGAGTCTGAGGATATTTCTCGAAATACAGATCAAAACACAACCTTTAGTTTGGTCAATGTGTTGTCGTGAGCCTGTAGTATTTCTTTTTTTTCTTTCTGTCTCCCAAGAAAGATTCACACAGCCAGTTAAGGTCACTGGACGGAGCAACAAGGCAGTAATACTGTAGAAGGAATATAAATAGAAGAAGACTCAGAATGACTCGTTTTAAGGGACCGATATTATGTAATAGGTAGATTACACTGTACTTAGGTTAGGGTTTCTGAAATGCATATAAGGAGGGCGTTCTGAGCGACTATCCCCTCAGTTTTTACAACTAACAACCTATTAACTAAGGCAACCTTAGCTAAGAATGTAAGTAATTGAAACCTTACTTAGCTAGTGGCTTGCGCTGCTGTTCCTTGCTTCAATAGGTTATGGGCCCCGGCGACTGCCTTCAAACGCTCAAAGGGTTGGGTGTTGTATTGTCTAGAAGGGTAGTAGTCTAAAGTGTATATTAATAGTTTAAGTGTGTGATCAGATCAGCTGATGGGATCTCAAAATATCGGAATCATAGATATGGCTGATGGCCCTCTATCATGACCGATGGGATCTATAGCTGATAAGATATTGTGTGATCTGTGTTTTGACTTTCTCTCACGCCTACAATGAATGCTAACCCAATCATGGGAAAAATGATCGCTTAATGGTAGCAGGGATACCATTTCTGTCACACTTGTGACAGACTATCTGGGGAGATAGATTAAAAACCTGGTGTCACGCATCGGAGTCGTGCGTTGTTGGAAGACAACAAAATCAAAACTTTCCAGGACTGGCAGGTCTTTAAATATGTTGTGGTTTTGTCACACCACTACAAAAAGACACGGATTTTGGGCCGCTTTATGCGGATAACAGGGCCGATCCCCTGTAAAGGCTTCACGCACCCCCAATTGCCCATTACATTAATGCATATATCATAATAACCGTTTTTGTCGGTTTTCTCTATTTTATTATTTAATATTCATATAAAGGTCGTGCTGAGGCGAACTTTCGTCGTACACGCAGACTATTGTTGGGCAGATGAATAGCACCCCAACTAGATTAGGATGTCTGAGGATGTCACTTACACAGATACATACACACATACATACATACATACTAGTTTGTACACAGGGAATTTGAAGGAGCCCTGGTACGAGATTGGCATAACAACATCCATATAACCCCAATGAGTCGTTTGCGTTGCCAGACAAGTCCATGACGTATTGTTTCAAAAATAGCACAGCCTGATAAGCACTCTTTTTCTCATGTATCATTCGGAAATAAGAATTAGGCTAATATATTTTTATTTTTAGAAAAAATCGAAATGTCACGCGTTTACCAAATCGGTCCTCTCTGCCTCAAATGGACTATCATGTCTATCTTGATGGAGCTATCAGCTACGAAATTACATCAATCAGGGCATTTTAGCTCGGGTCCTGATTAGGAACCGAAATTTGACCAAGGAGGACGTTTCAATATCATGAACAAATATGACGCAGATGATATGGCGTCATGTGATCCATATGTTTGCCTTGCTCGCCTCGTCCATCTGGCGCATTCTTGTGCCGGATACAATAATATCAAAGATACCCCTGAGGTCAGGGAAATATATCCAGCGATCAGATCTTACAATCTTCCCGCATATCAAATTTCTTTCGCCCCTCGTATTGACACGTTTGGTTTCATTCTCGATTGTTTCCTAACTGAGGAAGTCAGGGACATCGGTGATAAACCACATATCCTAGGTGTCAAATATAGATTAGAAGATGGCATGGCCATCAGCGAGAAAGTAGATCTGATCTTGTTAGATCAGTTTGACAGGGCTGAAGAAGAAGACGAAGAGATCGAGATCATCACACGTCGTGAAAAATTATCTGACATCCCTGGATTCCCACAACATCTCGGTCCGAAGTGTCACTATATGGGATTCAATGGCCGCCCCGCTCCACAGTATGAGTCTCTGAAGAAGACTATCAATACGACGCTCCGAAGGGTTGATGACCCTTATGATCCGAAGGAGCTTTCTCAAGAATTGGCTAGGAAGAGACTAGCCAGAGAACACCCTATCTGGATTCATGATGGCGTTGTTTATCATGATAAGCAAGATTATGATGAAGTCGTCCATGCAGCCGAGATGCAAAGGGAGGAGAAAGCGATCCAGAATCTAAGTCGGATCTTGGAAAAAGACAGATATATGTCTTTGGTAATCAATCTAAATCAGCTATTAAAATCAAAAGCTGATGTCTCTGTGACAGCGTACGTATTCAGGGGTCGTGAGAACCCCAGTCATTCAGAAGAGGGAGTTACGTCACTCCCCGTACAGTCACATTCGCCCAGGGAAAAGTTTATCCCCGGTAGCAGGAGAGAGACCGGAGCGGATGCTCCGGAAAGATTCAAGCCCGTCGTCCCGATCGAGGACGAAATCACGAAGCTCAGGGAGTTCGGCGAACTCAGTCGTCTCCGAGGACAGCGTAGACTACCAGGTATAGTACCTAGTAGTTATCATACTTGTACAAATGTGGACCAAAATGGTCCTATTATGAATTTTTTATCACAGTCTGATGAGAACGAAAATCAGACTAAGAATAATTTCCCAACGGTTAAATCTGATGAAAAACTTCATCAAAATGAATTTACTCACATGTCTAATTTGGATAACTTTGTATATGTTCCTGATGAAATCATTGACATGTATTATCCTAAGAGTAATCCATTTTTGAAAGAAGAAGAAACCGCGTTTACCATCCACAATGAAAACATCGTTCAACAATTCCAGAGTCTCAAGGACGTGTTAATAACACCCTGAACCAACATTATTAAATACAAAAGAAATTATTGCTGGTTTAATTAAACGTCTACAAGGATCTGTGAGAAAAGAAAGCTGATGATACAAATCAGGATAATGGTTGGAATGATGAACACAAATCAGATGATGATGAGAAACCTTGGGATATGAACCACATAAAGCATCTGATTGGATTGATGAAAATTCGGAAAGAAATTGTTTATCGAAAAACAATATTTCCAAACCAAGGAATCTTCGACAAAAGAAGAGGGTTCACAATTTTCAAGCTCCACAAATCAGATGGCAGAAGAATATTACACCTATAAGAGAACCAAGTTCTTCATCAAATAGGAAATTCTTGAAATCAGGTTCAGGTACTGAATCAAAATCTGATAGGAATATTCAGTCTAATTTCAGCGTTAAAGCAAAAGAATTAGAACTTGTATTTCCATTCTTTATAAATGTCAAATATAGTGTTAACAAACAAACACATATCATAAAACATACTAAAAATCATCCTATTTGGAATAAGAATGGATTATGTTATATGGTTTTGTTTCAACCCAGATACTATAAAGAACAAGTTTGGCCTATGTATCCTAAATTATCTGAAATCATCTCATATCCTCAACATTGGAGAAGAAACGTTCATTTTACTTATGAACGTACTGGCATTAATCATCTTCATTTCACTGAGAATTTTAAGTCTAGACTTGCTTGGTGGACTCTAGATGATTTTGTTTCCTCTAAAAATAGATTGGCAAATTATTTATGTGGAGGAAAAGACGATAAAGAATCGCTAGAAAATGATTACTGTGTTTAATGGAGTAATGGATTATAAAAGTGGAAAGAAACTTTGATGCATACTTAGCCATGAAAGGATACACTAAATACGTAACTAGAGAAAAAGAAGGTTATCCTTCACACCTGCAGAAAAGGCTAGCATTGAAGAAGAACCCAATGGGAATTGAAGTATAAATCTGTTTATAATGAAAGACTTGATTGGGATGAAAATTCTGCAAAGACAAATGCTATTATTAAAATGGCATTCCTAATCTATGGTCTTACGTTAAAGATACTCCAGCTCAAACTATTGCTGAATTAGATAAAGTTTTTGAACAACTGGAATAGCCAAATATTTCATTTTATACAAAACATATTCAGTTGGTCTATGAAACCAGGACAAGATCCCATTATAGCTATCTCTAAACTGATGAAAGCTGTTTCTGATTTAGGAACTGAAGATAAATACAAACTTCCAGACTTTGTATTGACTTTCTTCATTACACGCTTTGAATCAACAATATAGTACTTTGGTTACTAATATTGTTAATAGCAATATTGACGAATTCACGTCAGCAAAGATAGTTCCTAAGATTCAGAATGAATGGAATCTAATGCAATCAAAGCAAGGACTGGCAGACAAACCGTTCAAATTGCTAACATTGGATCTAACATCAACAAGTATCCAAACACTAAACCATCTTGGAATGATCAGCAATCTAGTAATCAATTTCCAAACAACAGGTTTAGAGGAGGATCTTTTAGAGGCAGATTCAATAATAGACGATCGTTCACACCTCGTCAAAGTAATAATAGATTTGCTAACAAAGCAAATGCATCTTCTTTATCTAAAGATGATAAGAAGAAACGGAATGCACAGAATCATGATAACAAGAAGCTGAAGAATAAAGCTTTGCTTGCAGAGTTGAATAATGTCATGACCTGTTCTTAACGGTCAAAATCTCTAAGACATTTTTATTCTTTTTCTTGTATTTTACAATAGCTGTAGCCAAACATCTTAGTCAGGTTGGCGTCTATCTTATCTAGTCAGCGCTAAGATTAGATTAGATTAGATAACGATTAGATTAGATTACGGACTACCGGACCGATGACTCATGGATTATGACTCAGGCTTACCAATGCGCAGCAGCGGGGGCCGATTATGTTATGTCTTTTACTCATACTTACTCAGCGTAGCTACTATTATTAGAGTGGTGCACAGACCACCCTTGTAGTATATAAACTGAGCAAGATAGCACCCAGAGTCCTCAGTCGAGTTCTCTCGGGTTTCTCTCTACCCTCATCTCCTCTCACTCCTAAGTCTATTGTTGGGGCCCTAAGCCGTCACGGCAAGGGTAGTCCTGATAAATAAGTATAAACATGAGAATAAGAAAGATTCTCATAACATTATTCACTTTACAAATAATATGATGATTGATGAACCAATTCAGACTATAGGAAATATTGAGGAAGAGATACCTGAACACACATCTAATCATGATTTATTAGATAAAATAGGTTTCCATTACATAGATACTATGTTGGCTTATCCTCCAGAATATCTTCGAGATGAGGTAGTAGATTATGAACTTTCTCCTGAAGGAACAGAGTTCAAAAGAATCTTCTTGACACCTCAAATTCCATTTTCACCTATAGCAGAAACTGATGATAGTTCAGTTCCAGATCTTAAATCGCAATCAGACAGTAGTGAGGAACACTACAATGATGCAAATGATGGTTATAACAGTGGCATTGAATATATTGATGAGGACATCAATAATAACGTCGAAAATATGGATATAACTAATCCTGAGAGTAACTCTGGAGGACCATCTGATGAGGATGATCCATTTGGGTATGTGACAAATTTAAACCATTCTAATTACTTATCTCATACTGTTTTAGTGCTTGATAATCTTACCAATGTGAATGCGTTGAACGCATCAGATCAAGCTTTGAATAACAGTAGATACAATTGTGTATATAGTAATTATGAATATAGGGTTCCTAGTGAACAAATTATGCTCTTAAATAAGAATGATAAGTGGGTAATTGATTCTGGAGCTACCAGACATTGTACACCATTTATAAATGACTTTATGTCATATAAGAAATTTATCACACCAGTTAAAGTTACTACTGCAGACAAAAATGCGAAAACACTCATTGAAGGCCAAGGCCAAGTATGTTTCCGACATGGAAAACATATGTTAAACTGGATTGTATGTTATATGCCAATGTTGCCATACAGAATCATCTCTGTACCACAACTTACTAGTATGAATTATGAAGTATATCACACAAAAACACAAACTATTATACACAAGGGAAACATAACGTTGACAGGATATCCTTTAGAAACTAACTCTATAAGTTGGTTATCTACTGAGATTAAAAGACCTTTACAACATTTGTTATTAAATAATAGTTCTAAACTATTGATTATTTTATTTGGCATCGAAGAATGGCACATCCAAGTGATAATGTGTTAAGTCATATGTTCAGAAATACTGAAAATAGTTCTAAAGTTAATAAACCACATATGAAAAGCATATGTAAATCATGTATCATGGGAAAACTTGATAACAAACCATATCACATTTCAACTAATAGAGCAACTACCTTGCTAGAATTGATACATATGGACTTGATAGAATTACCTATTCAGTCTTACCATAAACAAAAATGGGCTTTATTAATTTTAGATGATTATTCTTCTTTTGCTTATGTAGCATTACTTCGATCTAAAGCTGATACTTTTACTGCTATTAAAGCATATATTATATATATTGAGAATCAACTCAATTTAAAAGTAAAAAGTATGCGTTCATATCGAGGGGGAGAGTTTGTAAATCAAAAGCTAAATAACTATTTTCAAGAAAAAGGTATTAAACATGAACTAAGTGCTCCACATGTTCATCAACAAAATGGTAGAGCTGAACAATTAAATGAAACCATTCTAAAGAAAGCACATACACTTTTATTAGAATCTGGTTGTCCTAAATCATGGTGGTCATTTGCATTTGATACTGCAGTCCACATATATAATCGTACACCATTAAGAAGAACGAAATGGAAAACACCTTATGAAAATATGATGAACAAAAAACCTAACATGTCAAACTTCAGGATATTTGGATGTCTAGCATATGTCTATATAGTAAAAGAAAGAAGAAAGAATAAATTATCACCAAGAGCTGAACCGATGATATTCATTGGATATGAAAGCAAATCATATAAGTTCATGAATGATAAAAACTATAGTCATTGCTACACATGCCATCTTTGACGAAAACATATTTCCCAAATTAACAAAAGATAAACTTATTCATAAAGATATACCCACATCTTTAGATCTTAAAACAATTCCATCAAACAAGAATTATTATAATCATGACACTACAATCAATGATAAAAGGAAATCATTTCATGATTCAAATAATTTAGATGATGATGATTCGTCGGAATCAGATGATCATAAGTCTAATAAGGAATTAGACAATCATCTACATGACAGTAATTCTTCATATCATAGCACAAATCATATTCAGCAGATGAAAGTGATTATGATTCCAATATATCTAAAAGTAATTCATATAGATCAAAGAAGGATTCACATTCAGAATCAGATTTGAATATATCTGATATGTATAAAAGTAAGAGTGATCTTGATGAAGATATAAAAGATCCTGAAACAAAAGGTTTTAGAAGTAGTCAAGTAAAAAGAATTGACGATAACTTCGAAAAAATGAAAGAAATTAATGATTCTTTTAAATATTTTACTGATAAAGGAAAAAAAAAGCTATTGATACTCCTTCATTAAAGAAATCATCTACAAATGAGAAATCACATAGAGATGATGAAAGATTAGCTAAGATAAGAGAATTTGAAAAACAGATTGAAAATCTGAATAAATCTAAGAATACTCTTAATAAAAGTAAATCATTAATTGAAACACCTTTTCAACTTCCTAAGTCAAATCTTGACATAAACTATAGAAAGAATATAGATTTATTTAAAGGAGTTAAACGTGTTGGAAAGAAGTTAGACCTTCGAGAAGTTAAAAGAAATAGACTTGGTAATGATAAACCAGTTTCTAGATCTATGATACTAGAACAGTCTATTAATCCAGATGAACAAGCTTGAAATCCATTTGGATTTAGAGAACAGGAAAGAGCTGTCATACAACAAAAGTTTGGAACAAGAAAATCATCTAGGATTCCAAAAGTTAAAGTTATTAAAGATAATGTTTATGGAGATAAACATCCAGCTAAAATTGAAGCTGAATTTAACTTTAACAAATGGAATGATGTCATTCAAAACAGAATTAAGAATGATAGAGAAATAAATGATAAAATAGACAAACAAGTTCAAAAAGTTACTGAAGACTTGTATGGAAAGAAAAAACATCCAAACATTAGAATGTCAGATTCTAATATGACAGAACTAACTGTAGAAGATCTTAGACCTATTTCTAAAAAGAATACTAAGAAAATAACTTCTGTAGAAACAAATAAATCAGATGTTAAATCAGATTTAACTCCAATGCCTAGATTTGAAAAGAAAATCTTATTACCTGAGATAATAAAGAAACCTTCTATACCAAATTTGATCTAGATAAAACGGTTACTATGGATACAAAATTAGATTCAGAATCTAATGATTTAGAATTTGATAATGAAGCTTGGCTAAAGAAAGTACAAGCAAAAAGAGATAAATTTCTCTTATCAAAAGCAGCATCGAAACTCAATGATCAAGAAAACAGAAGAAAAGGAATACCTGTTGTATATAGAGATCTTATCAAGATAAAAGATAAGGATCCTCAATCATATTCAAAATGGGTAACTGCTATGGAAGAAGAAATTAAATCTATACAAAGTATAAATGTTTGGGAATTAGTAAACAGACCTAAAGACAGGAAACCTATTGGATGTAGATGGGTTTACACCATAAAGTAATCGGATAATAGATATAAAGCGCGATTGGTTGCTCAAGGCTTTTCACAAGTACCAGGAATAGACTTTGGAGCCACATTTAGCCCGGTTTCAAGATTCGAGACTGTCAGAATCTTACTAGCATTAGCAGCTTTAGAGGGTTGGGTACTCAAAGCACTAGATGTTAAAACTGCTTTTCTATATGGCCAATTAGAAGAGGAGATATATATGGAACAACCGGAAGGTTTCAAAACCAAAGATA
Organism: Amanita pallidorosea; assembly: GCA_023014475.1. Classification (NCBI taxonomy): domain Eukaryota; kingdom Fungi; phylum Basidiomycota; class Agaricomycetes; order Agaricales; family Amanitaceae; genus Amanita; species Amanita pallidorosea. The sequence continues at coordinate 35,918 of JAEBUS010000129.1, read as the reverse complement.
CTGATAAAGTATATAAGCTGAGAAAAGCTTTATATGGTTTGAAACAAGCATCTTTAGCTTGGAATATACAAGCACATAACAGTATAACTAGACTAGGGTTTAGAAGATTATATGCCGATACAGGAATATATGTCTACAGAAACAACAAAGACATTGTTGTTATCATCTTATATGTTGATGACATAATATTCATGGGCAATAATGAAAAGACTGTTGATGACTTTAAAAAGAAATTTATGAATAAATGGGAAAGTAGAGACTTAGGAGATCTAAGTGAATATCTAGGAATGAATATTGTGATAGACAAAAGTAAACGTACTGTCACAATTGATCAAGCCAAATATGCAAAGAAGATTGTTGAAAGATTTGGTTTAATAAATGCAAACCAGTTAATACTCCTTTACCAGCTGGTTATGTACCAAATAAACAAATAGAAGGCAAAGCTACACCTGAAATGATCACATACTATCAACAGCTGATAGGATCATTATTATTTCTAGCAATGTGTACTAGATTAGATATCATTTATGCTACAATATTAATGTCACAATTTGTGAGCAATCCTACAATGGATCACATTAATAAAGCATTACACATAATCAAATATGTTGGAAGCACATTAGATTATTGTATAAAATATGATGGTCGTGATGCTTATGGTTTAATTGTATATGCTGATGCTGATTGGGCTTCAAATCCAATTGATAGGAAGTCAACAACTGGTATGGTTGTAAAATTAGCAGGAGCACCAGTATACTGGAAATCAGCTAAACAAAAAACAATAGCATTATCTTCAACAGAAGCTGAATACATGGCTGCATCAGATGCATGCAGACAGATATCATGGTTAAAGAATTTGTTTAATGAACTTGGATATGATATACAATCCATTCCTTTAATAATAGATAATCAAGCAGCTATCTACATGGCTTCTAATCCAGCTCAAGAACAAAGACGAAACACATGGACGTAAGATATCATTATATCAGACAATGCGTGAAAGAAGATTTAGTTGATCTCTATTATATAAAAACTGAAGATCAAGCAGCTGATATCTTAACCAAGAACCTTATGTTGAATAAGCATAATAAAATGCTTGAGTTATGTGGTATACATAATTGATAAAATATTCAACAAGGGGGAGTGTCGAAACTCTGACAGTTATAATAATAGTTACATTAGATTAGTTATATTCATTACAATAATAATGTAATGGATATCTTATCTATCTATATCTTATCTATATCTTATCTATTAGATAAGATTGAATAACTATTAATTAAGTGTTTCATATTTAATCATAAATAGCTTACATAATATTAGTCATGTGACTTATGACTCACAATTATGACTCACAGTTATGACTCATTTATAGTCATAATGACTCATAATTATGACTCATGATTAGTCATAATGACTCATACTTATGACTCATTTGGAGTCACAATGACTCATGATTATGACTCATGTTTATGACTCATAATGACTCACACTGAGTCATATGACTCATACAACGTCATATAGAAGGAAATGATGTCATATAGAACATCATAGAAGGAATATAAATAGAAGAAGACTCAGAATGACTCATTTTAAGGGACCGATATTATGTAATAGGTAGATTACACTGTACTTAGGTTAGGGTTTCTGAAATGCATATAAGGAGGGCGTTCTGAGCGACTATCCCCTCAGTTTTACAACTAACAACCTATTAACTAAGGCAACCTTAGCTAAGAATGTAAGTAATTGAAACCTTACTTAGCTAGTGGCTTGCGCTGCTGTTCCTTGTTTCAATACCGTTCACTCTCTAAGCCAACTAGAACTCAACAACAACGCATATGAGTAAATACAATGGGAAACGTACCTTGAAAACAGCCAGCTCCTGTTCTTGCAATTGCGCTAGAGCTGGAGGGATGAACTGGAAATCTTGGCTAATCATCGACGTTAGCATACCGGATCCACAACATCGCACCAATATGGACGCTTACATGGCGATCTGTTTAGGCACACGAGGCACCTTGGGCACCTTTTCAGGTTTCACAGGTCCAGCCTGCGGCGTATCCTTGAAGTAGCTATCGACAGAGTAGGATTTGCGTTCACGCTTTGATAGGGATGGGAGGCTTAGGCCGAGCGCTTTACACTATCAGGAGTTAAGTTAGACTCGAAACATTGATGGATGAGGTGATTCAACGTACTCCTGTTCGGAATCCTCTGCTGAACGGACGAATCCGACTTGAAATTGCTCAAATCCTCCAAGTTCAACCCTTCATATTTGCTGGTCAGCTGCTGCGTCCTCTCTTCCCCTCGTTGAATGACAGCCTCTATATCATCTCCTATCACAGTTCTGGACCAAGTCATCACAGTGTGTTGTATACAGAAGGTGTCACACTTACATCTCACTCGCACTGATAATCTTCTCAGCTCCATGCGTAATCATTGCAACAGCTCCTCGTTATTTGCAGCAATGGCTAAGAGAAAACATGTCAGCGAGGTGTGAACAATGGCAATCAACCACAAGGGGCCCTACTTTTTGTCTGCTGTTGATGGCCCTGCTGAATGACTAGCTGATCGGGTCGCAACTTTTGTGCTGCTCGCTCGAGCATACGCTCTGCTACACTATCTTCAGTGACAAGACGGAATGCGTAACTTGCTTCGTTTGACCGATACGATGAGCACGGTCCATAGCTTGAAGATCTGCCTGCGGATTCCTGGAGAAGATCGCAAACGAGCTAGAAGCAGACCACCTTGGCAACGTCCAATGCACCAGTCATTGTCATACAGTACAACAATATCAGCAATCGTCAAGTTGATCCCTAGACCACCTGCTTGTGTTGTGAGAAGGAAGATGAATTTCTCACTACCGGGCTTGTTGCATTCATCAATCGCAATAATCCGGTCTTCGTGTGGTGTACTACCGTCAATGCGACAGTGTTCTGGAGAACGGCATCGGCATTGAGATGATATTGAGAACATGTTGACGTACTGTAACCTCTAAAAATACAATAATCTTCCAAGATATCCAGAACGCGACTCATCTGGCTGAAGATGAGCGCACGCGAGCCTCGGCCTTCATCAACCCCAATAGTTTATCGAGGATGATCATCTTTCCAGAATTCTGGTGAGATATTCGTCGTGGTATACGGTGGACCTGGTTCTGCTCCGTCAAACAAGTACAGATGACATGAAACTTTGCAGAGCTAACAACAGGTAGGCCAGATCATATACATCTGCTCGTCGACACCGCTCACTTGCATAACCATGTTCACCAATCGCGTCTTGCCTTCCTTCTTCCCCATCAGGCCTTGAAGGGTTACAATGAGTTTGGTTTCTCGAGTATCGAGAGATACCATTTGCGCTGCTTGTCCGTCAATCTTACATATAGGTTGATCTCCTTCTCTGCAAAGGGTCAATCAGCACATTGAAGCGCAAAGAATGAAAAAAAAACATACTCGGCAAGAGGTTCTTCTCAACATCTGATTTCACGCGACGAAGCAAAAAAGGTTGTAAAATCTTATGTAAGGCTTCAACGACGTTTTTGCTCTTGGGTTCTTCGCTCTCAACACCGCTATTGTCTTTGTGTACGAAACTGTCAAGGTCCTCATAATGTACGAAGATCTTGGGACAAATAAAGTTGAACGACCAGACGATTTGCGAGACAATTGAATCTATGTTCTTGATGAGAAGATCGTAAAATTAGCTAGAAGCAGACACCTTGGCAATGTCCGACGCACCAGTCGCTGTCGTACAGTACCAGTCGTCAAGTTGATCACTAAACTGCCCCTCCTGTCGTGAGAAGGAAGATGAATCTCTCATTACCAGGCTTGTTGTATTCATCAATCGCGATAATCCGGTCTTCGTGTGGTGTACTACCGTCAATGCGACAGTATTCTGGAGAACGGCATCAGCCTTGAGACGACGTTGAGAACACGTTGACATACTGTAACCTCTAAAGAGTAATCTTCCAAGATATCCAGAACTAGGGAACAGCACAGGTACCGGGTACAGGTTCGCATGTCAGGTACCCGTACCCTCACCCATACCCGTGGCACGGGTAGTCCAGTGTGGATGGCTTGACCCTGACCTGTGCACAGCCAGCTGGCAGTGAGTTCTCTTCAGCAAGGCTTTCGTGCATGTTCCTCAAGAAAAACATCAAAAAATGGCTCAAAAACATTTGAGTGTACTCACCTGGGCTGCTTCGAGCAAAAACGAGCATTTATTCTCGTTCATCGTCCCAGTGGGCACAATGGAAACGACTAGACGAGTCGTTATTGAAGCTGATTTCAATGAAAACGAGGGTCAATTGGTTGAAAGCCGACAAGAAAAGGAGGACATACCATCAGATGACTTTGTTGACCTCCCTGACCTCCTTGATACTGAAAGCGACGACAACGACGATGAAGGATTGCATCTAAAAGGTCCAAGTGATGCTAGGACCACTGGTACAAGTGCTAGATCACAAGTTTCACCTTTAGTGGGCGCATCTAAGCGTCATACTGAATCCGATTCGCGTTTTCGTGCTACGCCACTATCACCAATCGATTCGGCGACCCAAAAATACCCCCAAAAACATACCTGATCTCCGTCAGACCTCAACCAGAGCACCCATCTTATCAATCACACCTACAGAGCCTTGTCGTTCGACAAGGGACAAAAGAGCGCCGACACGGGATGACAATGATAGATATTCTGACTTCATATGGTCGGAAAAATCGTCCAGAGATTGGAGCGCGCACTGTGAAAGGAGGAAAGACGAGACGAGAACAGGAGGAGAAGAGTGACAGTTCATCGCCTCTTGACTTCTAACCACCATCACCCCCCGTTTTCCCACGTTATCATGGCCCCTCCAGGTCGTGGTCGCGCGGTTCCTCGTGGTTTCAAGTCGCCTCACGCCGATCCTGACCTCGTAGCGCAGAACGACCTTCGCCAAGCTGCCGCCCTAGTTAAGAAGGGGAAGCCCGTGCCTCCCCCGATTCTGGAGCGGCTGGCGCAGCTGGGCCTTTCTGTACCTGGTTTGGATTTGTTGTCGTTGCCGGGGCTATCGGATGCTTACATTGACTCGCCTCATGTTCCCCCCTCTGCATCGAGGTGGGAACGCATGGCTGCTGCCGCCTCCCTCAGGGACCTTGAGGAGGAAGAGGAGGACGACAGTGACGACCCCGCCCTTGACCCTGATGAAATGGTCACCATGTGTAACATGGTCACGGAGTACCTCCAGGAGCTCTTCGTGTCCCCAGATCGCATTCCCTTCGTGGGATGGTCTCTCTTTGCACGGCGCTGAGTCTCCTGCGAGACCAGCTCGAGCCCCGTCCAGTTGTGCAGACTGGCTCTACTGGCACCCCGGACATGGAGTCGGTGCCCCAGGTCCTCCTCCCAGGACCCCGTTTCTCTCGGCCCGGCGGGACAACTTTTTTCCTCCCCCTGGCCCAGTTCCCCCTTGACCCCGGGTGGTCTTCAGATCCCACCCCTGTCACCCCTGCCCAGTTGGGCACGCCTGCTCCGGCACGAACGCAACCTGCCCTTTCCCCCCGGTCACCCCAGCCCGCCGTTTCCCTGCCTCCACCCGGCCCGCCCCTCCCCAGGCCGCCCCCCTTCTTCCTACGCAGCTGCCGCTGCTCGCCCTCCTCCTGGCCGTCCGTCTAGGATGGCTCCAGCTGCTCCCTCTGTGGTCCCCCCAGCTGCCCCCCCTGCCACCGTCTCGGGCACCACGAGACGTGTCCAATCTTGCCTCTCACAGGGCACGAAACTCACGAAGGTCGTCCTCCGCCCCGCAGGTGGAGCCGATACTCCCCGACCTGCTGCCTCTGCCGTTGCTGCCTACATTACGCTTGGGACCTCCAATTCGTTGGTCTCAGCCGCTTGGACCCTCCGTGGGGATTTCGAGGCCGTGCTCAAATCCCCCGCCACTGAAGGTGATGTCGCTGCCGTTAAGGCAGGTCTTCAAGCACAAATCCCTGGCGACCCCGTCCGGCTCGGGCGCCCCACTACCTCAACCATCAAGTTTGTCCACGTCCCGACGGCTCGTCCAGATGGCTCTATCAATTCCCCTGCGGACTTGCTCACCTCCATTTCAGCCCACCCCAAGTGGGCTGGCATACAGTTTGCATCGCCCCCAGCTTTTGTCTTCCCCAAGTCCATTGGGTCTGGCCCCCCTTTGTCGGCCACCATTCGCTGCTCAATCCACGATGACCGTGCAGGATCTCATGCATGCCGTCTCTTGCAGACCGATGTTTCCTTTGCAGGAACAGTCCGCCGCGCTCAGCCATGGTCGGTCGAGCGCGCCATCCCACAATGCAGGATCTGCCTCCGCTGGGGGCACACCTCCCACAGGTGTGTCTCCCGTTTACCGTGGTGTGCTTTCTGCGCGCACTCCCATCCTTCCGCTGCCCATACCGCTGCTGCTGAGCTGGATAGCTCAATGGCAGCCCTGAAGTGCATCAACTGCGATGGACCCCACTCCTCCATTGACCACAACTGCCCTTATTACAGGGCCCGCTTCCAGAAGTCGACGCTGGACTCTTTAGAGTCCGCCTGCATACAACGAGTCAAGGACCACAGGACGGAACGTCAACGCCTGCGTGCATCTACAGCGCGCCCTACCCACCAACAGCGAGACTCCCGACAGTCAGCTCCGCTGACTATCACTATCCCGCCCATCCCGCCCCTGCCCCACGGAGGCAACTTTATAAATGCATCAATGTCCCGCAGTCAATCTCGTGGGTGCAGTCCGGTAGTATAGAGTAGTTGCGTCTTCTCTCCCCCTGTAGTAGGTACGATCCCTCCCAGCCTGCCACGGGCAAATATAGCCATTCAAAAAAAAAAAAAAAAGAAGAGTGACAGTTTTGTCACACCGGTGACCGACGAATCAGCCAAGGCGGCTTTGCTGGGCGACCGACGCAATGTCTCGCGCTGATGCAATCCATTGGAAGGCAGCTTGTAAGGCTGAGTTGGACATGTTTACGTGTATGAAGAGGTTCCAGCATCCCCCTAACAGGCTGTGGCCAGTTGACGTTTCAAATTATTGATGGACTTGATAGAATCGGCATGAGAAACAACTTCGTTGGAGTAACGTTCTTCAGCAGTCTGTATGTATCATTCAGTATAGCTGTGCTGATTTGATGAGATGCTCTGACCTTGGCTCATTCCTCCAATTGATGAATATCGCTCTTGCAAGAGGAGCGCTGGTCTGTTTCCGCGTTCTTCTCAGAAGTGCTCAAGTCACAGGTGGATCTGAAGTTCCTTGAGCTCAACTATCTCCTTCTGAAGATTGACATGCAGAATAGTGTCCCTCTCTTGGATTACTTGGACCGCAGGTCTTGTCTTGCATGGTCGATGGTGGAGGACTCGGTTTTATCCATGCACGGAATTACCCGACCAATGCTCGGTGAGACCCGTAGCATGCTGGTAACGTACCACCCACACATTCAGCTATGCGCGCATGTACAACATCCTCAGCCGCATCCTCGGTGCTTGCACAAACATGTTGAGCATGTTAAGCTGCGCGATTTCCATTCCCATTGTATCCAGCTCAATCCTCAGTTGCCAGGACATGATCGCATGAATCGTACATATTCAGCGCACAGAGAGCACCATAGACACCCGCCAACATCGACCGGATCGTGGAGAAGCCTTCATACCTCAAAGATTTACAATCTCCACGTCAAGATTGTCCTTCTGTTGCATCCAGCTGTTTTCAGATCTTGTGAGTTTGGATTTGGCTGTTTCAGCAACATTGAGATAACGTCTTGACTAATTAAGATTATCAACTTGTTCAAGTCATCCAAACTCTGCACTCACGTCTGGCTTTCCAATCAAGGGTCTGCAACTGGTTTTCTAGCTGATGACAGTCATTCTCTCCGAAACACTCGAGATTATTATGCATTTTCTGCACATTAGACATGAGATCTGACAAGTGGGCATGTTCCATTGCAAGTGTCTTGTTCTCCTCAACGCTGTACTATGCCCTAAACAAACAATGAATAGTCACTACACAATCGCGGCCGCGTAAGGACATGAAAACGCGTACCTCCCGAATCTTCTCTGCTTGCAAGTTAGCACATTCGTTGGGTAACCGCTTGATTCGGGCAAGTGCTTCTGTTGCTTTGCTCGTCCACTGGTTGAAAAGCTTCTGGTTCCAGCTTCGTCAAATCATTGAGTCGCATTGCAGGCAAGTAAATCATAGTAATTATGAGCTAATTACTGGCACGCTATTATGCAATGACCAACTAATGTGTCCAAGTACAAACACAAATATGCCAAAACGTCCGGTGATTATTATTTTGTCTCATTGAATTTTCAACTTTGTCTCGTCTCACTATTCCATAGGTTCTGGATTGCGACACTCATGCCACCTCGAAGAGCTTCAAAAAAGGCTTCTGCAGTGACTCTTGGCGAGGGGGCCCAGCCTCCCTCTGGCATCCCTAAGGGAAAAAAGCAACAACAGCCGCTTCCAAGTCAGCAGGCTGGCCCAGGCTCCATGACAGCTGTCGCAAATGCTATGTCAGTAGATGTAGTAGTCAATGACCCGTCTACAGGGAGTGGTCCAATGCTGCCTCGTCGACAGGTATCTAGCATTATTTTTGTGCGTTCTAGCAATTCATTTACACCTACTTCCTGCAGGCTCAGGAGCTCGATCGCTTCGAAGTCATATGCGGCGGGTGGCGGCCACAAATCTCCCGCCTACAACTACTAATAGTACGTATTATCTATAGCTGTCTAACTACCTATTCACATCACATAACTATCAGATGGTTCAAACATGAAAGGCCTTGTCTTGGATTCAAAGAAACGTCCGCCTTCATCCCCCAGGGTTTCACAAAAGTCCAAGGCTGCAAAAGTTTCTAACAAGTCTTCTAGTACGTATTTGTACTTCATCATTGAGTTGTTAATACTGATATGAGGCTCTTAATCTTTAGACGAGCCTCTCACTCAACCTCAGGCCATGGCACCTGACGACGCTAATTTAGTACTACAAAAGCACAGAGGAACCCTTCTAGACGTTCTCGTGGGAAAGGGAGGGCTCAAAGTCAGGTAGAATCAGAGTCTGATGTTGCGCAACCAATTCCAAGGCCAAAACCTGACATCCCTCATCTTGCGCCATCAATGGATGTTGATGATGAAGAGTCAGATTGGCAAGACAGCACCAACACTCAAGGTACGACACTATTGTTACCTCCACCATAGTTATGTCTGACTTCCTCGTGCAGATGCAGTTGCTCAGCCTTCACAGATTTACAGACATAGTAGGAATGATAAACAGCCTAGCCGCGAAGCATCAGAGACCGGCGATGAAGGTGAACCTGGTTCTGATGCCAGTGAAATGGTAGACATCAAGATGGTCAGCCGCGCTATGAACGCATCGGAGGTACACAATTTTCCAATATTAATCTACATCTTTACTTAAGAAAACACTGTTAGCACCCCAGTTGGAGTGACGATGGCAGAGAGTTGGAAGAACTTGAGGAGGATGGCGATGTCACTATCATCGCACGTAACCCAACTGTGGCCCAGAATGACACAGACAATGAAGACACGGCATCGGAGCACCCCGACATCCACCACAATAAGCCTTGCCTGCGTAGAGCTTATGCACTTCAAGACGTCACAGCCACTGGTCTGTATTATGTTTTTAGCCCTGCGTTACACAATAATGACAGTTTACCCAATTAGATATGCGTGATATGACAAGGGATTCTTCTCTGAAAGTTCAACAAGAATTAAGAGGTTCTCACACTCGTGCTGGTTCCCGTGCTGGTTCCCATGCGAGCGAGTCATGCATGCCGGTTTTGCATGCTGATTCGCGTGCGAGCTCTCACACGCCGGTTTCTTCTGCCAATTCCCGTGCCGGCTCTTGTGCTCCAGGTTCTCGTCCTAATTCCCATGTTGATTCCAATGCAAGCACTCGTGCTCAAGCTCCAGGTTCTTGTACTACCCATGCAATTTCTCCTGCACTGAGTTCTCATGCTCTGTCCATCTCAGATCTCAAGGAAGCTGAGCTTCCGAAGCAGCAGCAGACTGTCGGAAGAAAGAAAGAAATCGTTTGGTTAAGCAGCAACGGGAGGTAGTAATTGATATAATTAATTACTACCTCATTTCTGACGTGTCTCTCAGACAGTATTGTGGGATGATGATGGCTCAGAAGGTCATCTGTCTGCAGAGATGACGGTAGGCATCAAGAAGGAAATACTGGCTGGCAAAGGTGCCGTCACTGGCAAGAACAGCTCATCCGAGTTGGCTTGGCCCAATTGGACAGATCTCAAATTTCAAGGCCGTCAACTTAATCTCACCAATCAAAGCGACGAAATTCAAAATGTTGCCCGGGCTGTGAAGGACATAATGATTCGGGATATTTTATTCAATGATGCATACCCACACGAGGCTGATCGCCTAGCTACCAGCCGTGAAGACATGAAGATTATTGCTCGCAAGCTTGGGTACAGCATCATTGCTGAGCGTATAGATTCACCTCATGAACAAAATTATTTCAAGAGCTTATTTGGGATTGTGCGCGATTTTTCAAGTTCACTTGGAAATGCTGACATTACCTTTGTAGCCGAACAAGCGTCTGAACAACTTCAATTCCGATATAAAGTCTATCGTCAATAATTCCATTTCTAGCTTTTATCATAATGACATTCAGGTATACAAAACAATGGAACTGAGCAACGTAAACGACCTGAAAATCTACATTTTCCCACTCAAGCCTGAGGTATACCACATTTGTGGCAGCGCTGTTTCCAGCTTACCAATAGCTATAGAACAATGAACCAGATGGATCGCAGCCATACAAGCATCCTGGCATAATTAAAATTTTACGAGACTGCTTGGCGAAAGTTCAAGCTCATCAAGAATTACAAGAGCAGTTTCCCGGTCTACAATAGTCGAACGGAGGTACTGCCAAGGTTCCTCGCATACCTTGCGACCCTTGTAAGTATTATCTGGGATCTTGCTGGACTCGCATCTGAACCCCGCTTTCCTTTAGCTTCATCTGCTCCTCTTTGACAAAATTTCCAATGAAGGCGACAAAGAGCATATGCAACCTGCTTCTGTCACCTATGAAGAGCATCTGAACATCTTGGAAGCACTCAAGAAGAAAAAAAAGACTCGCTACCATGACATCATGTCCCACATCTTTGACAAAGCCACGTAAGTCATGAGTCATTGTGATCTAATAGTATTAATCATTTTTTCTTCCAGTGGCATGGAAACAAAGGGAATTGCTCAAACGAGCAAAACCCTTGAGCTCATGGATCTCAGTCCAATCAAGCCATCATAATAGCAGCAGTCTGGTGACTATTAATTTTGTCACTCGCTACAAATCCTGTCATTACGCAGATTGAATGCAATTTATATTGCAGGTTGTTATTCATGATTATTGTGTGTTTATCCTCGGGTGCGAGAGAATGGGATGTTGCGTGAAAGTTGATAATTATTGATAATTTTGGGTAATTGACTACCAGGAGTGCAGGCATCACTAGAAAATTTTAGGAAAATCACGATAATTACCAGCAAACTGACCACTGCGGAGACGCGAGGAGGCCACACACATAGCCGGCACATGGCACGTAATGGCATATAATTGGCTGTTCCTTACCGGGAAATTCTCAAAAAATACTAATCAGGTAATTTGAGGGTGCACATTATCGTAATAATTCGGGTTACAGCTAAGTATGGATATTTGGCACTATTTACCTGCGATAAGTGCCGGTCTGTCACGAAGGCACAAAGAGACAGAGCTAAGTCTTGGGGCGAGCGGTGCACGTGACTCGAGCCTTTAGCCTCAAGCCGTCACCGCCCGCCTGCCCGTCACCTCGCTCAGCAGACGTTTCCTCCGCTATCCCTCCATTCTCGTTCAACCAGACATCTCCCACCATCCTCCAGAGCTCTAGTCAGGGCTGAATCATGGCAGAAGTCCCCGAGGCCCCGCCCCACGAGAGGAACCGGATTACATGGGCCCGGATTTCGCTGTAGTCAGACAGACATTGGCAGCAGCCGAGGAGGGCCTCACAGAGGAAGAGGTCGCCAACCGTTTGCTTAGGGCATGGAGAGCCGCCCGAGAGCGGCGGCCTCCCCAGGAGGAGGAGCAAGAAAACCAAGGGCCCGAACCACCAGGACGAGCCAACTGGCACCTCGCAATCGAGAGGAGGGAGGCGGAGGAGAGCAAGACGGGGGGGGGCCAACGATGACAGGATCACCAAGGAGGTCACCTGGGATGACAACAAACAGATTGGAGACGCCATTCTTTTGCGTCCATCTCAGTATGCATGTCATAGGCTCAAGAGTCGGGACTACGTCCCGCTATGGTATTTTTTGCCCAGAAGGATGCGCAGAGGCGGCAGACGAGAGCCACAAGCCGGGAGACGACGCACTAGGGATCACGAGAACGGAATCCGGCCTCGCACTCAAGCCAGCAGCAGCTAGCCGTCCATCCAAGAACGCCCTACAGGACCACGAACTGACCTGGCGTCAATTCGATTTGGCACACTCCAGTTTCTTGGCGCACATAACACGTATGGCTGGCCCAAGCATTACATCAACGCACTCCTAGATTTCTTCGGAGCAATATGCACCCACCACCTTCGTTTACAAAACCATGGGGAGAAAATTTTATTAACTTACGCATCACGGGCTCGCCGGGAATGGCACGACAGCATAACAAGGGGGGAGGGTTTCAACTTAGGAATCATCAACGAGCGCCTGCTGGACACCATTGCTCGAGAGGTCAACAACGCGTTCCAGGCCAATTTTAGAGCGCCAGGTGAGATTCCCTTACGCAACCAATGGGCCGACATACTCATGATCTTCACCTTTGTTCTTTTCCTCTCATTTGTTACCTCACCAAAACCCCACACCAACCCACAAAAACGCTCCACGCAACGCTGCTACCAATGCGCTCGGCCATGCTACCGTGCTTTACGCACTCGGCCATGCTTCCGCGCCATGCCATCCCACGCGCATCACCTTGGCGTAAATCATAACACTCGGCTGTGCTACCGTGCCGCATGCTTTTGCCTACGCTACCGCACCCACCACACACGTACGCCATGGCATCGCTACCATGCGCACCTGAACATGCTTCGTGCCCTCCGCACACTTGGCCTCGCCATCACGTGACATCCACACCTGCTCATAACATGACATCCGTCTCAGTGGATGGCCAAACTGAGAGATTCCCCCCCTCGAGGCAGGGGCAGGACCCAGCAGGATTCACTAGGGCGGTCCGATCACCGGGCCACAGGCCAGGCCACCACAGGCACAGATCACGCTCCCCACCCTCCCGCTCACGCCGACAACGTTCCCCCCCTCAGCAGCGAAAGAGGTCGCCGTCAGGATGGACCTCACAGGCCCATCACACAGCAAAAGGAACGGCCAGGATTTTTCACGAGGCGCAGACCCCACCCATGGCCGGTCAGTCTGCGCCATATGCCTTGGCCGTGGAGCGCACAACGTCCACAAGTGTCACGCCACGCATCTATGGGACAAAAAACAGGCAACCCACTGCAAACGGAGCCCGGACGGACACCTCATCAATCCAAATGGAGCGCGTCTCTGCTACGACTGGCAGCGTCCCAATGGATGTTCAAACTCGTCGAGAGCACACACCGGAGTTCACGAGTGCTCGGGATGCGGCGACATCTCACATGGAGCCCAGAGCTGTCCTCGAGCAGAGGGCACGGAAACCACTCACGCCCTATAAAGCAGCGGCGTGGGCGAGGCTCATCCAAGCAAACGCATGCAAAGCCGTTACCACAAAATTGCTGGTGGTCTCACCGAGGGTTTCAAAGTTGGAGCGCCCATCATTTTGTCCACATTCTCCCCACCCAATCACGAGTCCATTTTCCGATTCAGAGAACCGTTCAACAAATCCATTCAACATGAATTTTCCACGGGCCGATACATCGGACCTTTCACGGAGCGCGCTGGAATCCATCATTGGGCCGTTTCAATCCTCTCCTTTGTCATTATGCCTAAACCGGCCAGGCCGGGTAAATACAGAATCATCCAAAATTTCTCATACCCCTACACCTCCAGTAATATTAGTATACGTTCCATTAATGCACAGGTCAGCTCAGACAACTTCCCGTGCACCTGGGGGACCTTCAACGTCATATGCAACACCATTTTTCATCTACCTCTGGGGTCCCAGGCGGCTGTGCGGGACATTGCCGAGGCATATCGCACGATCCCCCTGCACCCATCACAATGGCCGGCCACTGTGGTCCGCCTCGAGGAGGACTCTTTCGCAGTGGACTCCAGTCTGGGGTTTGGGTACGCACCAGCAGCAGGGGTATATGGACATCTCGCAGACGCAGGAGCAGACATCATGCGGGCAGAGGGCATTGGCCCCATCTCAAAATGGGTCGACGACCACATTTTCTTCCGTATTCTGCGCAAATTCCTGCAAGACTACGAGCAACATCGCCGGGGATGCGCCCAGCGCATCCAGACCCATGGAGGTAAACGCAGGAAGGCGGGAACACATGGCATCAAGGGGGAGACACACCAAGCGGGGCGTATGAGGAGTTCGACGAGGATTTCGCTTTCACCCTCCGGGACCGATCATCGGACTCTGACAGGTCCCCGGAAGACAAGGTGTTCACCTACAACATGGAAGATATTGATCGCATCTCAGACGAGCTTGGCATCAAGTGGGAAAAGTCCAAAGACGTCCAGTTCACATCAACACCCACCTACTTGGGCTTCGTATGGGACCTGGATAGCAAACGAGTGGCACTACCACCACATAAGCGGGAGAAGTACCTCACGGCGATCCAAAAATGGGAAGAGAAACACGCACACACCCTGGATGAGGTGCAAAGCCTTTATGGGAAATTGCTACACACCACCCACATCCTACCCAAGGGACGGGCTTTTCTCACCAATCTGGAAACCATGCTGGCCATTTTCGATAACCGTCCGCACCTTCCACGGACACCTCCCCGGCAATGCGCAGCCGACATCCGCTGGTGGAAACACCAGCTCAAATCCAACCCTTTATCCCGAGGAATCCCGGCCCTTCCTTTGTCGATGACCCGAGCGCTTTCTCTGACGCGAGCTCGGGCGTTGGCATTGCAATATGGATTGACGGCAGGTGGCGGGCATGGCATCTCCGACCGGGGTGGAGAGCAGAGGGGAGAGACATCGGATGGGCAGAGGCCATCGGCTTCGAATTCCTCATCAGCGCTCTCCTCGCGGTATACCCAAGGGGTTCCACAATCAAGGTATATGGTGACAACCAGGGCGTCGAGGGATGGAAATCAGGTCGCAGCCGAAACCCGCAGGTCAACCTCATCTTCCGTAGAATTCATGAGGTCCTTGATCGAGCAGGGTGCAACATCATCACGCAGTATGTGCCATCAGCCCACAATCCAGCAGACGGACCGTCCAGAGGCATATATCCACCGATCGGCTCGCTTCTACCGAAAATTGACATCCCCATACCTGTCCGGCCTTTCATCAGCGACATCAAAACAGAATGAGACACGCACAAGCCAGAATTCAGGAAAGCGCATGCATCGGACCCTCACGGCCGCAAGCTCAGGGAGCACACCTGCAGACCAAATCCCGGGCCATGCAGGCATCAGGGCGCATTGCACAGCCAAGGAGCGTCTAACCCAATGGCTACCCGTAACCCCAAGGTCGATGAGAGGTGAAACGGTGGCGGGCGCTCAGCAACGCGTGCAGGATGTGGTTCAGCATGCCTGGGCTGATTCCACAAAAGCCACCTATGGAGCCGGACTCCTAGTTTATCACGTTTTTTGCGACACCAATGCAATCTCGGAGGAAGAAAGAGCGCCCGCAAGCCCCCACCTAATATCAGAATTCGCATCAACGATCACAGGCCAATACTCAGCCACTACAGTAGCCAACTACGTAGCAGGAGTGCGCGCATGGCACATATTACATGGGCTGACATGGGCACCAAACGACAAGGAATTAGACGCAATACTGAAGGCAGCCCAGAAGCTTGCCCCGAAGAAGTCAAAGCGCAAGCCGCGACAGCCACTCACCATCAATGACATTTTAGAAATCAGGGCACTACTAGACCTCAACAACCACGAGCAGGCCGCGGTCTTCAGCTGCCTCACCACCACCTTTTTTTGCGCAGCCAGGCTGGGTGAATTCACCATCCCCAACCTCAAGGCTTTTGACCCCCAGCTTCATGTCAAACGATCAGACATGCGTAAAGAAGCAGACAGAGAGGGGCGCATGATGACAGTCTTCCAGTTACCAAGAACCAAGACCAACCTGAACGGCGAAGAGGTATCCTGGGCGCCTCAAAATGGCCTCACCGATCCCGAACGAGCGCTGGAACATCATTTACAATTCAACGATCCACCAGCTGAGGGCCCCCTTTTCGCATATCGCATGAAAGAAGGACACAAACCGTTGACCAAGCAGAGGTTCGTCAAGGTTTTGGCCAAGGCACTCACCGAGGCAGGACGAACGCCTTTACAAGGCCACAGCATCCGTATAGGAGCCACGCTGGAATACCTGCTGCGCGGAATTCCTTTTGAGGTCATGAAGACCAAAGGTCGATGGGCGAGCGATGCTTTCCAAGTCTACTTGCGGAAACATGCCCAAATTTTAGCCCCATACATGCAGGCTGAACCAGTCGTCCACGAGGTTTTCACGAGGTACACCATGCCACGGACTCATCAAAGATCAATCTGGTGAGTCACCTGCCTCCTACCAGCATGGGGTCGAGCTCGCTCGTCGCGTCAGCAGCCTCCTACTATGATGGGAACGCAGCTCACTCTCTCCCCCGGCAGATTCTGGCCAGAAAGCGCTTCGCGCTTTTCCCGCCCTGCACCAACAACAGCCGATTTTCTCTCGCACCATGATGGATAGTACAAAGTTTCATGTACATAGATAGCCCCTCACGTCGTATACACCGTTCCTTTCCCAATTGCCACACGGGACCACCTCAGTCCCTTACCACGTCCTCCCCACCAAGGACACGCCTGAGCGACCACCAAGACCCAAATCCGATTTTCCCTGATGTTATCATCAGAGGCCAGTCCTGCCAAACTAACCGTCGGTGAATCCCACTATGCGCACGTTGAAAAGATCTTTGGCCTTGCTTGACACGTCCAACCAAAGGCATGAATCATAAACGCGGAACTTATCGCGGGGACGTGTTCCTCCAAGTGAATGAACGGCCCCACGTGGCGGGCTGACATCCTGATCATGCGGAGGTCCGTAAAAGGAAATGTACCTCCTGAGTGCAACATCCAAACCAGCCGTCAGCCCCTTTTCCTGGAATCCGTCCCTATTGGGATGAAGCCTGACTGGCTTGACTCGCAACCACTACCACCGATCTCGCCACATGTCTCCGCACTTGCACGACCCAGCAGTGCTTGACGTCGAGGCCAAGATGCGCCCTTCTCGACTCGCACGACACCATCTTATAAAAGGCTCTGTCATATTTATCCTCCTCGCACTCATCTTTTGCGCATCGCTGCTTTATCCGTATCTTTCATTGCTACGGGGATTTCTCGGCGTGCAGCCCGACTCGATGAATGGCTCTCTGCGTTTGCCCTTGCCAGACGCTGGCATAGATAACCCCAGTCAGAGTCAGCCCGCGCATGGCCAGGACCAGCCTCTCTATTCCGGCGACGGCGATCCAGTCTGGACTTATAGAAAAGAGCAAGTCAAGAATGCATTCAAGCACGCGTTGGCGGGTTATCTGCAATATGCGTATCCAAACGACGAGCTCGCCCCTCTTACGGGAACGTTTACAAACAAGTGCGTGTGTCCTAGACACGTTTCGTCTGTCTCACACTCACTTTACTCGCTTAGGTTCAATGCATGGGGCGTTTCGCTGATCGACTCACTGGATACGATGTGGATCATGGGTTTGAAATCCGAATTTGGTCAAGCTGTGGAACATGTCGCAAACATGAATTTTACCCTTACCTGGGTAATGCCAACTACCCTCTTTGCCTTTGATTCTCTCGTCTGAATGTCGTTGTCCCGCGCAGAATGGATACATACCATTCTTTGAAACAACAATTCGGTACCTCGGAGGCCTCTTATCTGCTTACGCGCTCTCTGGAGAAACCATCCTGCTCTCACGGGCAGATGACTTGGGACAGAAATTGCTTCTTGCATTTAACGCCACGGCATCCGGCATGCCTGCGTATTCTGTCCATCCAACGACGTGAGCCTTTTCCCACAATGCTATTGTTCCGCGTGCTTCTTCCACCCTTTTTGGCTGTAGAGGATTGTCGAATTGGGGATGGATGGGTCCCAACGTCCTCTTCGCGGAGGTGGCCAGTTGTCAGCTCGAGTTCAAATATTTGGCGAAAATGACAGGTCGACTCGAGTATTATCGCAAAGTGCGTTCGTTCTCCTCGTGGCAAGGGAGGAATTCCCCAATGTATGCCAGATCGAGAACGTAATGTCGATTGTGTATCGAGCAAATGTCACTGACGGACTTTTCCCCGAAAGTTGGGATAGCAATACGGGCGAACCTATTGTTGGTGCGCATTGTCTTTCTCGAAATCCTTTTCTTGTGTGCAGTGCACTTAATAATTTTGATATTTGATTTCAGGGCGCATTACGGCTGGAGCGGCCGTGGACAGCGGATACGAGTATTTGCTCAAGCAGTACCTTATGACGGGGGATACCAAAGCTCGCGATCAATGCAAGTGTGACATCCCCAGCCGCACGACGACCATTATTAACGTTCGCATTGTCAAACAGATATCAAGTCCGCCAACGGCATTATCAACCACTTACTCTACGTTTCACCCAATCGCAGTCTGTTATATGCCACGGACTTGACGAAAGACAGACCGTCACATCGGTACGAACATTTGACGTGTTTCCTACCTGGAATGCTGGCACTGGGTGCCCACTTTGTAGACGGCATGACAGCGAGGACAAGGAGAGGCATTTGTGGGCCGCGAGGGGTCTGGCATATACGTGTTATATGTCATACGTTGATCAAGGGAGCGGGCTGGGCCCGGACGTGTTGCAGATGCGCGACGGCGGGAGGAAGTGGGCGGATCTGCTGCGGGAGTGGGAGGGGACGGAGATAGACGGGATAAGAATGTGCCACTGGGTTTGGGCGAGCCCCCGAAGGAGCGAGCGGTGGAAGAGAGGGACTATGCAAATTTATCCAGGGGGTATTTGTTGCGCCCAGAGGTGAGTGTTGGTGTGGCTGTTTGCGGAGTTTTCTAATTCGGTAGACGGTGGAGAGCTTGTTTTATCTCTGGAAAACGACTGGCGACGAACGCTGGCGCGAGCGCGGATGGGAGATATTCCAAGCAATTGAGGAATGGTGTAGGACGAATTATGGGTATGCAAGTGTCAATTCAGTTGATATCGAGCCATTCGGGAAGGATAACGACATGCCGAGGTGAGTTTCCGCTCCTGTTGGACGATTCGTTGACCCTCAGCCATGCGAAGCTGGTTTTTGGCAGAGACGCTCAAATACCTGTATCTGTTATTCGATGACACGAATGCAATACCGCTTGACCGATGGGTTTTCAATACAGAGGCACACCCCTTGCCGGTGTTTAGTTGGGCAGAGTGGGAGAAGCGGGTTTATAATATGTCATACTAACCGATTTGGACGATGCTATTGAAGTCTTCGTTTTGTGCATTCATCCTACTGCATTTACTGCATATGTCATTCATGTCCAAATTGAACATCTCTGTCTCGCTCTTCGCAACTACAAAAGCTCCCAGACTCCCAGCTCTGCATTGCAAGCTTTTCACACTCGGCTTGACCATATGAATACTCCCTCGTTCCTGCGAAGTGAGTCAACTTGTTAATGAGGTGCCAGACTAGGATGGAGCTTATGATCCCAATCATTGGGGATTTTCCAAAAATGTTGCGTAATGTATATCGTCCTTTTCTCTTGCCAAAGACGTCGGCAAAAGTGCTCTTGCAATAACAACGGTTCGCAGCAGGACGAGCGTCGGTGGTGTGCATCCACATTTGCAGTCAGGGCCGATCCAATTAATGTCTGGCCACCAATCCTGTGAAACATTCCTCCGCTTTGATCGTATAGACCGAACCACGTCTTGTAGCGGTTCGTGCTACTGGATACCTCAAAAAGGTAACTGGAACCAGAGTGACGAGGAATAAAACGCCTTTGACTAAGATTGATGTAGTCGTTGGTTAATGGCATCCCATGCAGGACTTGTGCCTTTCGTTCATTATCATGCCCACGAACCGTTCGTCATCCGTCACGGTTTCAGGCTTAATATTCGCATGGCCGCGGTCGATAACAAGAATGCCTTGCATTGCTGCTACATCTCTCCTGGGATTGATGTCCGCCTTGACGGCAGCAGCATCAGCCTCCTCTAGTCAAACTACCGCGTATGGCGACGACAGTTAGACGCTGGAATATCAATCTGAAAATGCATTGTGAGAAGATCTCGAAGAACGCGCGATACAATGACTCTATTTGATGGCAGAAGCCATCCCGTAGTTCCGAATGATTGCGAACATCGACATGGCTCGTGACGGCAAGTCAGGATTTTTTGTCAGATAGGAGTCGAAGACGAATTATCTATTGTCAACTGTTGAGGTCAAACTCAGCGAATACTGTTCGTGATATTCGCGGACCGATATTCAATAGTATGCACATTGAAACAACTCTGAGCCTCGGTGTCATGGATAACCCTCCATTGGTGCACATTATCCTTCTTCCAAGTTCAATTCTGGTGAGATGCAGCCTCAGATGTGTCGAACAATGCAACTTTAAATACCCATGATGCGTACTCACTCCATTGGAACATACCCACTCCTTGTTCTTCAAGGCATTAATGAGTACAGAGGTCACGGGCTACCCTGCTGCAAAGAATGTCCCTGTACATTGAAAACAGGAGTGAGAAAGGATTAGTGCTAGGAAGGGTTTGTGGTGTGGTTTGACTTCAACCCGATGCAGGCGAAATGCGTGCGCGATCTCGTAGATTAGGCAGCAGCATACAAGGGGAGGTACTAGACACCACTGGGAGAGACGACAAACACTGTGTAAACAAAACAGGGCAAACAACTTGGTGAAGCCTGCAAATTTCAATACTTGGCTGTTCTATGCGGCTCTTTTTCTAGATCAAGAGCCATCTAGCCGTGCTCGCGAGATGCTCATCAATGCTTCCAGGCGCGGCGAAATGTTGGTCATGATGGAGATTCAAGAGAAGATGAGAATTTCGTTGGCTCGTACGAAGGACGAAGTAACCAGACTTGTCCCAGGACCCAAGTAGCATCGTAGAAGAACGGCAAAGGTTCGGCTGTGGCAGAACCAGGCACTGGCATGTCCAGTACGGAAAGCGTCTCCTCCACATTACTCAGACAGTGCCTTGCGCAGGTGATCAACAAGTCAGGAACGGATCTTGAACTTGTGAACTTGTTGAGCTGGAGTCGGACGGCTGAATGCTCTGCCATTGTGGCCAGCATTGAGTACCAAATACATGAGGTGCGTAATGCACCATTCTGCCCGTGATACTCATCACACCCTTTAAAAGAAAGCTTTTACTTGACAGGCTCGTGCCTAACTGATGATTGACAGAATTGGAGATTCCTCAAGAATAGATAATTTGAAATTGTGATACACAACCTTGACCGGGAAACCCGAGGGGAGTCACATCATTGTCCCTTTTCTGACGATGAACGATGAACGAGAGGGTCCGTATTGCGGGGTATCTAGACGAGGTAAACAGACTGCCAATGTACGCGCTCCAGTTGCTCTTTCTGTGTGGACAGAAAAATATGTCGCATAAAGCGTGGGAACGGTCATTGCCATGAAAGGATGTTTGTCTCGGTTGTATCCCAAAAAGACTGACATGTGATAAACGCAGTTGACAAGCGTGTGTAAAGCAGGCTACTTGTCTCGGATCCTCAAGGCCTCCATCGTCGGTGTACAGGAATGCGCATCAATCAAATTAGTAACCCCTCCCATTGGTGTTCGGCGAAGATCAAAGCGGCCCATTTTGATTGAACTTTGATATTGTGTTCCTAAAAAGGAGGGCTTAGCACAACACAATTAAACATGCATTCGGGTGTACGTGCTCTTCACATTATACAGCATCCTTTCCTCTTCCAGTTTTCCGATATATAAACGAGCCAAACATGCCTTCCAGTCTCAAGAAGTCTCTTCAAGGATTCCTCGCGTCTGTTCGAAGTTCTGTTATGGAGAACTCGAGCATAAGCCTGGACAGCCCCTTGAAGAGAATCCTCGGTCACCAGCATGCCAGTACCTGGGCCGACGTCGCATTCAGCAACGTCATGAAATGCGATGATGGCCTGGCGCTCCTTTCTGCCCTCCAAAATAATTATCGCATTTCAAAGGCCAGCCACTTCAAAAAACGGCCTCGGCTGGTTTTCCAAGACGTTGTGGAACACGAATTCATTGTCGTTCACCTTCGATTCAAAAACAAAGTCTCTCTTTTTCGGATAGATCGATCAATAGGACATCAGTCAAGGCAGAGGAGTCCCAGGGCGACCATGGCTTCTTCAGAGAAGAGCACATATTCATTTGTACCTTCCCAGACCCCGAGCTCCCGATCTGCATCGTCGATGCAATCTATACTGATGTCCCCCTCCCGCTTAGTCGACTACTGCGTATGTCGACTGAGCAGTATCTACCCAAACGGACACTGGGCCTTGGACACCATCGTCGAAATCCCCCAGGTCCCAAACTCCAATGACGCGTACGAACTCACAACCATCGAGTTCACAGGCTCGTCATCGGTTTGGCCCAGTCTTTGGGATTTAATCCACCTCGTCCAATTCCTCAACCAGCAATCTGAGGAATACGATCTGATCGACGCCCAATGTTATTGGTACGCGGACATGGTTTCGTCGCTGCTGGAGAAGTGGTGCCCGGACATCAAGGTCACTCAGCATCATGGCTGGCAGGTACTAAATCTAAAACCCTCGACATACCGGTGCCGGGAACGATAAAGGGACTCGCCATTTACAGGCGTAATCCGCAGATCGTTGAAGACAAAATGCACCTCCTACTTGATGATATCAAGTCATCGGTCAAATCGGTATGTTCCATTCGGTGTTCTATGAACCTTTGATTAACATTTCCACCGTGTAGACGTTGGAATTTTTGGACATGAGAAATGGTGGTGATCAAACTGAGGCGCGGATCAAGGCCGTCGAAGAGAGGGCTAAAGAGGGCGGAGAAGGCTGAAGAGAGGGCTAAGAAGGCTGAAGAGAGGGCCGAGAGGGCCGAAGAGAGGGTTGTGAGGGCCGAAGAGAGGGCTGAGAAGGCTGAAGAGAGGGTTGAGAAGGCTGAAGAGAGGGTTGGGAGGGCCGAAGAGAGGGCTGAGAAGGCTGAAGAGAGGGTCGAGACGGCTGTAGAGACGGCTGAGAGGGCTGAAGAGAGGGTTGGGAGGGCCGAAGAGAGGGCTGAGAAGGCTGAAGAGAGGGTTGGGAGGGCCGAAGAGAGGGCTGAGAAGGCTGAAGAGAGGGTTGGGAGGGCCGAAGAGAGGGCTGAGAAGGCTGAAGAGAGGGTCGAGACGGCTGTAGAGACGGCTGAGAGGGCTGAGGAGAGGGCGAAGGAAGCAGAGGCGCAAGTCCAAGAACTGCTCAAGAAGTTCGAGGCACGTGTCAGTGACTCTGACGCCCTTATGGCACGTATGGTTGCACGCCTGGACGACTTGAAATTCCACGGTCTTGGCCCTTCCATTATTGGATAAGATGGTGTGTCTCGCTTTCGTCTTTTGATTCGGTATGCTCACTCGGATGGATTAGTATATCCGTGCGCAATTGACTTTAAGCCTCATTAGAGTTTACGCACAGTCCTTTATATCCTTATCATTACCATTATCAACACCCGAATACCAGACGTGCCAATTCCATTGAGTTCAAGTGGGTGCAACGCATCAAGCAGGTATTTCTGCTCTTCGCCATTTGCCTGCTATGGACACGATACCAATTTCAGGTCTGTAGTTCAATGCGTTGTCCTCATCCATGGGGTATTGCGAACCACGATTCGAGTGTCTTTTATCATCTGATTCGTCTCTGCCCAACTCTACGTGGGTTTGCTCGTTGGGACTGTTGCGGCTCAGAGACGAGCTGGGAGTCCACCTATAATATCTATCAACACCTAGTGCGTGCCATTAATAACGTGGAATTATTAGGTGCATCTACGCACTACTGTTGGCGGCATTTTGGCGTGCCATGACTGTGAAATGCATGTGACCGCGGCCAGCACTCAACGTACGGAAGTGAACGGTCTCTACTTCGAAATTTTGCTTACCTACACTCAGGACATGCCCGTTTCTGCTTGTGTACGAGCCCATCCATGAATGGTACAACTCTGACAACCGCCTCAGGCTTGGTCCACCACAAGCTCTCCAGTGGCTCCCATCCTACCTGCAGAATCGTGCGGATGACTGCTTAGCAGAGTCGCAGTCTCCTGGCAGCAGGATGGAAGATTGTGCTTGAGGTGCTCACCGACTCCGTCAACCAGCGTCTTATGCACTCAGGGTCAGATCTCGCGCTGTAGCTCAAGAAGACGTGTCGCTTACATGTGGGAGTTGAGACGAAATGGCGGAAGAAGTGACGAGTACGGTTTCGGCCTTCTCTGCATTGGACTTGTTCATGACGACCCTTGGACAAGCTGAGCACAATCATGATACATGAGGATGTCGTGGTCCAGCCTGCACACAGCTCGTTACAATAACCACAGTCCAGATGATTTATCCGAAAGCTCTGTTCATCGCTTCAGACGAATTATCTATCGTCAACTGATAAGCGGTGTAGCTCAGAGATCAAAAACCCTGAATATGGCCACGGCGAGTCGATCCATGTGGGTACAACGACTGACGCTTAAAGGATCAAGGCGAGGTCAATTACAAGAGACAATCACGGTAGTGGGCATTGTATCGAGAAGAATGAAAGTAATTGACTGTCCTTACCGTCATAAGAGCAAACCACTACTTGTGTGGAGACACGATTTTGACTGCTTGATGGTGGTTGGAAAGGAAGGAAGGATGAAACAAGAGCGCGCGAGCGAGATGGGCTAAATAAGTCGTCAGCCTCCAAATGAACACATGCCGATCGAGATTGAGGCTGACTTTTTCACGCCCATTGGTACACTCCATCGGATCTCGCATGTGCGCTCTTCTAGACGAAGAACTAAACCGCTCCTGAGTATTTGCAGAAAATATCAAGTGGACATGGGAATGGCGTCGACGCGGCAGCGAGTGCGCAACCTCGAGCACGATCAGGTTAGATCAATGGGGAATCTGCGCTCCACTGGCAGGCCGAGTCATGGTCCTGAGCTCTGAGCACGGGCAGAATTTGAACGCTTACATGCCAGAGGCAAGTCAGCGGTGACCGGTGATGGTTTCTAGTAGGTAACCTAGTTTCAATACGACGTTGAAGCAACAAACAAAGCACCACCTGTACCGGTTATAAAGTATCCCGCATTAGACATCATACTCGCAGATGATGAGTTTAGAATAGATCCCCGGGTTATGGAATCACCACTGCGTTAATTCATCGACTCAGTGGGTTTGTTTGACTTTACAGCGAAAGCTTGATCGAAGCCCTGCAGACTAAAGTCTGACAGTTGGATGTAAGGCAAGCCACCCGATACAAGCGGATCATGTTGAGTGATCCGTGAATTGATGGCGGTGATATCTCGGCGGACTCGAAGTAGATCACCGTGCCTGGGCGCTCGCCGCTGAGCACCAAATGGCGTTTGCAGTGTTTGCCATCACTTGCCAAGTCACGCCATGACTCTCAGCAGGCCAGCAACACCGTCCACCGCTCAACATACCATCAAAGCCAATGATCCAGATATCGAGGTTCTGCCTTCACCGGCCTCAGAGAAGCACAGTCACAGACCAAGCAAGGCAAAACGCCGGTGGATGCAGTTTGCTCGATCTTTCAAGCGTCCATGGACGGTTCCGCGGGCGCTGCAATGGATACCTGCAAATTTTACATGGGACAAGCTCAAACCAGCCATCAGATGTGCTGTTGCGGCGTGGATTGCCATAGTGTTGTTCGTCATCCCAAGGGTTAGCAAGTTTATGGGACAGGTATGCGCATATACTCTACGTCGATGCAAACGATATTGATGTACGAAGGCTGCATTCTTGATTACGATCGGTACGTGCCACGAGCAGTAAGCAAAGAACAATCATAATTACTAGATCCCGCAGCTGCGATCGTATCACCTCCGAATGAGCCGTTCGTGTCCATTCTGGAGCGCGAGTTGGTTCTCTTGCTATTCTCAAGTATAGGTTGGGCGTAAGTTCCAAAACTACTGGAATTTATTTTTTCATTTCTTGATATTCTAGATGGTCTTGTCTGGGAATGTTCTTTGCATACCTTGCTCGTAACAACAAGACGAAGGCAACTCTGCCAGCTATTCTGACAGGCCAGTTCCTGGAGGCCGCTGTAAGTGCGAGAGTACATCTGGTCCGAGCAGGACGTCTGACGTTGACTTAGCCGACTACCATCATTGCCGTGTGGATTTTCCTGGCCACCGCTGCTCTCCTCTATCTGCGAGCAAAACTGGGACCCGGTCCTTATATCTTTCCAGTTATTCTTACGTTGATAACTATCGGTAATTACCAATGTCTTCTCCCTTTTCGCAAATCTGCTAAAGTTACTAAACAGATTTGACGATGCAGAATGCTGTATTATTCCCATTTCCATATTACCTGGTACGTGGCTTGACATGTTCAAGAGCTTGTTGTTTGACTCGTCAAGTTCGGGAGATCAGTCATGATACCTCTCGCTTTTCACTCTGCAATTACATTGTTATGCTCTGCATTTGTCTTTCCAGAGTCCATCTCTTCTCGATTCACAAGCCGCTTGCAAAATGTCCTGTCCCCACTTGCATCCGCACTCGAGTTACAACAACTATCCTTAAAACACCACACGACTCTCCAGAGTTTACATCCCTCTCTTCCCAGATCACCTCGACTATTGGGAAAGCCGAAGATGGGCTTGTTCCGCTCTCCGCCTCTGCTCGGCTGCTCAAAAGCGATTTGGTGTACAGCCGGTTTGCGCCTTACGATTTCAAATGTGTGCAGGACAATCTAGGGCGACTGATTGGAAGGGCGACGGGGATGGCAATGTACTTTACATTCATTGATCCGACGAGGGACAGGTTTTCCGTGACGCCTGTACCG
The DNA here is from genome assembly GCA_023014475.1 of Amanita pallidorosea. NCBI lineage: Eukaryota > Fungi > Basidiomycota > Agaricomycetes > Agaricales > Amanitaceae > Amanita > Amanita pallidorosea. The sequence goes on along the minus strand of JAEBUS010000129.1, from coordinate 8,801 downwards.
TCGCTACCCACCTCCCCAGTAATGGGGTCACCACTTCTGTCAAGGCAGCCGTCTCTAGAGCGATTGGGGCATAGAGGAAGGGAGCTGGGGAAGGAAGGCGAATCTGCATCACAGAGCATTGTAACAAGGCGAAGAGGTCGTCCGACTTCAGATCGGTCCCCTCGCCAAACCACACCATGTGTCGGATCCCGATTCTCATTCCCATCCCCATTCACGTCAGCATCCGCATCCGCGACCCCACCCACATACGCACCATCCGCATTTGCATCATCCGCAATCACACCATCTCCACTACAGACTCCTTCATCTGAAGAAACTTCAAGACACGAACACGCCGTGGGCACCTTCGAGGTCCAGAAGTATTTGAATCTAGAGGCTGCGCATCTCCATACGCCCCTCGCGGATGCGCATACGCGGCAAATGCTTCATTTGCTGCGTGATAGGTACGTACCGTATCGTTCAGTCCCTTATCTTTGTGATAGTCCTTGACACCGTTGCTCATTCGCACAGCTGCACGGAACTCTTGGAGGCTTGTCACGAAACAATCGTCACAACTCGGAGCTGGCTTGGCGGCGTGTTCAATAGGAGGTTTTGTTTCTGGCGTTCTGCTGAGCAGAAACAATCAGAATGGCAAAAAAGGGTGCACGATTTAAAGGCCGTGAGAGATCGCTTGTGCACGGAACTTGAGAGCTTTAGGACGAGCAAGAGGTGCGCGGTTGTTGTACTGTGGCAGATATATGCGTTCTGAGTGGCGAGGACCAAAGGCACCTCGTCGTTGACCTTACAAACAGTTGTTCGAGCCTGTCCCTCAGGCCGAAAATGGGGAAGAGGGGACGGAATATGGTGCACCGCCGCATAGATACCTGTTCCACTGCTACGTTTATCAGTACCACCTGACGCACTTTGGAGAGGCATCCTAAATACGGTGAGCAACTCCTTTTTACTCCACCAGTTTCACTCACGTAGCTTCATAGCTGAATGGTATCATTGATATCGAAGAGAAGAGACGAAGTGAGACGCTATGGACACCGGTCCAGCACCTTTTTCAGCTTAAGTGGGAAAGCGATTCCAGATAACGTCGAAAAGGACGAAGAAGAAGATCCAGGTTTGTGTTGGCACCCTGCAGGTCCCACCGTCCTGATTTGGACTTTAGACCATGTCGAGGGTATGGAAGACTGTGAGGATGATGTGACGATGCATCCCCAAAAACGAGACCCTGATGCGTTGCCGCCAAGCAATTCCTTGGAGCGAGTTTCCGATTTTGTATATCAAACTGGAGTGGCGATGCTCAATGGCAATTTGGTGTACGCTATTAAGGCTGGCTTGTTGACAGGTGTGTTCTATGTTTTGGAAAAATGATATTGTTTAAATGCTGAGTTTCGTGCACGTTAACCAGTGTTGTTGTTCCTTCCAAGTTTCTTTAAAAGCTCCGCCTCTTTTGCGTATAGTATGTCCAACCTGAGCTTCATCTTCTCGCTAACTTTTTCGACGTTCTCAGAAGAGAAGTTTATATGGGCGGTGTGCGTCACACGTGCATGATGCACTGTGCAATGATTGATATGATATTAGTTTCATGGGTCAACTGACGCTTGCACGGTTTCGTGGGGACACGGCCTTCACTTTTGTTAGCAGGATAACTGCGACGTTCTTCGGTGGAGTCATGGGCATGGTCATCTGGTATGTTCACGGTCCGTTGTAAAGCAACACGCTGAGCAGTCGCGTCTTCTCTATACCAGGTACATTTCTGCAGGAAAAGGCAATCACGGGAATCCATACGGTCTAGCGGCCGTATTCGCTGTCTGTTTCCCGCTAATCTTTTACGCGATGCTGTATTGGCCCATACCACCGCTTACCCATATCATTATGTTCGTCACAGCGATGTTGGTCGTTGCATACTCGTACCAGGATGCGCATTTTCCGTCGCTAAGTTCACCGGGTGTGGGATTCACCGTTGCTTGGGTGAGTGATAAATGTCTTTCTGCCAGGGGGAGGGAGTCTAAATTCTTCCTCAACGATGATAGCGACGTTTTGTCCTCGTCGTAGTCGGTGTAACCATTGCATTGTAAGTCACAATTGATGCTTGCGGTTCATACTATTCACCACCACACAGCATTTTCTCCTTCTTTCCACCGTCCACGACTAACCGCACATATCATAGAAGACTTCTGTCCACGACATCTTCTGAGCTTGGCGCGATCTATTGTCAGGTCATATCGTATACAAACTCAAGACGACAGACGGGGAAGCCAGAGATTATGACAGACTTGTTGGCCATTCGTCGTAAATTGAGAAAAGCACACGTTGTGCGGCAAAATGTCCGCTACGATGTGAATATCGGATGATTGCTCGTTGTTGCTTTCTAAATTGTTCATAGGCCTAGGTTTCTTTACGTGGCAAGTGGCCTGAAGAGCGGTACCTTGCGATCCTGGAAACCCAATTGTAAGTTTATCGAAACCTTAATCGTATTATGTTAATGGAGGGATCAGGCAAATTGCGTTTGCGCTTTCGCACCTCGTGTCTATCGTTGAACACCTGAACCTCCCTTGGTCCCGAGCATTTTTGCGAAGGACAAGGTTTAGCGATGTTGATTTTCAAGGCGATATTCTTGCCGTTATCAGTAAGTTGATGCTGGCACCTAAAGAAGTACGCTCTGACAAAGTATAACTGCAGCCATGATATCAACCGCACTGAGAACAGGACAGCCTCTGCCCCAAATCACTCCTTGTCCCTTGCTGGACAAGTTCCAGCTTCGTTTCCATGGCTCGAGGCGATGCACAAAGAATTTCATGATGATTATGGGCTGCCACGTCAATTGACATTCGATCTATTGAAGGATGAGCAGTACATGTCAGTCATCACATTCGCAATGCTTCACTTGTGGTCGATTCTCACTTTTCGGTTTGTTTTAGGATGTTTTGTGTCGGCGTGTCCACTGCGTTTGGCATGATGACCCGCTTGGACAGACTGATGCTGGCTACGAAGGAAGTTGTTGGGGAGCAGTACTACATTCATGGTTTGGGTCCTGAGCGTTATGGGGGTGTGGATCTGGGATCTGGGACAGAAACCCTACAGTTGAGGGCATCAGAGACCATGTAGGGGTTGAAACAATGAGCGCCTAAATATAGAACACCATAACAAGAACTGTAGCTGTAAAGTTTAGTAAACCTCCATCACAAATCAAATTTCTGGCCGCTTGTACTAACGTCGATGTAGATCTGCAGTGAGGTGAGCACCTGATGCGGGTGTGTTAGTCGGGCCCTAGAAGATAATTGTGCAGAGGACTCGGAGTTGCACGCGTACAACTTCGCGTTGGTCGCTGGAAGGCCTAAAATGATCGATTGACATCTGCTACACATTTGCGTGCTGATCTCCACCCGAGTAGCTTACTGATTCCCCGTATCAGAACGCTCCATTCGATCATCTCAAGTCCAGAGGTTGCTCGTGGTCACGAGAGCAAGAGCCGCGCGCATGCTTCATTGGGGCTTACTTTGGAAATCTCTGAAACAACGAGGGCAGTCAATCTCAGGCTAGTCAAGTTCATTTCCACTTCAAGTATGGAAGGAGAGTAGAACGCTCGCGTCCTACTTGGCAGAATGGCATCGTCATCGTGCATATGCGCTGAAACGCGCTAGGAAGAAATTCCTCCAACTAGAAGATAACTGGATTTCCAGTTGTCGATGAGACCCTGACCGGCCTGACTTCGCTTCACTTCTGTCGCCCAGTCCGTTGAAATTTGCACATTCATCTTAAACAGCCGCGAAGCTGTGGGCTGATGATACCCTGGACCCTAGTGCGCCGAATCATTCCCTCGGATCAACCAGCTGCCGATTTGGTGATTCAAATATTCCCCTTCCTACGCACGCGTCGGGTATATCATGTTCGGAAATGACTGTGAGCATAACATCTTTTTTCCCACATTATTAAATCTCCCCTCTGCTGAAAAGGCTTGTGTGTTACGACCGGAGCCGCGGCTTATAGCTCCCTGCGCAGCCACCCTTATCCGTGCCGTATTAACCATGGTGCGGAAAACCAGTTCAAAATTTGTGTGATATTTCGCAACGTTTGCAGCCGACGGAGCGTGGCATCGTTACTGAAGCCGAGGTGTGCTACGTCGGTTGTTACCTCTCGTCTCGTCCTAGCCATGACTCGAAACAGCGTCGAAACAGCCTCTAGTACTCACCAAACCATCAGAATCAGTCCAGATGTAGAGACTCTACCTTCCCCCGCCTCCGAAAAGAAAAATCACAGACCAAGCAAGGCAAAACGCCGATGGCTGAAGATTTCTCGGTCATTCAAACGTCCATGGATGATGCCCCAGGTCTTGCAATGGATACCTGCAAATTTCACATGGGACAAGCTTAAACCTGTCATAAGATGTGCTATTGCAGGGTGGATTGGCATAGTCCTGTTCATCATCCCGAGCGTTAGCAGGTTCATGGGGCAGGTATGCACACATTCCTTCGTGGATGGACTGATTTTGATTTGTCAAGCCTGGGTTTCTGCTCGCTATTGGTTCGTGCCCCAATCAGCACATAAATGCAAACGTAATTACTGAGGCACACAGCTGCAATTGTATCACCGCCAAATGAGCCGTTCATATCCGTTCTGGAGCGCGAGTTATTTCTCGTACTGTTCGCAGCTATAGGCTGGGCGTGAGTTGCGAAGTTCTGGCAAAGCGTCAATTTTCCCGTTCTGAATATTATATTCTAGCTGGTGTTGTTTGGGAATATTCTTTGCATATCTTGCCCGTAGCAACAAGACGAAGGCGCCTCTGGCGGATGTTGTGACTGGTCAATTCCTCGAGGCTGGTGTAAGCACCACAGTATATTTATTAAGAATAGGACGGTTGACATTGACTTAGCCAACTGTTATCATTGCCGTGTGGACTTTCCTGAGCAGCGCTACTTTCCTCTATCTACGAGCGAAATTGGGACCTGGTCCTTATGTTTTTCCGATTCTCCTTGCGTTGGTAGCCACGGGTAATTACCAATGACTTATGCTTTTTCGCAAATTTACGAAAATTATGAAACAGATATCATACTGCAGACCGCAGTATTGTTCCCATTCCCATACTACGAAGTACGTCGCTTAATACATTTCAAGGCCTCGCCGTTTTGATTCGCCAAGGTCGGAAGAACGGTTATAATACCGCTGGCAATTCACGCTGCAATTAATATCCTATGCTCTGCATTCATCTTTCCGGAATCCATCTCTTTCCGATTCACAAACCGTTTGCAGAATGTGCTTTCCCCACTTGCAACCGCGCTCGAGCTGCACCAAACTATCCTCAAAACGGCACCTGACTCTCCCGAGTTTATATCCCTCTCTGCCCAACTTACCTCGATGGTCGGAAGAGCAGAAGATGCGCTTATACCGCTCTCCGCCTCGGCTCGGCTAGCCAAAAGCGATTTAGTATACAGTCGATTCGCACCATCTGATTTCGTATCTGTGCAGAATAATTTAACGCGGCAGATTGCACGGACAACGGGAATGACAATGTATTTTACGTTCATTGACCCGACAAGGGAGACGTTTTCGGTAACGCCTGCACTTTCAACTGCTCCGTCAAAGCAGCCATCACTGGAACGTGAGACAAAGGAAGGTGAGAAGGAAGAGGAGCTCGCAACCTTACAGGGCTCTTTAACGAGACGAAGAGGTCGTCGGCTGTCAGATGGATCCCCCTCGCCAATCCATAGCCCTGGGCCGGGCCCCGATTCTAATTCTCGTTCACGCCCGCCTGTGCATCTCCAACCACGCCCACATTCACATCATCCACAACTACATCCACATTCGCATCATCCACATTCGCGCCATCTCCACTACAAACTTCTTCATTTGAAGAAAGGTGCAAGGCACGAACACGCCGTGGGCACCTTCGAGGTCCAAAATACTTGAATCTAGAGGCTGTGCATATTCATACGCCGTTTGCGGATGTGTATACACGGCAAATGTTGAGTTTGTTGCAGGAGAGGTTCGTATATCCCGTCCCTGTGTCGTCTTTCACATCGTTTCTAATGCATATCTATCTGCACAGCTGCGCGGAGCTTTTAAAAGGTTGTCACGAATCAATTCTCGCAACTCGGAGTTGGCTTGGTGGAGTGTTCAGTGGAAGGTTTGATTTTTGGCGTTCTGCCGAGCAGAAACGAGCAGAATGGCAAAGGAGAGTGGATGAATTGAAGGCTGCGAGGGATCAATTGCATATGAAGCTTGAAGATTTTAAAAAGAACAAGAGGTGCGTGGTCGTTGTACTATGGTAGATGTGTGCGCTCTAAGTCAAGTGGTCCAAAGACACCTTGTCGTTGACCCTTACAAACCATTGTTTAAGCCTACCCCCGAGGACGAAGAGGACACCGAATATGGAGCACCGCCACATAGATACCTTTTTCATTGCTACGTTTATCAGTACCACCTCATGCGATTCGGAGAGGCTTCTGTAAAAACGGTGAACCGCCACGTTCTTTTATTCCATCGAGTCACACTCACACAACCTAATAGTTGAATAATATCATTGGACTTGAAGAGAAAAGACGGAGTGAGAAGATATGGACGCCAGCTCAGCACCTTTTCAATTGTAGCGGGAGAGCAATTCTGGATAATGTCGAAAAGGACGTTGAGGAAGATCCAGGTTCGTGTGGCATCCCGCAGTTCCGCCATCCTGATGCACCTTTGGACTTCAGATCAGTCGAGGGTATTGAAGACTATAACGATGATCTGACGACACATCCGCAAAAACGAGACCCTGATGCATTGCCACCAAGCAACTTTTAGAACGAGTGTCAGATTTCGTTTATCAAACAGGAGCGGCAATGTTGAGCGGCAATTTGTTGTTCGCTATTAAAGCAGGCTTGATGACAGGTATGTTGTATATCGGAGAAGTGATGGTCTTTACTGACTGGGAGCTTTGTTCCGCGTCCTAGTCTTGTTGTTCTTTCCGACTTTCTTTAAAAGCTCGGCCTCGTTTGCGTATCGTAAGCTGTCCAATTAGAGTTTTGTCTATTCATTAATTCTGGAATGTGCTCAGGGGAGAAGTTTCAATGGGCGCTGTACGTCGTACACGTGGGATACACTATATAATACTTGATTTGATATTAGTTTCATGGGTCAATTTACGCTCGCACGATTTCGCGGGGACACGGCATTCACGTTGATGAGCAGGTTGACAGCGACGGTTTTCGGTGGGGTCATGGGTATGGTCATCTGGTATGTTCTTCAGTTTTTACTACACACACTAGGTGATCATGTTCTATACCAGGTACATTGCAGCAGGAAAAGACAATCGCGGTAACCCATACGGCCTAGCGGCCGTATTCGCTGTTTGGTTTCCGCTAATCTTTTATGCGATGTTGTATTGGCCTATTCCCCCTTTGACCCATTTAATTATGTATGTGACGGTGTTGTTGATCTTCGCATACTCGTATCAGGATGCGAATTTCTCGTTCCTGAGCTCAGTGGGTGTCGGGTTCACTGTTACCTGGGTGAGTGATTACCAGCCTGCGAAGCGATAGAAATCTGATTGCTCCTCGACGACAGCATCGTTTTGTCCTCGTCATAGTCGGTATAAGCATCGCATAGTAAGTTTCCAATTAACTCTTATTCCGCTTTACGCTATTTACTACCACCTAGCATCTTCTCCTACCTCCCACCGTCAATCACTAACCGCAAATACCATAGAAGACTTCTGTCCACGACATCTTCTGAGTTAGGCGCGATCTATTGTCAGCTCATCGCGTATACAACCTCCAAACGGCAGACAGAGCAGCCGCAGATCGTGACAAATCTGTTGGCCATTCGCCGTAAATTGAGAAAATTGCAGGCCGTGCGACAGAACGTCCGCTACGATGTGAGTATCTGACAATCAAGTTGTTATTTGCTGAATTCATTTATGAGTCTAGGTTTCCTTGCGTGGCAAGTGGCCTGAAACCCGATACCTTGCAATCCTAAATAACCAATTGTAAATTTCGTATTCCCTGGTTGCGTTTTGTTTGTAACGGGCCTGGTCCAGGCAAATTGCCTTTGCACTTTCGCACCTCACGTGTATCATTGAAAGTTTGGATTACTCGTGGTCTCAAGCATTTTTACGGAGAACGAGGTTCAGCGATGCTAATTTTCAAGGCGATGTCCTTGCCGTTATCAGTAAGTTGATCCTGGCATAAGTAGAACTATGCTTTGACAAAGTATCGTTGCAGCTATGATATCAACTGCATTGAGAACAGGACAACCTCTGCCCCAAATCACTCCTTGTCCCCTACTTGACAGGTTCTTCTTCGTCTTCACGGCCTTGAAGTGATACACAAGGATTCCCATGATGATTACGGGCTGCCGCGTCAACTGTCACTGAATCTATTGAAGGACGAGCAGTATATGTAGCCCGTTTTGCAATTATTCACTTGTGAAGGATGCTCACTTTTCGCTTGTTATTAGGACATTTTGTGTCGGCGTGTCCACTGCGTTTAGTATCGTAACGCGCTTAGATGGGCTGATGGTGGCTGCAAAGGAAGTTGTTGGGGAGCATTATCATATTCCTGGGATGGACCTTGGACATCAAGGGGATGCGGAGATGGGATCTAGAACTGAGACCATCCAGCTGAAGGCACCTGAGACGATGTAAAGCTCGGCATGTATTTTATTCATTCATAGAACACCATACAAGCAATCCTTTATGCCGGTCGTCCGGATGACATCGTCCAGGGGTTGTTGCTGCTATGCTAACGATTTGGACACCGAGGCAAATGTTTTTTTTTTTTGAAAACTGGTAGCTCTAGGTGAGAGGACTTCAAGTTCAACTACTCAACATTTTGTAG
>JAEBUS010000128.1:105570-122561 GCA_023014475.1 Amanita pallidorosea | reverse complement strand
ATGAATCTGGCAGCAACTGGCCGGGAAATCATACACTCAGGAAATGAACTGCTAGGCAGGCAGGCATGGGCAGCAACCGGCGGGCAGCAACCGGCCGGGAAATCATGCCTTCAGGAAATGAACCAGCTACGGCACAATCGGCAGCAACCGGCCGGGAAATCATGCGGTCAGGAAATGAATCTGGCAGCAACTGGCCGGGAAATCATACACTCAGGAAATGAACCAGTACGGCAGGCAGGCACTGGGCAGCAACCGGCCGGGAAATCTACGTGCACAATCAGCAGACAGGTAAGCACCTTGCAGCGACCGGCAAGGAAATACTCCGGTCAGGAAATGAACCAGCTACGGCACAATCGGTAGCCTGCTTCAATACTAATGAACTAACAGCAACTATGGCCACGACCAAGGTTCTACAACTCTGTCAAAAATGCATATCTAAGTGATCTTCCATCTTTTTCCTGACGTTATCAACAAATCATGATCAGGGGCTTCAGCAAAGGCCAGCTACAGCACGCGGTCGCAGGGACCGCACAAATACTTGATTACAAACTACTGAAAATGAAATACAAACATCTAATCTTCAACGGCTTTCTAAGACATGCCTCCGTCAGAACCGGCACCGGCCTTTGAATTTTCCTCCCCATCCTGGCCAGATATATCTGCAATGCGATTCTGGAATGTCACAATTGCAGAATCCATGCGCTGTTTGAGAGAGGAGAATGCCTTATGGGCATTGTCGTCGGCTTTCAGCTTCTCCCATTCTGCCATGTAAAGACGATGCGAGGCATCCTTGTAAGATATGCCTAGCCGTGATTGCATTGCCTTTATTTCGGCATGAAGACCAAGCCGTTCTCGGTCGGTCAATGGCTGCTACTATTAGTCGGCATCGGCAATCAAAACAAGCGACATACCGGATCAGCGGGTATCATGATCTTGTCACCTCCAATAAGGGAATATGGAATATCTTCAATGTTTCGGGACTGATATTGAGCAAGCAATGAACGGCAGACAGTATTGGATCGGTATACGGCAATGGGAATGGAAGACCGGCAACAAGGGGAATTGATTAGAGCGAATTGAGGGAGAATATTGATACTTACACCTCCTTGTTTGTCTCTGACGTTCAATTCCAACTTTTTTTGATAGGCCTCGAAAGCTTGATCGGTGGCCGGGACCATGAATGCCGGAACCATGAATCGCTGAATAGCAGGTTGGTTGCTGATCGCGCAACCATCAGGAATGTGGGCATCCTGATTCGATTTCCCTTTCGTTGTGAGGTTGGCATTCTGTTCCTGATGTTTGTCCATCATCGATGACTTGAACAGATAATCGGAAAATGCACCAGGACGTGTATGGTCATGTTTGACGGTCACATGACATGCCATTCACAAAAGTGCCGTTCTCACGAAGGCACAGAGCCAAACCATCTGGCATGCCATTCACAAAAATACAAAAATATGTATCATACATAAAGAAATGAACACAGGAACATCTCTCACTCAGATGGGAGTGCCCTCGTATCAGCAAACTCTTGAATGATTGCCGGTGCCGGTGCCGGTGCCGTGGTGCTTACATGTGAGAGTGTCCACCCAATAGGAAGAGTGGATCGGCATGCACTCCGAACATTGACAGCAGATCTGTAAACCGATCTTCCAGCCACTGCCTTTGATGCACATCTCTTCGACGATGTTCTTCAAGGCTAGCAACGGCCGGCATCAGTTGAGCCACTTTGCACTCCAAAACTGCTACCCTCCTCTCCAGATCGGCTTGACTTTCTCCAGAAGCATTTTCTAAAGCTTCCAAGGGCTCCTTGAGATTGCCACCTGGCTTATCATTGTCAGTTTCTAAAACAGCGGTCAGTTTCTACATAACTGTGTTCAAATGATTCGTACCCTTCCACTTTCCTTTGTCTTGGTATGAAAGGCGGGGAGAAGAATCTCTAATCTCCAGACCACTGAAATGCTCCTGTGCTTCTGCCACATTTCGCATTTCCCGCCCATCATCATGTGTCAGTACCGCTGCCGATGCTGGTGCTGGTGCTGGTGCTGGTGCTGATGCCGGTGCCGGTGCCGGTGCCGATGCTACAAGCTCGGCCGTCTTTATCTTCTTTGTCTTGTTTTGTTTCTTGCCTGCCATGTCAGCTGTCCGTATGCATCGCTTCCTTAATACAGAGCAGGGGTAGCATGGCTTGCCCCGCTGTTGCTTCCAGCACTCCTGATCCAATTTCATGCACATGGCGCATGGCGGGTCCATTAGAATTTCCGATTTGACTGGCTTGCGTGGTTTTTTTCATCAACGTCCATCTTCTCTGGCTCTTGGTCAGGCTCCACTATTTTCCGCTTCCGACCCCGTCTTTCTGCTATGCCCTGAGCCAGCCGTGATGTCTTAGCCGTTTCTCCTGCCGGCTCAGCAACCATGTGCTGTTCTGGCCGTGTTTCCTGTTCTATAGGCACTCCACTTTTCTGTATTGGCCCAGACTGGGCCTGTGCCGCTTCTGTTGCCGGCTCAACAACCGGCAGGTGCGTGTGCTGTCCCGGCCCATCCATATATTGCATGTATCCTTTCCCTGTTGGCCACCAGTTTTCCCCACTGTCAAATCTTTTGACTATGTCACGTTGGAATCTGATAAACTCCAACGACTCCTTCTCCTCCTGGCTCATTTTTGACCATGCCACGGTGAACGGCCACATGAACTTTCGCAGGCGGTATGCGTTGAGAATGTCGTTTGGCAAATTTCCCCCTTTCAGCGTCCTGTAAAGCCATACCTAAATTGATTTCAACATTTGGTCGCGGTCCGAAATGGAAACCCTACTATATCTGGGCGGATTCGCGTCATTGTAGCGGCAATGTCACCTGTGGCCAGACCATGCCGAATGGCATTATCGACTTTTTCAATAGCAACTAAGACGGTGGCAAGGGTGACGATGTTGGACCCAGACATGGTTGTTGAAATTGTACGGCAATCAGTTGTCCGGATGGAGGTAGGAGAAATTGTTGGTTGGTTTGCCTTCACGTAACGTGGTGAAAAAAATATAACCAAACACTTCAGGTTCTCACGTAAACTCAACCAAAACTTGCTACCAAGTCCCACATCCTGCCCAACAACTGCCGTACAATTTTAACAGCTATGTCCTCGTCGATCATCACTGGCCAAACTGTTTCTGCTCTCATTAACAAGGTTGACAATGCCATTCGTGATGGCCTGGCCACCGGTAACATTGCTGCTGTGATGAAGGAATTAAATGCAGATTTGGTAGGCTTTCTTGTTCATAAGTGACGAAATCTTATATAACATAACAGCGTTGGCTTTCTATCACAAGGAAAACCCAACCTTTGCCAACCGACGTTGCCGAGGCCTATAACCGGCCAAAGTTTGTCTGGTCATTCATCGTGCCTTGGGTACAGTCTGACCAGAAGGCGTCGGCCGAGTTCATAAAAACCCAGTGCATGGCACTGGAAAAATTTGATAAAAGATTAAGGGCAAAAATGGTTGAGGTGAAGATGGGAGAAGTAAGTAGACGGGACGGGGGGTATGAAAAGTTAGCAGAATTGGTGGTTCTCGCAGGGCCGGCCACACAGCCAGAAGCAGCAGGGGTGCCTGATCCAGAATCGGACAAGAAGCAACCGGCAACGGAAGCGGCAGGGTCACAAGCGGCAGCTGGCAAGGAAGTCAAACGGGTCCGGCCACGGCAAATGGTAAAGGAGAAGGAGACAGGAAATGAAGAGAAGGACGACAGAGAGAAAAAAGAACGGCTCAAGCCGGTAAAGTTGAACATATTGATGGAAGCACCATGCGCGAGGTGTGTAAGGCTGGAAAAGGATTGCTGGAAGCAGGAGCGGGGCAAGGCATGTTACTCATGCGGAAGGATAAAAGTAAGGTGCATACGGACAGACGGTGCATCGCCAAAAAAAACAAAGGTAACGATTGGAAAAGCGGCACAAAAGAAACAAACAAAGAGGAAGATTGTCGTGAGTGACACAGAGAGTGAGTCGGGGTGGGAAACAGCTCAGCCGGCAAAAAAAATCGGGCGCGAACCACATCTGAAGTAGCACCGGCAGCTATACCGGCACTGGCAGCTGAGCAAATGGCAGTGGAAATGGCAGAGGCCCGGGCGCAATTCAGTGGCCTGGAGCTTCAAGATTCCCCACCACTTTCATCACGTGCAAAAGGAAAGCGCAAAGGTACGATCAATGTGAAAATCATCGTACGGAAACTGACATCTTTATCTTAAATCCCAAGAAATCACCCTGGATGAGCGTATCAAATCATTAGAAGATATATTTGGAGTTGCTGGAGAACCTCAGGGTGATTGGGAAAAGAGGGTGGCAGGTTTAGAGCGACAAGTGGCACGGCTGATGGCCGATGTTGTTCACCTTCAAGAGCAACATAAACAAAATCAGGGACAGAGGGACGAGTTGGTTACCCGTTTCCAGGATGCGCTGGAATACTTCGGAATGCAAGATACGGTCGGGCAGGCTGTTTACCTATATGATGACAAGGGGGCAAGGAGGACCATGGACATGATGCAGACCAAGTTGGCGATGGCAGGCATGAGGGCGCCACCGAAATCACCATTGGAGTCACCAAACCCACTCCAACTTGGCCCATGTACCAGTACGGAAATGGCAATGCCGCCACCCTCACCAACGGCAGGACCGGCCATGTTGGGAGCGGCCAATGCGGCCGATACAGAACTACCAGCAGAGATGGCATGCATGACAACACATAGGTCCCCCTTGCCAACAGCACTGGCACCGGCCACAGGACCGGCACTCATGCCTCCACCCTCGCAATCGGCACCGGCAATAGGACCGGCAACAGCAACCACGGCCGATGCGGCCAATACAATACGACCGGCACATATTGAACCAAAGCCAGGCGTGACATTGATCCCTGCTACACCGCAGACATCACAGGAAGCTGCCCAGTGCCATCCAACAGTACTGATTCCTCCAATGCCAATGTTTCAGCCTCTGCCCTCTGAATCACCAGTGCCGTCTCAAGAAGAACCATCATCATCGGCGGCTGTTGAACAGTTGCTCATGCCAACAACACCCATGCTTGTGGTGCCCGATTTGGATCCACCACCAACACCCAGTCCGCGTCGTTCACCTCGACTGACTCCACAGCCTGAAGAGCCTCAACCCCGTCGCTCTCCTCGACTGAGCCCACATCCCGACTCCAGTGGTACCAAACGGAGATCAGCAGAAATGTACGGCAATGTTTTCAAGCGGCCTCGGCATAAGTGACTTTCATCATATAATTATTTGTATTGTTATGCATATTACAAATATAAAGTTCTTTGCATGGTGCTGTAATGATTGTGAATATATTGTACTAGTTTGAAGAGAGGATATGTCATAATGTCAGATTATATTACAAATGTAAAGTTCTTTGCATGGTTCCGGTCATAATGTCGACATGCCGGTTGCGGCTTTATGTCATCACACTACTGGTGAGCCCTGATGTTCGTCATGATTTTTTGGCTCGCCGCAGTCTCGGCCTTGGCCCTTGCTCGGATGGTTGCTCCATATTCTTTCTTGCACGAGTAGCATATCTTCTTGTTGCTGTCGTGATGGGAGGGTCTGCTTGCACTGTTGGGCTTTGTGATTGATCGCTTAACCTGAAGGATTAGTCGTTGAATTGTTTATTGGATGAAACAAATACCTTGGTGTTCGTGGTGACGAGGGTGGCTGCCCTGAGCACTCTGCAATTAACAGAGATGGGTCAACAAGGCCGAATATCTTCTTATACACTGCAATTGGGATCGCGTACTGTGGATGACCATCGGATGGGCCATTGATGGGCGTATATATTGCCTCCCCTGCCGCACAAACTGTGTCCATCTCCTTCTGACCAATGATGATATGTCCGGTACCGGCAGGCCGGCCTGTGTTGGCAATGTGACTTGGACCGGCATTGTGAGCAGGCTTGGTGGATTGTCCCTGCCCTGCTGTTCTATCATCTGCATGCCACTCAGAGTCGGCACTGTGACTTGGGCCGGGTACTGTGTTGCCGGCATCGGCAATGTGAGTAGGACCGGGGTGGGCCAAGGCCGATCTCGCTTGCGTGATAGGTGGTGGATCAATATTGGCCGGATATTGAGCAGCCACTAATACATCACCCTGCTTAACAGCTTTGAACCGGAATGCTGCTTCTGGCCCATATAACCTTTGTCGCTCCACCAGATGTTGGAAGAAGCTCTGCAGGTCGGCTTTCAGCATGTTACGAGGCCGTGTCATTTTCAATGAGCGCGGGATATACTTGGGATCGATCATGTCTGTCGTCTTCTCTGTCAGGTCTTTATATGGTACATGTAAACCCCGGCCACATGCTAACTCTGCCAAAAATTAGTCAGCATCAATCTCGATATTATTGGAAACACACTATAATGTTGCCGCATGTATAACGTGAACAAATCCTCCAGTTCCTCCTTCTTATACTCCACATTCCAAGGAGTGGGCAGAACCGGCCAACCATTTGGTGTCATCGGCATGGTCAGGGGCGGCTGGGTTTCGGCAACGGCAATGAGAGGATTTGCTGTTGCGCGCAAAATCTTCATATATTGCATAACAAGCCGCTTCATCTCATTCACCTCATCCTTGTAAGAATCGGAGAAGGATCTGGCCCTGATTCCCATTGTTGCAGCTATTTCCTCATGTCTAAAAGCATCGGTAGTGCGACAGTAGGGACAAGCATTTAAAAGCACTTACTCATCAACTACAAGTTTCCCGTCTGGTGCCGTGTATGCTGTAAATGTGATGGAAACAACTCCCATCTCCATCCACTGATTCTTTCCGGTGTCTCTCACCCGTTTTACCAGGTTTTTCTCCGCAAGCCTATAATCGGGTCAGATGGGGCCGGCACCGGCACCGGCAATAGAACTCACCTTCTCTTCAGGTCTGCTGGAAGGCCCTCCTTGCCTATCCTCTCCACCTCTTGGTCCAAGGCCACTTTTTCTGCGACAGTCATCCTCTCCAGGATGATCTGTATCGCCGGCAACCTGTGGCCGAACCAACCCAGGGTTGTACTGTCGACTACACTCAACCCCATCAGGTTTGCTATCTCCTCAAAAACTTCTTTCTGGCGCATTTGCCACACAACTTCCGATTTTTTGATGCCGAAAATCGGTTCCTTTCCTGACAATGAGTGACATGGACGCCAGTTATTGCTCAACCACTGAGTAAGCTCCTAATTAACAATTCAACAATTGAAGCCGTCATTGAACAACGTGAATCTTACCTTGGTTCTCTTCAAGACCTCTGTAGAGTCAGCAGGCTTATTGCCAACACTTGTCCAGTGATTGAACATTGCCGGCATTATTTGCGATTTCATGATGAGGAGACGACCAGCTTTGGTCGTCTGAGAACAAAACGAAAGCTTGAAAGGCTCTATGGCCTTCCGTTCCTGTGCATTATATTTGCTATCCTTCCGTATCATTTTCTGTGAATCTTGTGTCGTGGACATGGGAGTAAGAAGCCTTCCGTTCCTGTGCATTATATTTGCTATCCTTCCGTATCATTTTCTGTGATCTTTACATGCAGTGGTACATTCCATCAAACACATGCCGTCTAACTATACTTGTCAAAATGCTGCATCAAACACCGTGTATGATCCTGCAAACATGTGCCGACTAACAATGTGTCTTACATTTACATCAAACATGCATTGGCCATGAGGGTCAATCTTTTGACATCTTCCCATCCCTCACCATGGCTGCATTGTCACCCACAAAACGCCAGAAACGTTCTAAGCATGTGTCCCTGCATGAGGACGATGATGAGGCCATGGACGCTGTGACACATGAGGACATACAGATAGATTCTAGAATGGGTCCGAGAACAAAACGTGTCAAAGTTCCCTTGAAACCCACCCCCATTCAGACTACCAGATCACAGACCATTCATATTCAGCAGGCTGCTGATCTCTTTGATGGTTCAGCTAATTTTGAAGCCACCGGGAGATATAAGAAGAGCAAGGTTAGCCAAAGTTATCATCCACGGATGGATAGACTAACACTAATAATATGCAGACTCAAAATGATTACTTGTCGGAATATGTTGAACGAATTGATGATCTGCTGCAAGCGGCCTTGTTTCGCGAGGCATGGCCGGTGGAGCAACGGAAGTGCACTCATTGTTCCCAAGATAATGTGGCAATTTGGCGGTGCATCGATTGCAGTTTGAGCAAGCCTGTCTGTCGTGCGTGTATGCGTCTAACCCACCAGCAAAATCCTTTGCATAAAATTGAACGGTGGACTGGCAATCACTTCCGGCCAGCTGAGCTTTGGGAGGTCGGCACCTACATACTTGTAGAACATCGCATTGGTTTGCCCATTTGTGAAACACTACAATTTCAACAACGGTATCTGGAGGAGTTGGAGGTCGAAAAGGACCATGCAGAGCAGCAGAGCATTCTGTCGGGAAAGGAACCGGCACCGGCACTTACCAGAATGCCGGAAAACAACGATCCTACTTTTCTTCGTAATTCCTGGCAGGAGAGAAATCATGACT
This sequence comes from Amanita pallidorosea, assembly GCA_023014475.1. NCBI lineage: Eukaryota > Fungi > Basidiomycota > Agaricomycetes > Agaricales > Amanitaceae > Amanita > Amanita pallidorosea. Next base: position 114,047 of record JAEBUS010000128.1, on the reverse strand, counting down.
TTGACTGGGATGATGATGAAGACGAGGAACCCAATGAGTAAGTCGAATCAGTCTTCGTCATATATTCCTATAATCTTCAGAATTGTCAGTGCCGATGAAACCGAGTCCAATGCCGATGCGTCTATTCCTATGGTCGATGCAATGAACAACAGTTATGTTCGCGTTGTCCATACTAATGGAATCCACCACTTGGCACTGTTGACCTGCCAATGCCATGGCGAAGATACTGTGCCTCTCGACCTTGTCGCTGCTCGTTTCATGCCGGCAAGTTTTGTCAATATTAAGACATTATTTTCAGCGCAAGTTCTGGACAATTTTCGGCTTTGCAATCTGGAACTTAAGGCATCTGCCTACCAGTTTTACCAACTTCTTCGCCGATTGACAAAGCCGGTCGCCCCTGATGAGGTCACCAATCTCTACCATGAGTTGCGACGAATGTCAACGCGTCTGGAGATGGATGAAGAAGCTCAAATGGGCCGGCTATGGGCATGATGAGAAGGATCCCCAACGGCCGGCTCCAGGCACACTGACCACTTTCTGTCCAGCATGTCCACAGCCTGGCATCAACTTACCTCCAACTTGGAAGGCCGATCCAAATAGATTTGTTTTTCAACGAGTTCTGGTTGCTGACGGAAATTTCAAAGCCGATCATATCCGGCAGAAGAATGATGAAGCCGACATATGGCTTTCTGAAGGAGGTGGAATGGCACCCACACGTGAGAAGTATCATGCATTTCTCAAAACTGCCCTTGAGACATCTACAGTACGTCATCTGAAATGCAGCTGCATCATCCGAATGATTAATGATTCAATGATGGCAGAAAGCGCCATGCGAAAAGACATTTCGAGCCATCATGAATGCATTGTTAGGTTCCAAGGCATGTGATATCACCGGCATAGCTGGGATTGCATGTGCGCGGCATGGATGCTATGCCCCAAACGCCCTAGTGGATTTGTTCAAGGGGGAACAACAGAAGAACATTGATTTTGCCTTCCTTCAGGCATTACAGACGACTGGCGTTGATCCTGATCAAGGCGTCATGCTCATTTATGACATTGCCTGTCAGTATTTTGTCCACTTGTTTGATCGCATCGGTGACCAATTGCCGGTCGGCCTGAAAATTGATCGGGCCATTGGCCTCTTCCATGTGCATGCACATAAAGATGAATGCTTTTACCGTTTTGCACCATCCTTTATTCCTGGGACAGGTGTCGTTGCTGGCGAGATCCTTGAGTCTCTATGGTCATCTCTGAACGCAATATCGCCAACCGTCCGAACGGCCACTTTAGCACATCGGTCAGAGACTCTTGACGACCATGCAACAGAGTCAAACCACAAAAAAATGCTATTGATTGCGAAATCCCTTTGCCGACGACATGTTGAAGCATCTGCCATGTCGTCACGAGCAGCACAATATTACAATGAACTGACCGCCACTGTCCCCGTATTTGCAACACAGAGCTGGGAGATTGATGTCAGCAGAGCAGAGCATCTAAGGCATTCTGACATCACCTTGATGGATATTTATGGTGCACGAACAACCGACCGTACCACTACTTGCACGGCATCGGCATCAACACGCATGGCACCGGCACTGGCATCAGGATTAATAGAGCAATGGATTGAATTTGCATTGATGGTGGAAGAAAAACAGTAAGAGCTCCTTTTATACTTTTCATCATCGCTTTAATCGTAGTAATAGAACTGACATCCAAGATCGCGTCGGTGGTCAACATGACAAAGCCGATGATCGGCAATCAATAGAGCAGCATCGGCAACATCTTGCACTGTTGCTCCATGAACTGAAGGAGCTGCAGGAGAGGGCGGGTGTCTCAGATGCAATTGCCCCCATTGCTTATTTACCAAATGAGGAGGGTGAATTTGATGACGAAGACTCTCTCTCAGCATCCCTGGGACTGGAATCAACAGCGATTGGGGATGCCGCCTTACATGTGGAACGACAGATTCTCCACCTGCCTTCAAACAACAATGTAAGTGGCCAATTCCAAGATGTCGAACTTTTGGCTCGCAAGCGACAGGCAGAAAGGCATCTTAATCGACTACGAGAACTTATTGCCGACAAATCATTTCAGTATTCACATGTAATCCAGAGTGCCCCGAGGAAGGCGGTAAAGACACGAGCCAGAACCGTCATTAAGCGACTGGGCTCTGCAATTGCTCTGCATTCTCGCATTTATTCAAATTGCCGTCGCCGCTTACCCACACTTGGAGCAGATGAACAAACATTACAAGTATTTCAGATTTTGACACAGGACCATATCAAGGCGAGTACAGCAGTCATTGATCCCAACACTCCCGGCTCTACTCGCCTGTGCCTTTCCTGGATTTGGCACAATCATAAACCACACTCAATTATGCCAGTTGGCACAGGCGCCGGTGCCGGTGCATGTATCCTCTGATTCAGACCCGACTATTGAGTGTAAGGCAATACTTTCTTTGCATCATTATCTTCGCACATACTTAAAACATTGTAGTCAAACGAGTTCATTGGCTGCGTGCAAGGGCGCAAAAGGACCGCTGGTATGAAGAACGCCTTCTTGTCACGTACGAGATGCAGTGGACGGTCCGGTATTTTCTACATCTTAGTGAGAAATGGAATGGGGCACTAGCCAGAGGTAGCATGTCAGCCGGTGCCGCTTCATATGCCCACCGGCAGCACACAATGTGGTGGCGGATGGCCATGAAGACTGATCAGTCCTTTCAAAGCTCTGCTGCTCCGCTGTACATCTCGCCCTGTATTTGACTGCTATGTCGTTCAGTTGCTCGCCCGTAACTCTCGTCGCTATTATGTAATTCACACCCACGTGACCACAAACGCGCATTTTTTTTTTGTCGTTCATCTTCGTCGATATTCATCATGAGCACTGGCACAATCTCCGTATTCAGCCCATTTGCCTTGCAATCAGGGTCAAAGCATACGTCGCATGTGAAGACTCAGGAAATTGCCTACTACGCTGAATCACGATTCCGACAGGCGCTGCTCATCATCAGTGGAGCCGATGCCGAGCGACAGACATGGATGCAAAAACGGCTGCAGGCTGAATTGGTTTGTCCCTGATCAATGAATTTACTATGCTTGCTGATAGTGATATAGCTATTCGTCATGTCATACATAGGCATCGCTTTTGCCGTCGGCCAGGTCATCGATTTGCCGATCATCGTTCGATCGCTCGCCAATAGTTTGGCTGATGTCTCGCCGGTTAACTTGCCGCTGCGGTTTCATGACGACATCTTGGCAACATTGGATGCTGGGACTGATCCCGATAACCATGGCAGTCTTGTTGACCGCTATGACATCGATTGGTGGAATGCCATCGTGAGCCTCACGCCAACGTCAACTGAGCAGCCAGAACTTGGATCAATGCTTGGCAACTCATCGGTCACAACTCAAACCTCGCATGCACTATCCCCTCCCATCCACAATTGCGACTCATCGCCATGCCGGTGCCGATGAAACGGCGTCTGCTGACATTGCTGGTGCCGTGTGTCAGTCTTGCAGCGCCTACAAAACTATCACCGCGGATATGCTCGCCGATCTTCAAGCAATGAGGTCATTCGCAGAGGGGATGGAAGAGTCGGCATTCAATCAAGTCGACCTCGACACACGCCGTGCGGCGGGATTCTTTGAGTTGCATGAAAGGGTGCTGATGAAGGAAACCGCACAATCAACCACTTCATCAATGTTCACGCCAGCCCCAGCGAACAAAGCAAAGCGAAAGGCACATACCCAAAAAATGACAAATCTCGTTCGCACACAGGCCGAGGCCGATTTGGAGCGCTTCAAGTCCCAACTGCAGTCCTCGCAGTGGACTTCAGGCGCTGACCTTACGGAACTGGAGATTCTGGCCTGGCAGCCACGAAAATCAAAACACCATTCGGGCTACAACAAATCACTGCCCTTTGGCAATCATCCCGGAGTCTGGTCAACTACAGCGACCCTCCCCACTGGCACGGTGGTTTATTCAGCACTGGGGATGGATATTCAAGAGCCTCCCTCGATGCCTGGCTCACCACCACACAACGCAAATGCCGGTTGCACTGCCGGTCCTAGTGCCGGTCCTAGTGCCGGTCCTGGTGCCGGTCCTAGTGCGGTCCTAGTGCCAGTGCCAGTGGCCGGTGCCGTGACTCCGAGGCCATCCAGTTCAGGTGGCAGAACACCAAAACAAGATGCATCGGAGCTGCTGCCGATGCCTGGATTAGTGGAATTGCCGTGCCAGTGCCGGTGATTGGTCATCTGCAGATGCAGCTGACGCCTGGCTGAGCCGAGACTCTGACAGCGACAGTGGCATGGCAGCAGCAGCACGGAATTTCTCATCGGCTGATGCAGCCAATGCTTGGTTGAGGCATGGTGAAGATGAGGAGTCTCCGACGATGAGAGCGTTCTCAGCTACATTGATGAGCACAAGGGTGGAAGGCCGATGATGATGAAGAGGATGCCGAAGATGCCGCTGCCGCTGCTGCGATGCATTTCTCGCGATGGGTGAAGACAACAGCGGCAGTGACTCTGGCTACATGCAGAGGCACTTGCGGCTGCGATGCATGGCTTGAAAACAGCCCTCCCCCTGATCTCAATCTCCTGCCACAGTCACGTGCAGCAACGGCCGATATCACTTCCACCTGACGTCTACGGCCCGAGGATTTCGACTTTATGGATGTCTCATGGTTGCCAGACGGAAGAAGAAGGGGATGGGAGTGTGCAAATGGACCTGTCGTAGGTATAGTTGTCATTGTATAAATGAATGATAGACCGGCAGCAGCACAGCACCGGCCACATACAGCACCGCCATGTATGGCAGTCCATGTCACGTGGCAGCCAGTTTCTCACGAAGTTGGCTTCCGGAAAATTTTTTTTCCTTGTTCAAGCATCCCGCTGCCGCTACTTTTTGCCGTACCAACGATGTCTGCCTCACGCGTTATCAATGCCGATACTGTCTCCACTGCCATCGACAACATCGACAGTGCGATTCGCAATGGCCTCGAAAATAACAACATACGGGCCGTCATGAAAAAATTAAAGGCTGAATTGGTGCGATCTCCTTGCTTATGAATGGAAATCTGGATGTTAACACGAATTAGCAATGGGTGTTCACAACCCGACAAATGCCGCAGAAGCCGGCTGACGTTGCTCAAGCATATGAGCGGCGAAAGTTTATGTGGTAGTTTGTCTGTGTCATACGGTCAAAAGCGACAAGAAAGGGTCTGAAGACTTTGTCAAAGCCCAACAGAGCGCGCTTCAGGCATTTGACAGTGCATCGGCAGGGGATCGAAGGTCAGAAAAGGAGGCAGAACGAGGGGAAGACGATCAATCGGCACTGGCAGCGCGGCGAGCACCAGCACCGGCACCAGCACCGGCACCAGCACCAGACACCAGCACCAGCACCAGCACCGGCACCGGCACCGGCACCAGCTGCAGCACCGACAACACCACCAGCAGCGGGGCCATCAAACGGCCGTTGATCCAACGCCCCAAACATGCTCGAAGGGTCGAGTCGGAAGAAGAGACTGGAGGGGAGGAGATGGACGTTGATGAGGGGAGAGCAGAAGAAAGGACGCGCCAAGCCGGTGAAGCTTGACGCATTGATGACCCACCATGTACAAGGTGCATTAGGTTGGGAAAGCAGTGCTGGAAGCAACTGCGAGGAAAGGCTTGCCATGCATGCGGGTTGATGAAAACGCGTTGCATACCGACAGGCAATCTGGAGAAGGCGGCAGCCGCAAAGCGAAAAGTGGCGCAAACAAAGAAACAAGGGGTAACAAAAGGTGGCCAGAGCGACCCCTTCCAGATAGACACAGGCAGCGGTCTGATGCGCCCAAGGCGCAGAAGGAAATTCGGGTCGTACGCCCTCGCGCAGAAAAGGGCACCGGCACTTGCCCCTGCACCGGCACCTGCACCGGACCGCACCGGCACCGGCACTTGAGCAAGACTCGGACGATGACGTCCAAATGGCAGAGACCCGGGCGCAGTTCAGTGCCTGGTAGTTCGACCACGTAGCTCAGGCAAAGGTACAATTCATACTAAAGTATTCATAACAAAACTGACAGTAGCAACAGACAATCATGACCTTGACCAGCGCGTGACAGCGTTGGAGTCGATACTTGGCGACGGCACTCAAGGCCGGGATGGTTTTGGAGACCCGGGTGGCAGCTCTGGAGAGGCTGGCAGCTCGGCTCACTGTAGATGTTGCGCATCTACAACAGCAACAAAGAGACGATGCGCAACAGAGCTGGACTTGGCTGCCAGTGTCCGTGCCTTAATGGCAGCGGCAGCGCCAGTAGCTGTTGGAGGAGTGCCAGACATGCAAGCAGCGGCAACGGCAACGGCAACGGCAACGGGAACGGGAACGGGAACGGCAGCGGCAGCGGCAATGGCAGCGGAAACAGCAGGGGCGCCTGCTGTCTCAGAGGACCCATCAACTGAACCATCGGTCAAGAGGATTCTCAAGGTGGCAAACGGAGGAGGAAGAGATGCCCGACAATGCTGTCAAGCGCCCCCGGCAAGTGTAAATAAAGTCGTCTTGATATTACAAAATGTACATAGATTCGTTACAAATGTACATATATATATAATTATCTTTCATTTTTGTCGAGAACTGATGCGACTGCACGCTGTGAGCATCAGCTAGTCAGTTTTCGTCATGTTGCAGGCAGCCTCAGCGGCCCATTCTTTTCTGCCTGACTACATAAGCAAGTGCATCAACAATTGCCGGTTTTCGAACATATGCCGAAGCCAGTCATATAGGTATCCTAACATAGTGGCCCCATTAAGCACCCTGGTTTCACATAGGTAGCGCCCTCGGGCAAGCAGCCTGGCAAGCTCATCTTTAGTTGCTGCCTTAATAGCTGATCGTTTAGCTGCACATCTTGCGTGCCACAGCTGGTTCATGTTTGGGCCCCGGACCTCTCGGCCGGTTTTTGCCGTGTGCTATTACCGATGTGCAGCCAGTTCATTTTCCGGTCACATTATGGTTTCTGCCTGCTTGCCGACTGCGCCAGCCAGCCTGCCAATTCTGGCGTAGCTGGTTTTTCTGGCCACATGATTCCTGGCTGGGTGCTGCGGGTGCCTGCCTGCAATTATGCCGTTGCCGGTCCATTTCCCTGCCGCCACGCCTGCCAATTTCCTGCCTGCCAATTATGCCCTGGTTCATTTCCTAGCTGTATGATTTCCGGGCGCCGGTTGCTGCCGGGTGCTTGCCTGCTGGATTGCCTGCCTGCTGTAGCCGGTTCATTTCGTGGCCACTGTAAAGCTGGGCGAATATATCTGCATATTTCCTGGTCCGCATAACTTCCCGGCCGGTGTCTGCCAATGCCTGCCACTTGTGCCGGCCCGGTCCATTTCCAGGCCGCAGTTTCCTGGCTGCTGGTGCCGGTCCATTTCCTGCCTGGTACTATTGTGGCTGCCGCATGCTATAACTGGTCATTTTCCTGCACCATACCAAGCCACACGTTCTGGTGGGAAGAATATCATTCAGAACTGATAGCCTGCCGATCCTACTGTGGCCGGTCGGTCGCCTGCCTGCCGCCTGTACCAGGGAATTCCTTCCCCCGTATCATACGTATACAGTAGTTAGCCTTATATAGTAGGACTTCCTGGCCTTCCGGGAACCCGTATGGTTCGCTACATTGTAGGACTTCCCTACACCGTATCATACGTTACACTGTAACTTCCCTACCTGTCTTTATATGGTACATGTAAACCCCGGCCACATGCTAACTCTGCCAAAAATTAGTCAGCATCAATCTTGATATTATTGGAAACACACTATAATGTTGCCGCATGTATAACGTGAACAAATCCTCCAGTTCCTCCTTCTTATACTCCACATTCCAAGGAGTGGGCAGAACCGGCCAACCATTTGGTGTCATCGGCATGGTCAGGGGCGGCTGGGTTTCGGCAACGGCAATGAGAGGATTTGCTGTTGCGCGCAAAATCTTCAATATATTGCATAACAAGCCGCTTCATCTCATTCATCTCATCCTTGTAAGAATCGGAGAAGGATCTGGCCCTGATTCCCATTGTTGCAGCTATTTCCTCATGTCTAAAAGCATCGGTAGTGCGACAGTAGGGACAAGCATTTAAAAGCACTTACTCATCAACTACAAGTTTCCCGTCTGGTGCCGTGTATGCTGTAAATGTGATGGAAACAACTCCCATCTCCATCCACTGATTCTTTCCGGTGTCTCTCACCCGTTTTACCAGGTTTTTTCTCCGCAAGCCTATAATCGGGTCAGATGGGGCCGGCACCAGCACCGGCAATAGAACTCACCTTCTCTTCAGGTCTGCTGGAAGGCCCTCCTTGCCTATCCTCTCCACCTCTTGGTCCAAGGCCACTTTTTCTGCGACAGTCATCCTCTCCAGGATGATCTGTATCGCCGGCAACCTGTGGCCGAACCAACCCAGGGTTGTACTGTCGACTACACTCAACCCCATCAGGTTTGCTATCTCCTCAAAAACTTC
>JAEBUS010000128.1:65314-104199 GCA_023014475.1 Amanita pallidorosea | reverse complement strand
ATGAATCTGCCTCTCCCTGGACCATTCTAGAACTGTCCATGTAAATTGGAATGCTTGTTGAAAATTGTCAAGCAACTCTTGTTCTGTTAAAGCCCTTAAGCCATGACGATAAATCATGGATCTCCATGGTCCTGAGACATGTTGGCCTCCTATTGACTTGTCAATGCTACCATTTGGAAAGCTTTCAGGAGTGCATACCAATTGAACGAATATTGTGATATATTCCACCTAATAGGCCACCATTATTGGAAAATGGTGTCCAGGACATTAATACCCCTGTGCACCAGTATATTGTACATGTTTGTATGGCCTGAACAAGTGAAGAATGTTCCATCCGAGTTTTTGCCTGACATATCAAAGCAGCGATAGCTGGTCCAAACGTTTTGGCATCATTTGTGGAAAGTTGGTCAACAAAGTTACCACCGGATCCAAGATGTTTATAATTTTCTGCTAAGCGGGCAGCAAACTGGAAAATTTCATTATTCAGTACTTCAATTTCTCGTCTTATGTCAGAGCCAGACATGCGATCAGCAGTGTGGGAACCAGGAACCCCGGAGATGAGAGCTTCAGCCTGATTTTTTTCAAGAACTATCCGCAGATTTGATATGTCACTTTGCAGAACCTTCACAGCATCAGGAATGAAATCATTATTATGCCCGTTTCACTTACTTTAACTTTTTCCTGCATCTGATCCCGTTCAACTGCTATATCTTGCAACTGTTGTTCAAGGAGTCGAGCATATGAATGACGTTCTTCCTCTCTAGCATTGCAATACTGAAGCAGATCGCTCAATAGCTTTTCCCTTCTGGTAGTCCTCTCGAGAAGCTGCTGGAATTCGGTACTGTGTATCTTATCCAGTTCTGCTGTTGTACGCTCTACTTTTTGGTTGAACTAACAAACAGCCTACTAGTAGTATGCAAGGTCTCAGAGCATTTCTGATCAGCTTACAATTCCAGTGATCGGAGTGTTTCCAATCCCAGTTTTCGGGCCTTGGTCACTGGCCAATGCCGGTAGAGCAGCTGCAAAGCAACTCAGTTCCTTAGCTAACAATGTCATAAGTCCATTGCAAACTTACAAGTTGATGGATATTTCTCCTGTTGGCCAACAACAAACTTGAAGTGCGACATAGGAATTATTGAATACAGACAAACAGCTGAGGTTTCCTGGTGGCTGAGTCAGCCACACGACCCAACAACTGTACAGTCGCACAGTGTCAACAATCCAACCTCTGACACCATCCGACTGCCAAATCCGGCGGTATCTCATCATGCTCATGTTGTCTTCAAGATCCTTCTCCTCGCTCTTATATCGTGGTCCCTAATTGACCATCTGCATCTACCAACTTGATGGTTGACCAAATCTGCCTAGGCCTTAGACGGTGACCCCGTCGTGGGTTTCTTTTCTATCAAATGCTGAAAGGTTGCTGTTCGAATTTGCGGGTGGGATCGCAGATGTCGTCTCCAACGGCGATGAAGGATGTACGACCTGTTGTGTCCGCGAAAGGAATGCGGGAGCGTTTTGTTGAAGAAGGGCATTGGGACGCTGGCTGAGAGACCGAGTGTGCAGGTGGGAAAGGGAGTTCGTTTGCTGGGGTTGACGTGGGTAGAGTCCGTTTCGTTGATTATTGATGTTGACCTGTATAGATGATTCATGTTTGGGACCACTTTGATTACACCAACGATATTCTCTGGTGGAGATTACAAGAGTTGCGTGCGGCGAAGCAGGGAATGGATACAGCGGTAGCCGCTGCGAAAAATACGCCTCGCAAGTCCACCATCCGATCACCGAGCCAACTGTGTCTGTTTGCTCTCCGCCGTCTTCCGCGGAGGCTGTCGTGTACTCCTCGGACGAATATGATGGAGGGGAAATGACACGAAGCTCGTCCACGCGCAAGTCCAAGGATGAGCCCCAGCGAAAAATCCGGGTGGAGGTATTCGGTCGGATCAGGCCACAGGTGTAACGTTTTCAATTTACATTGAGATTGACGTTTTCCTAAACCGTTACGCAGGTGAGAAGTTATCAATTCCGTTCGTTAATCGCGCCTTCAACCGTTTTCCAAGACCGTCTTCCCTCGCTTGTTTTTCTGAACCGGTACGCCGTTAATCGCGCCCTCAATCGTTTTCCAAGACCGTCGTCATCCCGCCCTTGTTTTCCTAAACCGTTATACAGGTGAGTTATCAATTCCGTTTCGTTAATCGCCCGCTTGTTTTCCTAAACCGTTACGCAGGTCTAACAATTCCGTTTCGTCAATCGCGCCTCAACCATTTTCCAGTCTTCCTGCGCAGGTGGGTTATCCATTCCGTTTCGTTAATTGCGCCTCAACCGCTTTCCAAGACCGTCTTCCCGCTTGTTTTTCTGAACCGGTACGCCGTTAATCGCGCCCTCAATCGTTTTCCAAGACCGTCGTCATCCGCCCTTGTTTTCCTAAACCGTTATACAGGTGAGTTATCATTTCCGTTTCGTTAATCGCACCCGCTTGTTTTCCTAAACCATTACGCAGGTCTAACAATTCTGTTTTCATCAATCGCGCACTCAACCGTTTTCCAGGTCCGATTTCTGCGCAGGTGGGTTATCCATTCCGTTTCGTTAATCGCGCCCCCAATCGTTTTCCAAGACCATCGTCATCCCGCCCTTGTTTTCCTAAACCGTTATACAGGTGAGTTATCATTTCCGTTTCGTTAATCGCGCCGCTTGTTTCCCTAAACCGTTACGCAGGTCTAACAATTCCGTTTCGTCAATCGCGCCCTCAACCGTTTTCCAGTCTTCCTGCGCAGGTGGGTTATCCAGGACAGCCAGGGACGGCCATATACCAAGGAGGAGATTCTAGAGGCGGCAGCGGTCAGCTTGTTGCATCGCGGGAACGGAACAGGGCACGACGGTGATGCTGGATGGGAGAAGGTGTGGCGGGCTGTCACCTGGGTGCAGCTGCGGAACGGCATGTCGTTCTATCACGAGCTTACGGTGCGTTTCTGTCCGTGGACTGGGTGACAATCGAGGCTAAGCCGTGGACAGTATGCCCTATACGAAAATTTTGGGAGCAACTTGTTTAGTCTTTACGATCCTCCTCCTCGCGGCCTTTCTTTCAGATTGACGCCAATCTTGGATACCCTGCCGCGGTCATGGTAAGTTCAAACTTCCGCTAGTGGGCAAGCTCAAACAAAGTTTGCACTAGAGTGCGTTGATACAGGCGACTGATGTGCCAACGCGGGAAACACGGTTATCTGTGACGCTTCTTCCTGCACTCCCTACGCAATGGCCCGATCGTGGCGGTGCGAGTGTGAACATGAACTAGCTTGGAGGCGACCTCACTCATTGCGGATTTAATGTTGATCCGGGGATTCAATTCCCCCGGCATATCCAGGTCATTTACAAAGGCAGGGAGATTGGGAATTTTGTCTGAGCCTGGTCTATCTCAATCATTCACAAATTTTCAAAGTGTAAAAGTAGTGTAATTACGACAAGTCGTGCGGACGTGTTTACTGATATTTGATCGCCTCTTTGACTCTGCACCGACAATCGCGATGAATGCGCCTTCTTCTGACGCGGGCGTACCATACCAACGACAGTTGATTGGACTGTGGCAGGCGTTGCAGCGTGCGTCCACAAGGGACAAACCGCCATCGAAGCTGCTCCAGGAACACAAGCTCGCCAAATTCCTAAGAAATACGTCCCTCAACGCGTCGATTTCAAGACCCCCTTCTCATTCTTGATTGTCTGTGTGTCCAAACCAACGCAGGTGGGAAGTAGATGGCAGGCAGTCCGACAGCAGAGGAGAGGCAGACTGGCAGATGGCAGAGGGTGAGCAGGCAGAGGGCAGGCAGGGGGGAGACTGCAAGTACTAGATGGCAGAGGGCTGGGTGGAGGGGGAATAGGCAGTGGTTAGGCGGTGGGCATGACGGCAGACGAGCAGCAAGTAAATGGCAAGAAAGCAGATGTCTGACAGGCAAACGGCAGAGGGGAGGCAGACGGCAGGAGACGAGCAGGCAGAAGGCAGAGGGGTAGACAGGGTAGACAGGGGGTAGACGGCAGAGGATGAGCATGATGGACAGAACTAGTAGGCAGGCAAGGAGGTGGCCTCCTCTCGATTTGGAACGACGTCAGAAGCAGACATTGCCACAGGCGCAGGAGTCCGCCTCGTCACGATGATTTCTCCTCTCGATTTGGAACCAAGTCAGAGCAGACGCTTCCACAGAAGGCGCAGTCCGCCTCCTCATGATGATTCCTCCTCTCGATTTGGAACCACGTCAGAGGCAGACGATAGACGCAGTTTGCTATGCTCTGTGATTGTTATAGATTAGCGCGTGCCCACTCCAAATCTAACCTGTAAAAAAAATTGTGATTGTGGTGAGACGAACAAGGCGTCTGAAAATTCTTGCCATATATGATGGGTTGGAGCATTTCAAATTAAAAGTGTTTGCGGATCTATGGATCCGGAGGCCCTAGAGATTTTGAATCTGAACGACGCAGAAAGCAGAGCTACCGTGATGGGATCACCTGCTAGCATGGAGATGAACTACAGCCATTGGCGTTCCTTGAAGAGTTGAGCCCCATATATCGCCGAGTGCACCGAGATAAGGGAAAGATCGGACATGATGGGCGTTGTCATCCGAACCGGACCTGTAACTTTCTGATGGAAATTGTCATCGTTTGTTTTAGTAGTAAATTTGCATTGATGATCAAACCGTTACATTACTCTCCATTTTCATGAAGATAACGCCGTTGTAGAATACCATTCATTCTCAATTCAGAGGAGACCGAACATGGCAGAGCAAGAAGTGAGACTAATGTTCTAATGCAAAAGCAGAACCTTAGACTTGATAATAATGTGGAAAATGTTATTCGAGCTCACCGCCATTGTTGTATCCCAGAGTCCATAACCTGGTTGTGATCTCAAACCCGGCCGACGTGGTTTTTGAAGGGGAAATAGTGCATCTATTTATTGTAGTAATGGAATCGAGCGCCAAGATTGTCGTCGCTATGTCTCCCTTCGGGAATTTTTCCCACCTTGCAGCGCAAGGCAAATCCAATGCCTACCGCCTAGAAGTTTGGAGCTGCGCACTGAGCGGTGGGGAAGGCGCGCGTGCTCACGAGCGCGGCAGAAAAGGCGTTGACGGTTGAGCTTGACATCCGCACTCGGTGGTCGTCACTCTGTATGAAACTACCACTGAGATAAAAGTAACCTGCGCGGCTTACGCGCACGCTAAATCTTGAGTACGCGGCGGTCGTATACCATTCTAGTCGTTGCCGTGTAGCCATCATTGGCGGCAGATGCAACGATGATTGCATTGGATGAATAGCCTCATTGGAGGCCGCTCGAGGTGACGAGGGCAAAATGAACAGCTGTTTGCTAACAGAGGGACACATGTTATCTGAAGCTCGGACCGAGTCAGACTGTGACCGAACCTTGTGCGTTCCATTATCATGTAATCGACAGCTTGCAATTGTCGGCGCGGCTTGCTCAAGCCCGCGTTCCGCCCAAGAGCTCACCTGCAGGCTGAGCGTCTGCGGCGCATTAGTGCCCAACACCGTTGTCAGCTCTGCCGGAGAGTGGAGATGTCGGTATGGGGAAGGAAAATGGGATGCAGGAGAGACCGTTATCGACGATGTGAGAGGCAGACTACGAGTCATCGCTGCCACCTTCGTTCAAGATTTTCGTGAGATGAGCCGTTTCTAGGCTCACGTCGGCGGCAAGGAACTGAACCAGAGGGAGCAGAGTATGTTGCGGTAAAGACGGGACCTGCAGGCAAAGGAGACTTGAAAGAGGGAGTTCTGGAACGGTAAAGGGAGAGTTGGAGCTTCTGGTAAGCCGCGAGTTGCGGGTGATGGACGGGAGCGCTTGAAGACCGTCTTGAAGTGAAAATGGTGGTGGCGGATGATGTGTTGTGCAATCGGCTACACAATCCTGCTGTTGGTTTGATATGGTCGAGATGGACGACCGCCCTTTCTATTGTGCTGGGATTAGTGATTTCCCAGACGATAAGATTCCTGAGGGATGTACCTAGAAGGAAACCGAACAAGAGTATGCATAGCAGGCGAGCCTCATGGAGATGGGTTGTATTGCGTTGAATGTGGGAGTTCATTGGTCAAGGGCATCGTGCCCTAGTCCAGGGGGAGTCTGGCAGTGAAACTCGACTCAGATCGTGATAGACGTGATTCAGACTAACCTGTGAAAGCCGTTGAGAACGAAAATGTCAACGGGCGGGAAGATAACTTGCCAGAAGAGCCGCAATCGGCATTGGGCGTCAGCAAACAGTCGGAGACGTGAAGACGATAGAGATCGTCTTATGGCCGTTGAGAATGAGTATGGCGATAGGTGTGGGATGGATCGTGTCATGGACGACGCATATTTTCTTGCAAATCCGGTGCGAGTTGTGCTCTCGGACCCGTCGTTCAGTGTTTGACGACGAAAAGAGTAAAAGTGAACCAACGATGAGGGCGTAGCATAAATACCTTTATGTAATTTAAGTGCCATAGTAGTCTGTTCATGGCAAGTGTCTCGTCTTTCTTTGTCTTGAACGAACAACAGAACAATCGTCATATTGCTGGCCTGACCTTTCACAGGAATGCGTAGCCCCGTGTTCCGAGTAAGATCTTCCATGCGTTGATGAGCCTGGGGCTCATGCATGCCAGAGATAGGGGTATTAGTAAGCATGTCACGATAGATAGTAGTCATTGTCACGTAGTCACGAAAAGAATACTACCACCTTCCCCCGTAATTGTTCGTTTTCTCCTCGTTTTTGGCTCGCTTTCCCCCTCCCCTCTCGTTTGGGGGCTCCCTCCCTCGTCAACGCCGTCACAGCCACCGTCGTTACACAGCGCGCACGTCGAATCGACACCAGACACCCTCGGGGTGTCGGGAATCTTCCAGAACCTGCCCAACAACAACCTCCCCCCCAACTAGCCTGTTCTCCTGCAGTGCCGGGGGTAGGCTTATCAGCGTGTACTTCCACTAATCCGGTGTTCATGGCAAGCGCGCAGTCCTACCATCGTCCCAGCTGGTGAAACCCTGACCTCAACATAAAAGATGGAATGGTGATGAAAGGGGACAAGCGTTGTAATGTGGTGACTCACGTCCATAGCCAAGCGGCACTGCTCCCAGCGTCAACATCTGGAAAGCGAGCGCTAAGACTTGGCATTGTCCGAACAAACACGTGCAAATAGCGCTGAACACGCTTCCGCTGATCGAATTGACTCTTGACGATGTTGATCTGAAACTAATTAAAGGATGTACCCTGGAGGTGGTGGTATTATAATGTCTGGACCACAGTATTGGCACTTGCTGCTATTGTTCGTGTTCGTGTTGTCGCTTGCGCTGCTAGCGGTTCTCACTCGTCATGCAATGCTTAGCCCTTCCTGCTTCAATTCTTGAGGCCTGCATGGTAAGGTTGAAGCAGCGAGTTTATCGCCGAACAGGAAGTCGGCACCACACTTGAGGGTTGATGCATTGAGCGCATACCCCTTTCCCTTTTCTCTTCCTCTATCCTCCTGAGTTCCTGTACCGGGGAAATACTCGCCGAACTCGTGAAAGCTGCGCGTCGTGTAAAATGCTTCTTCCACTCCACCGCCGTGATGGCAGTCGATGTCTGTATAGCACGCAGGGGTAGGTGCGCAGTAGTTCCAGCCGAGCACAATGTCATTGATGTGGCAAAATCCGGACACTTCACGCTTCTTGGCTTGTGCAGC
Organism: Amanita pallidorosea; assembly: GCA_023014475.1. NCBI lineage: Eukaryota > Fungi > Basidiomycota > Agaricomycetes > Agaricales > Amanitaceae > Amanita > Amanita pallidorosea. Next base: position 96,516 of record JAEBUS010000128.1, on the reverse strand, counting down.
CCGCCGGCCCAGTTGATCGGGATGTCGGCAGACCCGGAAGCGATATGGTTGGCTGTGCCTGGTCGAAGATGTGAGTTGTGGGGTGGAGGCATCAAGCTGGAATAGATGGCGCACCAATGGACCCTCCTGCAGATATCGAGCAGAATTCAAAAACTCCTTCGAATGGGGCCCTGGGAGCTTATTGTCCCCGACGAGAACTTTGACCGTGTCAGTATCCCATATGACAGAGGTGGAATGCGCGGCGTACACATCGTCTCATGATCCTCCTCCTTTTCTGGTGTCACTACGCAGGAAATGGACGTGAGCTCATGGCTTCAGGTGTTGCTCGCTTCGGTCTCTGCCAGAAAAGTCAAGGTTTGAGATGTCATAGTATGGTATAAAACTCACAAGAACGTGCATTTTATCCAGCACATCATTCACCAGACATGCGTCACCCTTGTCCAATGAAATTTCATGGGATGACCAAGGCCATACGTGTATACAATGTCTGTTTTGCAGGCCTCCATCAGTATTCAGATTTCCAGAGCTGAACGTGCACCGTCATAATAGTACGACACCCGACGCTTTGGAATTGGAGGCAGGCGATGAGGCCTTGAGCGGTCGCGCGGATGTTTATGTCAGCACCAAATTGGGACTCAATATCTTGGCGGTTTATCCGCATGTCGCTGCTGCAGATGGCCAAAGCTCTGGCTCAGCTCAAGGCCGCCACGAAACACTACTTAGGCCCGGTCCCCATTGCAAAGTGTCGTTCTTTTCAAGTGTTTCCAGGATGTGATACCTCGTAACTAAAACCGCATTTGCATCCAGTACCACTCTTCGAGTTTTAATATTATTGGTGGAGACGTCACTTTATCGCATGCATTTCCTCTCATCCTATTCCACATATGAATTTCTTCTAGGGAACTGCCTTACGTATCGATGTCAGAAGGGCATGGTCTTGGATCGAACAGGTGAGAGCGTGTGGCGGGCGCTCGCAGCAAATCTACCGCTGAGAGCCTCCATTTCAGCGTCTGTCCACAGATATGGACAATTGTGCAACGCGATGATGTACCATTGTCAAGCTTCAAGCTTCAAGTCCCACCACGTTTCCAATGACGTTTGTGCAGAGCGAAGTGTTTACTCTCCAGTTCAGATTTGACCCGGCTATTGTTCGTGGTAGTCGATGGGAAAGAGGCGCCCGTTCACCCGGTGTGAGTTTGACGCTTCTCCTTGTGCTGATTGGCGCTGAACGACCGATTGAAGCACGTGTATTAACAAGTGTTACACCGAACGAATATACATCTCCCAGAACACCGATTCACACTAAGACAAGACAAATTCAACAGTGCTGATGGATTGGTCAAGGTTAAGGTTGGGGTAATGATTCGCACTGTCACCCATTAATCGCAATCTCCTCGTCCCTCCCCTACATCACCACCTCACTCAAAAACTGACCAACGTCCCCACTCCGATCTTCGTCTCTGACTTCTTGCCCATGTACAGATCATGAGCGAGGCAAAACTTTTGCCACCCAAGCCACTGTCACCTGTCAGAAACCGTCCACGCACAAAGGAAACGACCGCTCATTACCTTGGCGAGGAAAAACTCTGCAAAAGCCACGTCCACAAGGATATTCTCGTACATCACCTTGCCCAAATTCCTCCCATGACCCGACATAATTCAGACTAAGCACTACCAAAAACATCAGTTCGTTTCACTAACCGTCCAACAAACTTGCCACTTACGTTCACATGTGGATTAGGGTACAGCTCATTCTTCTTGTTTGCCAACCAGTCCGCGGTCACTGTCAAACACCTCTTTCGAGAGCAAGTTAATGAATCCTTGAGCCATCTATGCCTGCCCCCTTGACCGAAGTCAGTCCAAACCATGGTACTCTTGAGTCGAACTCACTCTTCCATTGATCAATAAAGGTAATCACAGTCAGCATCTTCAAGTCTGCATCCGCACGCTTACCAAACCCATCTCCCTCGCCTTACCGCAATCTTGGTTTGACCCCTCGTCGAGAGCATGCTGGCCTGCAACGCCCTTGACATTTTGTTGTTTGGAGAATGGCCCAAACATTGTTCAGGATACCAATGCAATGAGACATGACGGCTATCTGCCACTTCGTGAGAAATCCAGTAATTGCTTGTTGGCTTTTTCCTCGCCAAGGTAACAAATGGTGATTTCCTTTGTGCGTGGTATCATCTTTTGCCCATTTGCATAGCTAACCGTTGTCCAGAACCCAACAGTCTCGAACGAGTCAAAGACAGTACTCTGCATCACCTCACTATGTATTCGCCTTAATTCCTTCGGCCCATGACAAACTCCCTCTCTTGTTCGTTCCACTGTCAACATTGTTATCAGATCAAGCTGCAAGTCCCCGTTTATTCTGTCTGAGGTCTTGTGAGGATGTGTTAGTACTGGAAAATTGAGATCAAAGGAACATGCAATTCAGAACCTTCACGTCATTGACGAAGTGACGACTTGCGTGCTCGACATTGGTGGTGTCAAATTCAAGGTCACTATTATTGGATAGACTAACCTAAGAAACTCAGATATGACACATGAAGTCAAGCAAGCGACAGACAAAGACTCTCGTGGTGAGCATCCTTTTCTGGTTGGACAAGAGGCTTTGTTGCGAGAGGTTTTGCCGCAGCTGGATTAACACAGAGGGCAACCGAGCGAGTAGCGAGGGTAATGGCGATTCATCTAAATGATGTTATGAATAGTCAGACATCATTGAAATTGAAAATGTACCGTTGTAATGGTTTTGCGCGGGATAACGGTCGAGGGCGCGGGAAAATGGTTGAGGAAAACGGTTGAGAGCACGATCAATGAAACGGAATTGATAGCTCCCCTGCGTAACGGTTTAGGAAAACAAGCGCGGGAAGACGGTCTTGGTGAGAGCACGATTAACGAAACGGAATTGATAACTCAGGCAGTTTAGGAAAACAAGCGCGGGATGACGGTCTTGGTGAGAGTACGATTAACGAAACGGGATGTATAACTCACCTGCTTACCGTTCTGAAAAATAACGCGGGAAGATGGTCTTGAAAAACGGTTGAAGGCGCGATTACAAAATGGAATTGATAACTTCTCACCTGCGTAACGGTTTAGGAAAACGACAATCTCCATGTAAATTGAAAACGTACCGTTGTAATGGTTTTACGCGGGAAGACGGTCTTGATGAACGATACGAGGCCAAACTCACCTCTGAATTGGGTATATCTCTGCTTCAGATCACATAGCCGTTGTGCGAGGAGCTCGGCAGGGATATCTTCATTGTAGCTGAACAAAACCAACGACTTAGGGCATCACAAGACCCCCACACACCTAGTGTTTGACCAACCGTCTCTTGCTCCTTCTGAACGACAAGAATTTTCAAAAGTTCTCGCTTCTCCAATTTGATCCTGTCATTCAGCTCGACGATTTGGCCACGATGATGATGCAGCTTGTCTCGCAAAAGGTCATTGGTTCGACTGGCAGTATTGTTCTGTTCAACAAGGAAAGACGAGACAAAGAGCGTCGCTTACTCTCCTAAGGTATCTCGAAGGTCGCCGAGCACAGCTCTAACTTGCATGGCCACCGTGATCTTGCTGGGATCTTGGTATGTCATTTCAATCTCTGTTATGTACGAAATAAAGCTTGAGGACCGAGGCATAGTTGAAACTTACTTCTCAGTGCATCGTTTGCGAATTTCCTGCATTCCGCGACGCCGTCTGATAGGTTGGAGATTGTAGCGGTAGCAGAGTCGTGCAACCTTACTAGTAGATCGGTGAAGGACGCCAATAACTCGGTTTCTCCATCCTCTTAGCTGGCGTTTTCTGTGCCCCACTTTACCGGACGCAGTCGGGTTTTTCCGTGTAAGCCTGGTGTTTTCATCCGCACGGTTGGATCCGTTGACCTATCCATCCTCTCTTCTCTGCAATTTTAGGCCTTTTTCATATTTAATCTCAAAGGAGAAGTGCGTGTCTCAGCAAAACTTCAGTTTGCTTCTCTCAGATCAACTGTAGGTTCTAATTCCCGGCTGTACGGACAGACTTCAGAGGGCTGCTTCTTCTCAAGATCGGATGTTCACGACCATTTTATTCCAGGTGGACTATAGCCGAAGTCTTCTTACTGCGAGTTAGGGTCACATATTCCGCAAGCTTCCATTGGTGACTTAGGATGCCCACCTGTCACTGCACTACAGCAGGATGCGGCACATTTGGTGGTGGAGATGTTACTACACGAACTCAAAAGGATCATCAGCGTGCGGATAAATGGGCGCAAAAGCCCATGGTAGACCAGTTGCACACACCGGCAGAGCGACTCAAATGGCTCAATCAACTCACAGTGCCATAAACGTGCCCTTCACTTTTTTGTGAAGAACTCAAACTTCTGCCACCCAATACGTGCTATGAAACAGCTGAGAGAACCCATTTTCTAGCGCTTTATTAGATTGGGTATGTTTACCATTAATTTGACTTGCATTCGTGCACTATACTATTCCCAAATTAGTGCGAAAAAGTGACAGAAAATATCCCGTCCAGGCCTGGTATGCTCGACAGCAGCGAATCACAGGAAATGCAAATGTCCTTGTTGCATTAAGGGATGGGGAGGAAGAACAGTGTCGTCCTGCCAAAATTGTTCATATTATTCACTTCAAGAACCAGACAATAATTCTTGTTGGTACCACCTACGCAGCACCAGTCAAGCTAGTAATCTGTTCAACTGCTATCCAGTACTCATGACCACTGCATGGGACGGGGGTGGGAGGATTGTCAGTTATTAAGCCAGAACAGATTATTTGTCATTTCGCGGAACTTCGCACAACTTGGAAGGGACAGAATCATGATTGCAATATCCCTGTCACGCGTAAGTTAAACTCATTGCTAAAATGTATAATCTGCCATTTATCATCCATAGATAGCTCAATTGCCTTCGGTGCCAACAGGCCATCTTCAACCACTCAGGTCCTTATATGAAAACTCTTCCTAGCTGTGAACAGAATAATGTAATACTAGTACCCATGAATGTAGTACCAATGCGCAAAAGTATGCGAGCATATCTGTGAGAGATCCACGAAAGTAGGCGAGCACATCTGGCTAGACGGTGCTCGTAGTACAGCAGTCTGAAGGCAGTACTATAAGCTTGATTTCCTTTGGCAGCCTGCAAGATTCCATTGACGCTGTCATCATGTCAACGACAAATAATGTTATATTGCAAAAGCGGAACCTTAGACTTGATAATAACATGGAAAATGTTATTCAAGCTCACCGCCATTGTTGTATCACAAAGTCCATAACCTGGTTGTGATCCCAAACCCCGCCGACGTGGTTTTTGAAGGGAAAAAAGTGCATCTATCTATTATAGTAATGGAATCGAGCGCCAAGATTGTCGTCGCTACGTCTCCCCTTCGGAACTTTTTCCAACTTGCAGCGCAAGGCAAATCCAATGCCTACCGCCTGGAAGTTTGGAGCTGCGCGCTGAGCGGTGGGGAAGGCACGCGTGCTCACGAGCGCGGCAGAAAAGGCGTTTACGGTTGAGCTTGACATCCGCACTCGGTGGTCGTCCTTCTGTATGAAACTACCACTGAGATAAATCAGGCAGGCGTCAAGTAACCTGCGCAGGTTACGGGCATGCTAAATCTTGAGTACGCGGCGGTCGTATACCATTCTAGTCATTGCCTCGAGTACAAGGAGGTGATGATGTAGCAGACAACCCGCACCATCTACGCACGGCCAGTTGATCGTGGGGGTTGGGTTAGTCTCACTTGTCCGGTAGCCATCGTTAGTGCGTTGGTGGCAGATGCAACGATGATTGTACTGGATGAATAGCCTCATTGGAGGCCGCTCGAGGGTGACGAGGGCAAAATGAACAGCTGTTTGCTAACAGAGGGACACATGTTATCTGAAGCTCGGACCGACAGAGTCAGACTGTGACCGAACTTGTGCATTCCATTATCATGTAATCGACAGCTTGCAATTGTCGGCGCGGCCTTGCTCAAGCTCGCGTTCCGCCCAAAAGCTCACCTGCAGGCTGAGCGTTTCACTTTTACTAACGGGAGGGAGACTTGTTGTCGGCTTGACGTACGGGATACGGACGTAGCATGGCGCCGGGAGACATGAATGAGTTACAGGCGCGTGGTGGGAGAAGTGACACTCGGTGGTCGTCCTTCTGTATGAAACTACCACTGAGATAAATCAGGCAGGCGTCAAGTAACCTGCGCAGGTTACGGGCATGCTAAATCTTGAGTACGCGGCGGTTGTATACCATTCTAGTCATTGCCTCGAGTACAAGGAGGTGATGATGTAGCAGACAACCCGCACCATCTACGCACGGCCAGTTGATCGTGGGGGTTGGGTTAGTCTCACTTGTCCGGTAGCCATCGTTAGTGCGTTGGTGGCAGATGCAACGATGATTGCACTGGATGAATAGCCTCATTGGAGGCCGCTCGAGGGTGACGAGGGCAAAATGAACAGCTGTTTGCTAACAGAGGGACACATGTTATCTGAAGCTCGGACTGACAGAGTCAGACTGTGACCGAACTTGTGCATTCCATTATCATGTAATCGACAGCTTGCAATTGTCGGCGCGGCCTTGCTCAAGCTCGCGTTCCGCCCAAAAGCTCACCTGCAGGCTGAGCGTTTCACTTTTACTAACGGGAGGGAGACTTGTTGTCAGCTTGACGTACGGGATACGGACGTAGCATGGCGCCGGGAGACATGAATGAGTTACAGGCGGCGTGGTGGGAGAAGTGACAAGAGTGTGAGGAGCAGGCGAGGCAAGAGTCCAGGGCAAGGCAAGGGCAAGGGCTTGATGTGGTTGAGCGGCGCATTAGTGCTTAACACCAGTGTCAGCGCTGCCGGAGAGTGGAGATGTCGGGGGAAGGAAAATGGGATGCAGGAGAGACCGTTATCGACGATGTGAGAGCAGACTACGAGAACCACAAGGCGGCAAGAGGTAGTCATCGCTGCCGCCTTCGTTCAAGATTTTCGTGAGATGAGATGAGCTGTTTCTAGGCTCATGTCGACGGCTAGGAACTATACCAGAGGAGCAGAGTATGTTGCGGTAAAGACGGGACCTGCAGGCAAGGAGACTTGAAAGAGGGAGTTCTGGAATGGTAAAGGGAGAGTTGGAGCTTCTGGTAAGCCATGAGTTGCGGGTGATGGACAGGAGCGCTTGAAAAACCGTCTTGAAAAGAAAATCAATCGGCTACACAATCCCGACGACCGTCCTTTCTATTGTGCTGGGATTCGTGATTTCCCAGACGATAAGATTCCTGAGGGACGTACCTAGAAGGGAACCAACTGGATGTGCGACAGGTGACAATTCGTGAGGCAGCAGCGCTCAAATCAAAAATCCTCCACTTGTCCTCCTTCTAACTATTGACCTGCTTGATATCACCTACGTGCCCAATGGCTCGCGCCGATAAAGCTGTGATGCACAGGATTGCTTGCCTGTAAATGAGGTTTGAACATGATGCAAACCGAGCACGTCAGCTACCGTTGCCCAGGTCGATTTGAATCCGCGATTCCGATGGAGTCGACTGACCAGCCCAGCGGGTTTGTCCCTTCCCATTTCCCGTACTGAGCACTAGCATTCCCTTGCGAGGGCAGGCCCTCATCTGTATTCGTCCCATCTGCTATACATGTTGCTAGTCGGCCCTCGTCCAAGCGCGTATGAAAAATATCTTGATCCATCGAATTCTCAGATTGAGTTGAGCGTCTCAGTTGATGAGCGAAGTTGAGTCGTGACAGGTCACTCACTAGTCACTAGTCACTAGTCATCCCGCGCTGCTTGTCTTCGTACTTCCACCTCCCTGTCAGTTCCCCCAGACCAGTTCCCAAGCTCAATGCCCTTTCCTCGCGTGAAATCCCATGGAATAATTAATATGTAAGAGTAATTCCATCGCCTGATGCGCGTTACCATCACTTTATATATAGTCGTCCAATATACAGGCACGGACGCAGCAATGCACGCGCCACCCGAGACCTGACGCCTGACGCCTCAAACAAGCTCGGCACCTTGGACCCTGCCTCTGTCGCCCTCCGCTTCCCTTCAAGTCTCAACCGTACATCGTGGTCTCCAAGTAATCACCCATAACTGGCAACCGTCAGTTCACTTGATTGGCCTGGCGAATGACATTACGATGTGGCGTAAATCCTGGGCCTGAGCGGTAACCTCATCGTGGGTTCACTTTTCCTCTTTTCGTCGTCAAACACACTGAACGACGGGTCCGAGAGCACAACTCGCACCGGATTTGCAAAATATGCGCCGTCCATGACACGATCCATCCCACACCTATCGCCATACTCATTCTCAACGGCCATAAGACGATCTATCGTCTTCACGTCTCCGACTGTTTGCTGACGCCCAATGCCGATTGCGGCTCTTTCTGGCAAGTTATCTTCCCGCCCGTTGACATTTTCGTTCTCAACGGCTTTCACAGGTTAGTCTGAATCACGTCTATCACGATCTGAGTCGAGTTTCACTGCCAGACTCCCCCTGGACTAGGGCACGATGCCCTTGACCAATGAACTCCGCATTCAACGCAATACAACCCATCTCCATGAGGCTCGCTACTATGCATACTCTTGGTCGGTTTCCTTTCAGGTACATCCCTCAGGAACCTTATCATCTGAGAAATCACTAATCCAGCACAATAGAAAGGACGGTCGTCCATTTCAACCATATAAACCAACAGTGGGATTGCGTAGCCGATTGATTTTCACTTCAAGACGGTCTTCAAGCGCTCCCGTCCATCACCCGCAACTCGTGGCTTACCAGAAGCTCCAACTCTCCCTTTACCATTCCAGAACTCCCTCTTTCAAGTCTCCTTTGCGAGGGGGAGCGCGGCAGTGATAGGAGGAGGGAGCGGGCGGTGAACGAGGGAGAGGGGAGCAGGCAAAGGGGCAGGTAGATGGGCACTGGGCACAGGCATGCCGTGCGCGGCCTAAACATTTGGCAAACACGGTCAGCATTTGAAAATCGAGAGACCGAGCGAAGCAAACTGACGGTTACTAGTTATGGGTGGTTACTTGGAGACCACGATATACATATATAACAGGTCGTCGTAATGGCAAGGGGCAGAATCCGGACTACAGGTGAGAGCTTGTAGTAGTTCTTTCCGATGTTGAGCGGTCATGGAAGAGTTTTGAAGACGTGAATAGTCGGATAGAACGAGGTCCGCTTCTCAGTGCTTCTCCGTGGTGGACATTGTTTCGCTGACAAGGACAAGGAAATTTGGTAATATGCTGTGCGTAGGCGGGAAACGTCACAGTGACCCATACTTGGACGTTTAACACTACCTGCACTGATCCCTGCAAGCAAACCAGCATGGGCCAGAGGGCAATGGCTCAGACGAGGGCCGACTAGCAATATGTATAGCAGATGGACGAATACAGATGGGCCTGCCCTCGCAAGGGAATGCTAGTGCTCAGTACGGGTGGATGGAAGGGGCAAACCCGCTGGGCTGGTCAGTCGACTCCATCGGAATCGCGGATTCAAATCGACCTGGGCAACAGCAGCTGATGTACTCGGTTCACATCATGTTCAAACATTTACAGGCGAGCATCCTGTGCATCACAACTTTATCGGCACGGATCAGTTTGGCAGGGCCGTGATTTCAAAATGGAGTTGATGATCGGAGTGACGGCTGATTTGATCATCATACAAAATTGCTACATGACGGTACAGCTGATGTGCTGATAGACTTTTGTGATGCGCATCATGCTACAGACCGTCGACGCGCGAAACATCGATAGCCTTCCCTTTCTGCATACTGCTCTAGTATATATTCTCTACATTATCAGCACCGCCCCTCAGTCATTTTTGCCGACCCGCTACACTCTTTTTGTACACCTGCGCACAAAATATTGCTCGATACTACCCTCGTCCAGTCTTGTGTCAAATATTTTTCGCACATCTCTGTTGAGAATTCTGTGCTCTGTGGTGTCAACAATGACAAGGTCCAGGAAGACAAAAAAACCAGTGGTATGTAACAGATCATTTAATGAGTAATTGGGCCATTGTACCAATACTTCGTTGACTAGGTCAATCACGAGGTCAACGAAGCCCAGCTGGCCGCGCTCGACATTTTGAACGACAACGAGGATATTCAGAAGCAAATAGAAAGGTAGCTGAGGCTCGAGCTTGTGAGTGCTAAATTTTAGTTAATTAGGTCAGAAACTGATAGTGTACCAGTTGTGGCAAATGTGCCGCATTGTCCCAGTGACTTTATTCGCTTCTCAGGCAGCCAGGAGCATGTCAGCAACGTCACCAGTCACCATTTGAAACAGATTCTACCAAATTACTTGACATCGGATGCCATGAAAGTCTCGTGATACCATGTCCAGACATTGTCCAGAACACTATCAGGCTCCTGGGGAAGATCGAGAATTTGCACCTATTGAATATAAAATCCTGAATGGGGCACATCCCACCATCCTTGCAAGAAAGTTCCAAAATGTCATACCTAAAGGTCAGAGAGATAAATTCCTTCGCAAATGGGATAACCTTCAAGCGGCCGTGTTGCATCTGATGGGCATGGGGAAACGGCTCGTTCAGATAAGCCAGCCTTGCATTTAGGCATCTGGAGGCGATACCAAGATTCACCCCACATATCGAAGGACACGACCAAGTGGACAAGCCCTGATGCAAAGCAGGCAATGGAGTGTTTCCTGAGGTATGTTCAGCACAAGTTGGCGCCCAAGATAGCGCGCTTTATGGAGTTGTATGCCCCATCTCAATGGGAGCTACAAAAACAGTGAGTAGATATTTATAAATGATAGCTGCTCGTTTGTACTAAGATCAGAACAGGCTCAAAAAATATAAACAGAGCAGAAGGACCTTCTATCACAATGCCCCTGGCTTGATTTTGGTGGGCTTTCACCACCATAGCAGTTAAGGAAGGGGCCAGCGAGAAGATTCATATTGACAGAAATGATGGAGGAATAACCTGGATCATACCACTAGGTGACTTCAGTGGAGGTGACTTATGCCTGCCACAATTAAACTACAAATATCCATGAAGGCTGGGGATGCACTTGCAGTTCAAACTCGTTTCCTTCCACACTTTAGCACACCCCGTTACAAGTGGTAGGCGACTTGTTCTTACTTGTTTTACATGTTACAATACTCTGCTTAGTGCACTTAAATCAAGTACTTAGCTGAGAGTAGTAGTAGTAGTATTCAATTGAATATATACAGAATATCATTCATTTTTGCAAGGACTAACAGAGATAATATAATTGAATGTTGATCCCGCCACTTCTCGTCCAATTTCCGTCTTCTGACGAGGAGAAAAGAGGGGCGGTATCTCACGTAGCTGTGTGGCGTCATCAGCCATCGTACGAAAACTATTGGCATGATGTATGCGTACGTTCTTTCTTCTGCAATCGGCTGGGCGCGCGTAGGTGAGAGAGAAGAAATATGAGAGAGAGAGAGAGAGAGAGAGAGAGAGAGAGAGAGAGAGAACAAGGACGAACCTTACACGACCCAGCACGCTTGGAGCGCCACGCATACAGCTACACGCTCAGCACAGGGGACCACTCATTTGCCAATATTGATTCGTTATCTAGCGCAAATGTGAGTTACTCGCCCTCAAACGTACATATACACATGCTTCAATCGGTTCAGCGCCAATCAGCACAAGGAGAAGCGACGTAGCTGGATTAACACAGAGGGTAATGCGATTCATCTAAATGATGTTATGAATAATCAGACATCATTGAAATTGAAAACGTACCGTTGTAATGGTTTTGCGCGGGATAACGGTCGAGGAAAACGGTTGAGAGCACGATCAACGAAACGGAATTGATAGCTCCCCTGCGTAATGGTTTAGGAAAACAAGCGCGGGAAGACGGTCTTGGTGAGAGCACGATTAACGAAACGGAATTGATAACTCAGGCAGTTTAGGAAAACAAGCGCGGGATGACGGTCTTGGTGAGAGGCTGTACCCTAATCACATGTGAACGTAAGTGGCAAGTTTGTTGGACGGTTAGTGAAACGAACTGATGTTTTTGGTAGTGCTTAGTCTGAATTATGTCGGGTCATGGGGAGGAATTTGGGCAAGGTGATGTACGAGAATATCCTTGTGGACGTGGCTTTTGCAGAGTTTTTCCTCGCCAAGGTAACGAGCGGTCGTTTCCTTTGTGCGTGGACGGTTTCTGACAGGTGACAGTGGCTTGGGTGGCAAAAGTTTTGCCTCGCTCGATCATGATCTGTACATGGGCAAGAAGTCAGAGACGAAGATCGGAGTGGGGACGTTGGTCAGTTTTTGAGTGAGGTGGTGATGTAGGGGAGGGACGAGGAGATTGCGATTAATGGGTGACAGTGCGAATCATTACCCCAACCTTAACCTTGACCAATCCATCAGCACTGTTGAATTTGTCTTGTCTTAGTGTGAATCGGTGTTTCTGGGAGATGTATATTCGTTCGGTGTAACACTTGTTAATACACGTGCTTCAATCGGTCGTTCAGCGCCAATCAGCACAAGGAGAAGCGTCAAACTCACACCGGGTGAACGGGCGCCTCTTTCCCATCGACTACCACGAACAATAGCCGGGTCGAATCTGAACTGGAGAGTAAACACTTCGCTCTGCACAAACGTCATTGGAAACGTGGTGGGACTTGAAGCTTGAAGCTTGACAATGGTACATCATCGCGTTGCACAATTGTCCATATCTGTGGACAGACGCTGAAATGGAGGCTCTCAGCGGTAGATTTGCTGCGAGCGCCCGCCACACGCTCTCACCTGTTCGATCCAAGACCATGCCCTTCTGACATCGATACGTAAGGCAGTTCCCTAGAAGAAATTCATATGTGGAATAGGATGAGAGGAAATGCATGCGATAAAGTGACGTCTCCACCAATAATATTAAAACTCGAAGAGTGGTACTGGATGCAAATGCGGTTTTAGTTACGAGGTATCACATCCTGGATAAACACTTGAAAAGAACGACACTTTGCAATGGGGACCGGGCCTAAGTAGTGTTTCGTGGCGGCCTTGAGCTGAGCCAGAGCTTTGGCCATCTGCAGCAGCGACATGCGGATAAACCGCCAAGATATTGAGTCCCAATTTGGTGCTGACATAAACATCCGCGCGACCGCTCAAGGCCTCATCGCCTGCCTCCAATTCCAAAGCGTCGGGTGTCGTACTATTATGACGGTGCACGTTCAGCTCTGGAAATCTGAATACTGATGGAGGCCTGCAAAACAGACATTGTATACACGTATGGCCTTGGTCATCCCATGAAATTTCATTGGACAAGGGTGACGCATGTCTGGTGAATGATGTGCTGGATAAAATGCACGTTCTTGTGAGTTTTATACCATACTATGACATCTCAAACCTTGACTTTTCTGGCAGAGACCGAAGCGAGCAACACCTGAAGCCATGAGCTCACGTCCATTTCCTGCGTAGTGACACCAGAAAAGGAGGAGGATCATGAGACGATGTGTACGCCGCGCATTCCACCTCTGTCATATGGGATACTGACACGGTCAAAGTTCTCGTCGGGGACAATAAGCTCCCAGGGCCCCATTCGAAGGAGTTTTCGAATTCTGCTCGATATCCGCAGGAGGGTCCATTGGTGCGCCATCTATTCCAGCTTGATGCCTCCACCCCACAACTCACATCTTCGACCAGGCACAGCCAACCATATCGCTTCCGGGTCTGCCGACATCCCGATCAACTGGGCCGGCGGGCTGCACAAGCCAAGAAGCGTGAAGTGTCCGGATTTTGCCACATCAATGACATTGTGCTCGGCTGGAACTACTGCGCACCTACCCCTGCGTGCTATACAGACATCGACTGCCATCACGGCGGTGGAGTGGAAGAAGCATTTTACACGACGCGCAGCTTTCACGAGTTCGGCGAGTATTTCCCCGGTACAGGAACTCAGGAGGATAGAGGAAGAGAAAAGGGAAAGGGGTATGCGCTCAATGCATCAACCCTCAAGTGTGGTGCCGACTTCCTGTTCGGCGATAAACTCGCTGCTTCAACCTTACCATGCAGGCCTCAAGAATTGAAGCAGGAAGGGCTAAGCATTGCATGACGAGTGAGAACCGCTAGCGGCGCAAGCGACAACACGAACACGAACAATAGCGGCAAGTGCCAATACTGTGGTCCAGACATTATAATACCACCACCTCCAGGGTACATCCTTTAATTAGTTTCAGATCAACATCGTCAAGAGTCAATTCGATCAGCGGAAGCGTGTTCAGCGCTATTTGCACGTGTTTGTTCGGACAATGCCAAGTCTTAGCGCTCGCTTTCCAGATGTTGACGCTAGGAGCAGTGCCGCTTGGCTATGGACGTGAGTCACCACATTACAACGCTTGTCCCCTTTCATCACCATTCCATCTTTTATGTTGAGGTCAGGGTTTCACCAGCTGGGACGATGGTAGGACCGCGCGCTTGCCATGAACACCGGATTAGTGGAAGTACACGCTGATAAGCCTACCCCCGGCACTGCAGGAGAAACAGGCTAGTTGGGGGGAGGTTGTTTTGGCAGGTTCTGAAGATTCCCACACCCCGAGGGTGCTGGTGTCGATTCGACGTGCGCGCTGTGTAACGACGGTGGCTGTGACGGCGTGACGAGGGAGGGACCCCCAAACGAGAGGGGAGGGAAAGCGAGCCAAAACGAGGAGAAAACGAACAATTACGGGGAAGTGGTAGTATTCTTTTCGTGACTACGTGACAATGACTACTATCTATCGTGACATGCTTACTAATACCCTATCTCTGGCATGCATGAGCCCCAGGCTCATCAACGCATGGAAGATCTTACTCGGAACACGGGCTACGCATTCCTGTAAAGGTCAGGCCAGCAATATGACGATTGTTCTGTTGTTTCGTTCAAGACAAAGAAAGACGAGACACTTGCCATGAACAGACTACTATGGCACTTAAATTACATAAAGGTATTTATGCTACGCCCCATCTTGGTTCACTTTTACTCTTTCGTCGTCAAACACTGAACGACGGGTCCGAAGCACAACTCGCACCGATTTGCAAGAAATATGCGTCATCCATGACACGATCCATCCCACACCTATCGCCATACTCATTCTCAATGGCCATAAGACGATCTCTATCGTCTTCACGTCTCCGACTGTTTGCTGACGCCCAATGCCGATTGCGCTCTTCTGCAAGTTATCTTCCCGCCGTTGACATTTTCGTTCTCAACGGCTTTCACAGTTAGTCTGAATCACATCTATCACGATCTGAGTCGAGTTTCACTGCCAGACTCCCCCTGGACTAGGGCACAATGCCCTTGACCAATGAACTCCCACATTCAACGCAATACAACCCATCTCCATGAGGCTCGCCTGCTATGCATACTCTTGTTCGGTTTCCTTCTAGGTACATCCCTCAGGAATCTTATCGTCTGGGAAATCACTAATCCCAGCACAATAGAAAGGCGGTCGTCCATCTCGACCATATCAAACCAACAGCAGGATTGTGTAGCCGATTGCACAACACATCATCCGCCACCACCATTTCACTTCAAGATGGTCTTCAAGCGCTCCCGTCCATCACCCGCAACTCTCGCTTACCAGAAGCTCCAACTCTCCCTTTACCGTTCCAGAACTCCCTCTTTCAAGTCTCCTTGCCTGCAGGTCCCGTTTACCGCAACATACTCTGCTCCCTCTGGTTCAGTTCCTTGCCGCCGACGTGAGCCTAGAAACGGCTCATCTCACGAAAATCTTGAACGAAGGTGGCAGCGATGACTCGTAGTCTGCCTCTCACATCGTCGATAACGGTCTCTCCTGCATCCCATTTTCCTTCCCCATACCGACATCTCCACTCTCCGGCAGAGCTGACAACGGTGTTGGGCACTAATGCGCCGCAGACGCTCAGCCTGCAGGTGAGCTCTTGGGCGGAACGCGGGCTTGAGCAAGGCCGCGCCGACAATTGCAAGCTGTCGATTACATGATAATGGAACGCACAAGGTTCGGTCACAGTCTGACTCGGTCCGAGCTTCAGATAACATGTGTCCCTCTGTTAGCAAACAGCTGTTCATTTTGCCCTCGTCACCTCGAGCGGCCTCCAATGAGGCTATTCATCCAATGCAATCATCGTTGCATCTGCCGCCAACGATGGCTACACGGCAACGACTAGAATGGTATACGACCGCCGCGTACTCAAGATTTAGCGTGCGCGTAAGCCGCGCAGGTTACTTTTATCTCAGTGGTAGTTTCATACAGAGTGACGACCACCGAGTGCGGATGTCAAGCTCAACCGTCAACGCCTTTTCTGCCGCGCTCGTGAGCACGCGCGCCTTCCCCACCGCTCAGTGCGCAGCTCCAAACTTCTAGGCGGTAGGCATTGGATTTGCCTTGCGCTGCAAGGTGGGAAAAATTCCCGAAGGGGAGACATAGCGACGACAATCTTGGCGCTCGATTCCATTACTACAATAAATAGATGCACTATTTCCCCTTCAAAAACCACGTCGGCCGGGTTTGAGATCACAACCAGGTTATGGACTCTGGGATACAACAATGGCGGTGAGCTCGAATAACATTTTCCACGTTATTATCAAGTCTAAGGTTCTGCTTTTGCATTAGAACATTAGTCTCACTTCTTGCTCTGCCATGTTCGGTCTCCTCTGAATTTGAGAATGAATGGTATTCTACAACGGCGTTATCTTCATGAAAATGGAGAGTAATGTAACGGTTTGATCATCAATGCAAATTTACTACTAAAACAAACGATGACAATTTCCATCAGAAAGTTACAGGTCCGGTTCGGATGACAACGCCCATCATGTCCGATCTTTCCCTTATCTCGGTGCACTCGGCGATATATGGGGCTCAACTCTTCAAGGAACGCCAATGGCTGTAGTTCATCTCCATGCTAGCAGGTGATCCCATCACGGTAGCTCTGCTTTCTGCGTCGTTCAGATTCAAAATCTCTAGGGCCTCCGGATCCATAGATCCGCAAACACTTTTAATTTGAAATGCTCCAACCCATCATATATGGCAAGAATTTTCAGACGCCTTGTCGTCTCACCACAATCACAATTTTTTTTACAGGTTAGATTTGGAGTGGGCACGCGCTAATCTATAACAATCACAGAGCATAGCAAACTGCGTCTAACGTCTGCCTCTGACGTGGTTCCAAATCGAGAGGAGGAATCATCATGAGGAGGCGGACTGCGCCTTCTGTGGAAGCGTCTGCCTCTGACTTGGTTCCAAATCGAGAGGAGAAATCATCGTGACGAGGCGGACTCCTGCGCCTGTGGCAATGTCTGCTTCTGACGTCGTTCCAAATCGAGAGGAGGCCACCTCCTTGCCTGCCTACTAGTTCTGTCCATCATGCTCATCCTCTGCCGTCTACCCCCTGTCTACCCTGTCTACCCCTCTGCCTTCTGCCTGCTCGTCTCCTGCCGTCTGCCTCCCCTCTGCCGTTTGCCTGTCAGACATCTGCTTTCTTGCCATTTACTTGCTGCTCGTCTGCCGTCATGCCCACCGCCTAACCACTGCCTATTCCCCCTCCACCCAGCCCTCTGCCATCTAGTACTTGCAGTCTCCCCCCTGCCTGCCCTCTGCCTGCTCACCCTCTGCCATCTGCCAGTCTGCCTCTCCTCTGCTGTCGGACTGCCTGCCATCTACTTCCCACCTGCGTTGGTTTGGACACACAGACAATCAAGAATGAGAAGGGGGTCTTGAAATCGGACGCGTTGAGGGACGTATTTTCTTAGGAATTTGGCGAGCGTTGTGTTCCTGGAGCAGCTTCGACGGCGGTTTGTCCCTTGTGGACGCACGCTGCAACGCCTGCCACAGTCCAATCAACTGTCGTTGGTATGGTACGCCCGCGTCAGAAGAAGGCGCATTCATCGCGATTGTCGGTGCAGAGTCAAAGAGGCGATCAAATATCAGTAAACACGTCCGCACGACTTGTCGTAATTACACTACTTTTACACTTTGAAAATTTGTGAATGATTGAGATAGACCAGGCTCAGACAAAATTCCCAATCTCCCTGCCTTTGTAAATGACCTGGATATGCCGGGGGAATTGAATCCCCGGATCAACATTAAAATCCGCAATGAGTGAGGTCGCCTCCAAGCTAGTTCATGTTCACACTCGCACCGCCCGATCGGGCCATTGCGTAGGGAGTGCAGGAAGAAGCGTCACAGATAACCGTGTTTCCCGCGTTGGCACATCAGTCGCCTGTATCAACGCATTCTAGTGCAAACTTTGTTTGAGCTTGCCCACTAGCGGAAGTTTGAACTTACCATGACCGCGGCAGGGTATCCAAGATTGGCGTCAATCTGAAAGAAAGGCCGCGAGGAGGAGGGATCGTAAAGACTAAACAAGTTGCTCCCAAAATTTTCGTATAGGGCATACTGTCCACGGCTTAGCCTCGATTGTCACCCGTCCACGGACAGAAACGCACCGTAAGCTCGTGATAGAACGACATGCCGTTCCGCAGCTGCGCCCAGGCGACAGCCCGCCGCACCTTCTCCCATCCAGCATCACCGTCGTGCCCTGTTCCGTTCCCGCGATGCAACAAGCTGACCGCTGCCGCCTCTAGAATCTCCTCCTTGGTATATGGCCGTCCCTGGCTGTCCTGGATAACCCACCTGCGCAGGAAGACTGGAAAACGGTTGAGGGCGCGATTGACGAAACGGAATTGTTAGACCTGCGTAACGGTTTAGGGAAACAAGCGGGCGCGATTAACGAAACGGAAATGATAACTCACCTGTATAACGGTTTAGGAAAACAAGGGCGGGATGACGATGGTCTTGGAAAACGATTGGGGGCGCGATTAACGAAACGGAATGGATAACCCACCTGCGCAGAAATCGGACCTGGAAAACGGTTGAGTGCGCGATTGATGAAACAGAATTGTTAGACCTGCGTAATGGTTTAGGAAAACAAGCGGGTGCGATTAACGAAACGGAAATGATAACTCACCTGTATAACGGTTTAGGAAAACAAGGGCGGGATGACGACGGTCTTGGAAAACGATTGAGGGCGCGATTAACGGCGTACCGGTTCAGAAAAACAAGGGCGGGAAGACGGTCTTGGAAAGCGGTTGAGGCGCGATTAACGAAACGGAATGGATAACTTCTCACCTGCGTAACGGTTTAGGAAAACGTCAATCTCAATGTAAATTGAAAACGTTACACCTGTGGCCTGATCCGACCAAATACCTCCACCCGGATTTTTCGCTGGGGCTCATCCTTGGACTTGCGCGTGGACGAGCTTTGTGTCATTTCCCCTCCATCATATTCGTCCGAGGAGTACACGACAGCCTCCGCGGAAGACGGCGGAGAGCAAACAGACACAGTTGGCTCGGTGATCGGATGGTGGACTTGCGAGGTGTATTTTTCGCAGCGGCTACCGCTGTATCCATTCCCTGCTTCGCCGCACGCAACTCTTGTAATCTCCACCAGAGAATATCGTTGGTGTAATCAAAGTGGTCCCAAACATGAATCATCTATACAGGTCAACATCAATAATCAACGAAACGGACTCTACCCACGTCAACCCCAGCAAACGAACTCCCTTTCCCACCTGCACACTCGGTCTCTCAGCCAGCGTCCCAATGCCCTTCTTCAACAAAACGCTCCCGCATTCCTTTCGCGGACACAACAGGTCGTACATCCTTCATCGCCGTTGGAGACGACATCTGCGATCCCACCCGCAAATTCGAACAGCAACCTTTCAGCATTTGATAGAAAAGAAACCCACGACGGGGTCACCGTCTAAGGCCTAGGCAGATTTGGTCAACCATCAAGTTGGTAGATGCAGATGGTCAATTAGGGACCACGATATAAGAGCGAGGAGAAGGATCTTGAAGACAACATGAGCATGATGAGATACCGCCGGATTTGGCAGTCGGATGGTGTCAGAGGTTGGATTGTTGACACTGTGCGACTGTACAGTTGTTGGGTCGTGTGGCTGACTCAGCCACCAGGAAACCTCAGCTGTTTGTCTGTATTCAATAATTCCTATGTCGCACTTCAAGTTTGTTGTTGGCCAACAGGAGAAATATCCATCAACTTGTAAGTTTGCAATGGACTTATGACATTGTTAGCTAAGGAACTGAGTTGCTTTGCAGCTGCTCTACCGGCATTGGCCAGTGACCAAGGCCCGAAAACTGGGATTGGAAACACTCCGATCACTGGAATTGTAAGCTGATCAGAAATGCTCTGAGACCTTGCATACTACTAGTAGGCTGTTTGTTAGTTCAACCAAAAAGTAGAGCGTACAACAGCAGAACTGGATAAGATACACAGTACCGAATTCCAGCAGCTTCTCGAGAGGACTACCAGAAGGGAAAAGCTATTGAGCGATCTGCTTCAGTATTGCAATGCTAGAGAGGAAGAACGTCATTCATATGCTCGACTCCTTGAACAACAGTTGCAAGATATAGCAGTTGAACGGGATCAGATGCAGGAAAAAGTTAAAGTAAGTGAAACGGGCATAATAATGATTTCATTCCTGATGCTGTGAAGGTTCTGCAAAGTGACATATCAAATCTGCGGATAGTTCTTGAAAAAAATCAGGCTGAAGCTCTCATCTCCGGGGTTCCTGGTTCCCACACTGCTGATCGCATGTCTGGCTCTGACATAAGACGAGAAATTGAAGTACTGAATAATGAAATTTTCCAGTTTGCTGCCCGCTTAGCAGAAAATTATAAACATCTTGGATCCGGTGGTAACTTTGTTGACCAACTTTCCACAAATGATGCCAAAACGTTTGGACCAGCTATCGCTGCTTTGATATGTCAGGCAAAAACTCGGATGGAACATTCTTCACTTGTTCAGGCCATACAAACATGTACAATATACTGGTGCACAGGGGTATTAATGTCCTGGACACCATTTTCCAATAATGGTGGCCTATTAGGTGGAATATATCACAATATTCGTTCAATTGGTATGCACTCCTGAAAGCTTTCCAAATGGTAGCATTGACAAGTCAATAGGAGGCCAACATGTCTCAGGACCATGGAGATCCATGATTTATCGTCATGGCTTAAGGGCTTTAACAGAACAAGAGTTGCTTGACAATTTTCAACAAGCATTCCAATTTACATGGACAGTTCTAGAATGGTCCAGGGAGAGGCAGATTCATCAAGATGCACTCAAGGCCATTGTCTCAAGCACACTACTTGTGTATCAGATGATCCACGCAGACATTGTATCAGGAGATATAGAGATAGTCATGCAGCACCAGGTGACTTTTTCCAGCCAGAAGAGATGCAAATTCATGGAAATGATGATGTGACAATGTACAAGCATCATGCCATTCTCTGTACAACAGATATGGGCATCAGCAAGACGGTAGCAAATTTGTCTTATTCTGAGTCTGAAAGAAAGTGGATCCTCACAGAAGACAAGGCAATCATCTTAAAAGCTAAGGTAGCTTTGACTACCTTGTAACCACCATTCAAGCCATCAGTGTCCAGTCACGTTTGTAGTTTTGCTTTGTACATATGTATGACTTACCATATCGGACTAAATCAAGTTTGGATATGCACCTCATAGCACAAGTCGGCGGTGGAAAACTCCTCCATCCTCGTACCTGAATATTACTGAAATTGAAAACGTACCGTTGTGATGGTTTTGCACAGGAAAATGGTTGAGGTCGTTGGAAGACGGAATTGGAAAATGGTTGAGAGCACGATTAACGAAACGGGATGAATAGCTCACCTGCGTAATGGTATAGGAAAACGTCGATCTCAATGGAAAATGAAAATGTACCGCTGTAATGGTTTTGCGCAGGAAAACGGTCTTGGAAAGTGTTGAGAGCACGATTAACAAAGCGGAATTGGTAGTTCACCTGCGTAACAGACCAACGGTTTAGGAAAACAAGTGCAGGAAGACGGTCTTGATGATAGCACGATTAACGAAACGGAAATAATAACTCACCTGCGTAACGGTTTAGGAAAACAAGGGCGGGAAGACGGTCTTGGAAAGCGGTTGAGGCGCGATTAACGAAACGGAATGGATAACCCACCTGCGCAGGAAGACTGGAAAACGGTTGAGGGCGCGATTGACGAAACGGAATTGGTAGACCTGCGTAACGGTTTAGGAAAACAAGCGTGCGCGATTAACGAAACGGAATTGATAACTCACCTGTATAACGGTTTAGGAAAACAAGGGCGGGATGACGACGGTCTTGGAAAACGATTGGGGGCGCGATTAACGAAACGGAATGGATAACCCACCTGCGCAGAAATCGGACCTGGAAAACGGTTGAGTGCACGATTGATGAAACGGAATTGTTAGAACTGCGTAATGGTTTAGGAAAACAAGCGGGTGCGATTAACGAATCGGAATTGATAACTCACCTGCCATATAACAGTTTAGGAAAACAAGGTCGGGATGACGACGGTCTTGGAAAACGATTGAGGGCGCGATTAACGGCGTACCGGTTCAGAAAAACAAGCGAGGGAAGACGGTCTTGGAAAACGGTTGAAGGCGCGATTAACGAACGGAATTGATAACTTCTCACCTGCGTAACGGTTTAGGAAAACGTCAATCTCAATGTAAATTGAAAACGTTACACCTGTGGCCTGATCCGACCGAATACCTCCACCCGGATTTTTCGCTGGGGCTCATCCTTGGACTTGCGCGTGGACGAGCTTTGTGTCATTTCCCTCCATCATATTCGTCCGAGGAGTACATGACAGCCTCCGCGGAAGACGGCGGAGAGCAAACAGACACAGTTGGCTCGGTGATCGGATGGTGGACTTGCGAGGTGTATTTTTCGCAGCGGCTACCGCTGTATCCATTCCCTGCTTCGCCGCACGCAACTCTGCACTTCTGTTTGTCCTTGGAGGAATGGACGGCGGTGCCGTGATACTGCTCCGACGTGTCGTCTGTGGACGCCACTGTAATCGTCCCTTCACGCTTATGGCCAGGCACGTTCAAAAACGCCTGTGTGAGCTGCTCCTTTGTCAGCCGCTTCCTCGGTACGGTGTCCTTCTTTTCAACGAACTGTCCGGTGTGTAATGCGGCTGTGCGGGTAGTCCGGGGTACAATGTCAGGGGTCGACGAGTGCCGAAAAATGTTGAGAATGAACTTGCCCTGGCGAGCCAAACGGAAAGCGAAAGCGGAAAGAAACCGTAAGGAAAGCTACAGGAACACCGCATCCGCAACGACGTCTGCGCCTGCAATGGCACCTGCAACAGGCTGCTAACACTGTGACTTCAGCCCTCCTGAGCCGCCGAGCTGGAGCGCTTCAGCGGGTGGTCAGCGCACGCTGTATCGCACGCTCAGCATGCGATCCATTTTGCAAACAATTTGTCACATTGAAAATTTGTTTTGGGTCCACCTAAATTGAGAATTGATTGCTAAACTTAAATTTTGCAAACAGCAAAATTTGAGATTTACATAGGATTCTGACAGAAAAAAATCTGTTGCAAATAAAAATTCTGCATTTATGAAATTCTATGAAAATTTTAATGTCTTAAACTGGGCTAGATGTTGTGCAAATTTTGAATTTTGATCGATAAAAATTCTTGCAGAATTCTAACAACGGAGAAATGATTTTGAAAGAATTTTGCCACCTGCAAAATAGTCCTGTGCCAGCTGTGGGAAGGATCGGCCAATAGCAAGAAATTGTCGATCAGTTTGGACATCCGAACCATGTCCTTCGAAGAAATGAAGGAATACTTCGCGAAAGGCGAAGCTTTAAAAGAGGACGAGAGTCAGTAAGTCCCGTACTGAACTCTCTAAAATAGGTATTCTGTATTAGGTAAGGAAGACGGACTGGTAGGTACGGAGGACTCGGAGACTTCAACAGTTCTTGAGACCACCCCGCAGGAAGCGGTCTCTAGTGCCAAAGACAGGAGCGTGGCAGGGCGGATAAACCTGTGCTTGATTCTTCCTTATCAGGTAAAAGAATACTAAAAAAGGGACAAAAGGAGTTTCTTGTTCGTTCTAATTGGTCAAAAGGACGAATACTAATGGAATAGGTCTAGAAACTCTAGACACACATGACCAAACAACGGAACAGCGTTGCTCGATTCAGGGGCAACAGGTTTGTTTATGAACGCTAAATTTCGCTAACGAAAAAGGCTATAAACTAATCCCTTTAGATTGACCAATTCAAGTTAGAAATGTAGATGGATCTAACAATGAAGGCGGTATGATCACTCATGAAGTAGATCTGCTCATGAGTTACAAAGGACATCAGAACAAGCCACATTTGAAATATGCGAATTAGGCAAGACAAACGTAATCATTGGATCTACATGGTTACGACGACATAATCCGATGTCAACTGGATCACCGGTAAAAATAGAGTTGACAAGATGCCCACAATCATGTGGACATAAACAAAGGGAAGGGACAAAAGAAAGACAAAGGCGGACAAAACAGGCGGAACATTGGGAAACCAATATGTACATCTGGGAAAAGGAAAGGGAGTTAGACTTTGCCTACTGGCTAGAGCAAAAGGAAAAAGAGGAACAGAATTTGGATTTCCTGGATCAATGGAAACACCCGAAATTCTATAGGGAAGGAGAAAAATACGAATTTTCCCGTCTGGAATCAGAGCAGACGACCCAATGGATTAGGGAGTTGAAGAAACAGGAACCAAAGGATCTGGTACCACCACAGTATCACAAGTATTTACACTTGTTTGAAAAAACTGCGTCAGAAAGAATGCCGGTTAGAAAACCATGGGATCATGCAATTGATCTCAAACAAGGTTATCAACCCAGGAAAGGAAAGGTGTATCCTTTATCACCAGACGAACTCGGAGAAGTCCGAAACTTTGTTGATGATCAATTAAAAAAGGGGTACATCAGACCTTCGAAATCACCGCAAACATCGCCGGTGTTCGTTGTAAAGAAAAAAGATGGGAAAAAGAGAATGGTACAGGATTACCGTTACTTAAATGAATGGCGTTAAAAATACTATCCATTACCGTTGATATCAGAGCTCGTGGATCGAGCAGGACAAGCAAAGCACTTCACCAGGTTGGACCTTAGGTGGGGTTATAATAATGTATGAATCAAGGAAGGAGACGAATGAAGGCCGCTTTACTACACCGGAAGGTTCTTTTGACCAGTAGTAATGTACTTGGGGCTTACCAATTCTCCGGAACCTTCCAGGCTATGATGAACGATATCTTTCGGGATATGATAAATGAAGGAAAGGTCATTGTTTACATAGATGACATCCTTATTTATACAAAAACCGAAAAAAGAGCACAACAATATAGTGCTCGAAGTTCTCCGGCGCTTGAAGAAAATGATTTGTATGTCAAACCAGAAAAAATGTTGTATGGAATGTGCAGGAGGTAGAATTCCTGGAGTCATCATTGGCCCAATGGAATTAAAATGGATCCAAAGAAGGTGGATGCTATCCTTAATTGGCCAACCTGGCAGTGTAAAGGACGTTCAACACTTTCTAGGATTGGCAAATTACTATCGACGATTTGTCAAAGACTTTGCCAAAATAGCACGACCATTTACATAATCTGGTCAGAAAAGACAAAAATGGGAATGAAGGAGGGAGAAGAAAATGCTTTAAAACATTAAAAAACTTTTACGGACAACCCTTCTTGTCGCTCCAGACTCCAACAAGAATTCAGAATAGAGTCTGATGCCTCGGATTACCGCAACAGGAGGAGTTGTTATCAATGGAATGTGGATGATAAACAAATGGAGACCAGTAGCTTACCTCTCCAAGTCCCTCAACGAAACGAGAGGAATTATGATGTCCACGATAAAGAAATGTTGGGCATTATTAGGTGTCTCGAAGCCTGGAGGCATTACTTAGAAGGAGCAAGGCAAGAATTCGAGATATGGACGGATCACAAAAATCTCGAATACTTTATGAAATGCAAAAAAAGTTAAATCGAAGACAAGCACGCTGGGCATTATACCTCAGCAGATTTAATTTTAAATTAATTCATAAAGCTGGTTAACTATGGGAAGGCCAATTCCTCTGTCCAGGAGGCCAGACCATAAAAAGGGGGTAGAAGATGATAACAAGGAAGTGACCTTGTTAAAACCGGAATTTTTCCGAATTGCAGCACTTCAACAAGGACATGTGCTAGTCAATACGTCAGAAAAAGAAATTTTAAACAAAATCAGAAAATCAGAAAGCAAATGACGAAGAGGTTGTAAAAGCGGTGGAAGCCATGAAAAAGGCAGGAGTCAGGAGACTCAATGCAGGAGAATGGCAGATGGAACAAGGATTAATCCTCTGGCAAGGAAAAGTTTACGTTCCAAAGGATGAAAAACTACGAATGAGAATAGTAAGACTCCATCACGATACACCCATTTGCTGGACATGGAGGTCAATGGAAGACGGTTGAACTCGTCACAAGAAATTATTGGTGGCCAGGTGTACCAAATTCGTTAAAAAATACGTTGCTGGATGTGACAAAGTGCCAAAGAGCAAGAACTTTCCAGAACCACCAGCAGGAAAGTTAATGCCTAATTCGGCGCTGTCAAAGCCATGGACCCTATTACTGCAGACTTTATTACAAAATTACCAGAATCGCATGGCGACAATGCAATTCTAGTAGTCTGCGATAGAATGTCCAAATGGCACATTTTATTCCACCTCAGAAGCAATCAGCTCAAGGTTGGCACCCTATTCAGAGATCATATATGGAAACTCCATGGTCTCCCCGAGGTCAATAATCTCGGATCGCGGACCTCAATTCGCCGCTCAAATGATGAAGGAATTGAATCAAATGTTAGGCATTTCTACAGATTTGTCTACAGCTTTCCATCCACAGACGGATGACAAACAGAACGAATGAATCAGGACTTAGAACAGTTCCTGAGGATTTTTGTAGATCACTGACAAGAAATTGGTCAGGATGGCTCGCAATTGCTGAATTTAGTACAATAATAAAATTCAAGCATCAATGAAACATACCCGTTTTTTCGTAAAATTAAGGAAAACATCCAAGATGGGTATTGAACCTAGAAAGGAAGGAAGTCACCCAGCTGCGGCTGACTTTGCGCAAAAAATGAAGGAAATTCATGAAGAAGCGCAAGCTGCACTAAAGAAATCACAAAGATAACATGAAGCTTTACGCAGATAGACGACGTGCTGAAGTACCAGAGTACAAAATAGGAGATCGAGTTTGGTTATCAACCAAAGATCTTCAATTTATCTGGACGACCAACTAGGAAGTTGGCAGAACGATGGATAGGTCCCTATCCAATTAAAAAGATAATTTCGTCAAATGCGGTAGAGCTGAATCTACCTTTTTCACAACAAATTCCACCCTGTTGTGAATGTTTCAAGAATATGTTGATGAGCAGTCACTGGCTGTGACTGTGTAGAAGATCTGCTTCCGATCTGCTTTCTTGTGCTGTTCTGCACTTCCAACATTTGCGATCCGCTTTCCCGCGCTTTCCGCTCTCGTGCGACATTTCGCTCCGCTGGTGATCCGCTCTTTCCCGCGCTTTCCGCTTCTTTTGCGATCCGCTCTTTCCCGCGCTTTTCCGCACTCTGCGATCGCCTTCCGATCCGCTCTTTCCCGCGCTTTTTCCGCACTTGTGCGATCGCTTCCGCTCTTTCCCAAATATTAAAGATATGTGGGGCAAATCTCAGGCATGGCGCTGCAGACTTTCCAACAGCTCACAGGAGAATTACTTCTTCTATATGGCGCAAACTCGTATTCATGGTCGGAATCGTGGATCCGTTCTTACGCAGACATCTTGGGCGCAGTTAAACTTTGTGTGTACATTTGGAGTCTTTATATCATGAAAAGGGTGAGTGTTGTCCATAGACGTACCGTCTGGCGCTGATAGAATGCACAAGTGGATCTTTCACTGAATGAGCGAATTCTAACCATTCTTTTAATCGTTATTGAAGCGGCATTTTGGAGCAAAATTAGTTTTGTTGGCTTTGTCTCATTAAATATTTGGCAGTCATGTGAGGAACGCGAGCCATGACTAGAGTAAACTATTCGTTCGTATATCATTCCATAGCACTCTGATAATGATTTAGGGCGTGTATACTCCGGAAATATGATCCAATGAATATCCAATATGCGTTGATGTTCTACTGTGTAGTGATAATTTAACTTTCCATTTTGTGCTTTGTTAAACTCTGTTTATCACATTACAGTGATGATCGAGGATCACACAGCTTTGTCATGGAGTATCACCTAAATAGCCTCATGATTGTATTTGGACATATCATCCAGAATGCTTGGTCATCTCTCAAAGTGACCATTTAGTTTCACATTTTTTCATAAGGTGTTTTCCATTTCGTTCTTCTTAATGGTGTACGATTATATATGTGGACTGCAGTATCAAATGCAAAAGACCACCATGATTTAGGACAACCAGATTCTAATAAAAGTGTATGTGCTTTCTTTAGAATGGTTTCATTTAATTGTTCAGCTCTACCATTTTGTTGATGAACATGTGAGCACTTAGTTCATGTTTAATACCTTTTCTTGAAAATAGTTATTATAGCTTTGATTTACAAACTCTCCCCCTCGATCTGAACGCATACTTTTTACTTTTAAATTGAGTTGATTCTCAATATATAATATATGCTTTAATAGCAGTAAAAGTATCAGTCGAAGTAATGCTACATAAGCAAAAGAAGAATAATCATCTAAAATTAATAAAGCCCATTTTTGTTATGGTAAGACTGAATAGGTAATTCTATCAAGTCCATTGTATCAATTCTAGCAAGGTAGTTGCTCTATTAGTTGAAACATGATATGGTTTATTATCAAGTTTTCCATGATACATGATTTACATATGTTTTTCATATGTGGTTTATTAATTTTAGAACTATTTTCAGTATTTTTTTTTTAACCACGTTATCACTTGGATGTGCCATTCTTCGATGCCAAATAAAATAATCAATAGTTTTAGAACTATTATTTAATAACAAATGTTGTAAAGGTTTTTTTAATCTCAGTAGATAACCAACTTATAGAGTTAGTCTCTAAAGGATATCCTGTCAACGTTATGTTTCCCTTGTGTATAATAGTTTGTGTTTTTGTGTGATATACTTCATAATTCATACTAGTAAGTTGTGGTACAGAGATAATTCTGTATGGCACATTGGCATATAACATACGATCCGTTAGCATATGTTTTCATGTCAGAAACATACTTGGCCTTGGCCTTCAATGAGTGTTTTCGCATTTTTGTCTGCAGTAGTAACTTTACTGGTATCAGGACTACCCCTTGACGTGACGTCTTAGGGCCCCAACAGCAGACTTAGGAGGAGAGGAGTGAGGGTAGAGTGGAAAACCCGAGAGAACTCGACTGAGGACTCTGGGTGCTATCTTGCTCAGTTTATATACTACAAGGGTGGTCTGTGCACCACTCAATAATAGTAGCTACGCTGAGTAAGTATGAGTAACAGGAATAACATAATCGGCCCCCGTTGCTCGCATTGGTAAGCCTGAGTCATAGTTCATGAGTCATCGGTCCGGTAGTCCGAATCTAATCTAACCGTTATCTAATCTAATCTAATCTTAGCGCTGACTAGATAAGATAGACGCAACCTGACTAAGATGTTTGGCTACAGCTATTGTAAAATACAAGAAAAGAATAAAAATGTCCTAGAGATTTTGACCGTTGAGAACAGGTCATGACAGTACCCCTTTTTAGGTTTCGGCTTCCTAGACGAACTAAAAATCTTCAAAGGATATGTGTCCACCTTTTTTCTCCTTTCTCCATCTCATGCATAATTGCCATGCCCAAAATGCTTTGGGCGGGAAAGTCCAAGGATCTACGCCTTGGTCGGCTTTTTCTATCCAACGATACACATCACGGTCCATTGTGATGCGAGGATGGGGAGCGGGTTTCGATTTTCTTGGGGGTTTGGGAAAAGGACAACGTGACGATTGTTCACAGCAGTGGCCCACGTTTGAATGACCACCGATGGTAAGGATTGTTGTTTGGACTTTTTTGTTGTTGCGGCGGTTTTTACCCATGATGGTAAGATAGACGATATACAGATGCGTATATGTGTTTGAATAACCAGGCCCAGAATAAGGCCTTCCTACAACAAAATGAAGCAGTTTAAGGCCCTACTCCAGGGCCAATCCTTTTAATTTTTTAAGCCGCCATTGCAATCGCATGGACCATCGTGATCTGATGGTTCATTTAACTGTTCTAGCAACGTTGTCCTTTCCATTTTTGCCAATTTTTCTCCCATGATGCAGTTTCTGCTACTGCATTTATGTCAATCCTGGATATGGCGTTCCTGGACTTTCGGTAAGATTCATATTTTTTGAAGCTTAATTTGTCGAAGACACTTTGTCAATGACTCGTATTGCTCCGGGTTTTTTATCATAGAAATGCTTTATTTTTCTTTAGCATTTCCCAATTCTCTTTTGGCTCCCACGAATTGTGTTCAGCTGTGTATCCTTTCCATTTAACAAGATATTCCATCTTGTTTCCTTTTAACCGTACATCGAGGATTTCTTCTACCTCGTATTCCTTTTCACCATCAATTTCTACTGGTGGTGGCGGCGCAATGCGTTGTCCCCTAAGCGGTTTAACATAGGGACGTTAATACGACTCTACACTGCTAAGGCAGCTGTGTAGACAGGGGGGGTTTGTGTGAGCTAGTTGAAGAGTCCCGACGTTGCCAACCAGAGGAGCACACAAGAACGCGTGCGGAGCGGAAATGCGGAGAGCAGATGTGACGTGACAGAATGCGCGCTGAGCGGAATGAACAGTACGGGCGGATGTGACGTGTGACCTAGTAACAAACGCGCGTGGAGCGGAACGCAAGTGCGGACATGCGGATGTGACGTGTGACCTAGTGACAGAATGCGCACGGAGCGGAACGCAAGTGCGGACGTGCGGACGTGACACAAAAGAGTAACGGCAATGGCAAGTGACGTGACCACGTCAAAAAGCGGTCGGCGTGTGGGTAGAGTGTGTGACAAGTGTGACAAGAGAGCGAGAGTGCACTGCAACGGAAAAAGAGCTTATTGCATGGGAGTGAGATTATGTTTTATATTGATATTGGGGGTAGGATGGTATCTTATTTTGACAAGATAACTACGAGGCTTTATATACATTTTTGGCTCTATCAGTACGAAGGGACTCTGTGATATTTCTCCTCCTGTCCAAATCCGGGCTTGATATTGATGATCGACGATTTTCCGTGAAGTTTTCCTCCTTTGTTCTGGATGGGATTTGCCTTTATCCCTTGATCGTGGTTTTGGATCTCGATTGCGAGCCCCGGAAAGCAGAGTTGCCTATTGAGGAAGTGGCTGTGCAGAGAGCGGACTTGCATTCCTGTAGCGC
>JAEBUS010000128.1:0-65289 GCA_023014475.1 Amanita pallidorosea | reverse complement strand
TTTCAGAGATCATTGATGCAAATCTGACAGGAATGGGATGTTGAAGAAACAAGGACGATTGGCTGATCGCCCTGGAACAGTCTATTCCATTGTACGTTGCTTCCCACTCCAGCATTGCCCTGGCGAGCCAAACGGAAAGCGAAAGCGGAAAGAAACCGTAAGGAAAGCTACAGGAACACCGCATCCGCAACGACGTCTGCGCCTGCAATGGCACCTGCAACAGGCTGCTAACACGGTGACTTCAGCCCTCCTGAGCCGCCGAGCTGGAGCGCTTCAGCGGGTGGTCAGCGCACGCTAAGTGCGCGGCCAGCGGGTGACAGCGCACGCTGTATCGCACGCTCAGCGTGCGATCCATTTTGCAAACAATTTGTCACATTGAAAATGTTGAATTTGTTTTGGGTCCACCTAAATTGAGAATTGATTGCTAAACTTAAAATTTTGCAAACAGCAAAATTTGAGATTTACATAGGATTCTGACAGAAAAAAAATCTGTTGCAAAATGAAAAATTCTGCATTTATGAAAATTCTATGAAAATTTAATGTCTTAAACTGGGCTAGATGTTGTGCAAAATTTTGAATTTTGATCAGATAAAAATTCTTGCAGAATTCTAACAACGGAGAAATGATTTTGAAAGAATTTTGCCACCTGCAAAATAGTCCTGTGCCAGCTGTGTGTACAGGTGAGAGCGCATCCGACCAAGTCGTATACGTACTAACTGCAACGTACCATCCTCTCCCACGCACCTGGCATTTGTGCATGTACAGGTGAGAGCGCATCCGACCAACGTCGTATAGGTACTAACTGCAACGTGCCATCCTCTCCCACGCACCTGGCATTTGTGCATGTACAGGTGAGAGCGCATCCGACCAAGTCGTATAGGTACTAATTGCAGCCTGCCCGCCTATCCCACGCACCGCGGACTTGTGCATTTACAGGTGAGAGCTCATCCGACCAAGTCGTATAGGTATTAACTGAACCTATCTTCCTATCCCACCCGCCGCGCATGTGTTCATTTACAGGTGAGAGCGCATCCGACCAAGTCGTTTATATGCTCATCATTCTTAGGATACCATAAACTTGGCGAGGATCATCGTGCCCCGCGCTTAACGTTGGAACGAGGCCGGATGTTTGAAAAGGATTCCAAGAGGGAGGTTGCTCGGATCGCCAGAGCCATCACATCGGAGCAATTGACGGAAATACGACACGCACAGCAGGAGCAACTTCTGGGCGTGAGGTTGCAATGCCGGTTGCAAGGCAATTGCTAGAGGACAAGAAACTTACGTGGGTGAAGGAAATTCAAACGCGCTTCGAAGGCCATATCATCCGGCGTGACAAGACCTCGAAGCGTTTCGACGGTCATCCTATCAACAGTATGGCGCCGTACGAGATGCATATGCTACCTGTGCATTTGCAGGACTGGGAGCTCGCAGTCCTTGCCAATTCAATGGGAGAGGTAATGTTCAAGAAGCGAGATGGCACCTTAGGTGACATCACAAGCGAGGTGAGTTAAATGTTACGGCCAGATGGTAACTAATGCAATCAAATGTAGAAATTCTATATATTACAGGCTCAACATGGTCTATCCGATTGGAACGAGCGATGAGTCGCGGAAAACTTTCCCGACGTTTCAGTCCAAGGAGGAATGGGATGCGAAGCCGGGAAGCAAACTTGCGATGCTCATCGCATTGTTGCAACATCTGCTTGCAGCCGATGACGCAGAGCACGTCACCGTCGAGAATCAGACAGTAGTGTTCCGAGCTTGCCAGAACATCCTCAGGCAAAAACACGCAAGATCCTTGTGTATTACGAGTACCCTACGTCGACGACAACAATACAATCCGCACTCGAAGTCAACGGCATCCGCCCGATCGTCATCAATGGGCGTCAGACAGTCAAGGTGAGGGACCAGCTGGTCCAGAAATACATCCGCAGCAAGGACATCAACGAGCGAGTTCTGCTGTTTTCCAAAGTCGGTGCGGCGGGTTTGAATCTCGCGTGTGCCGACGTTGTCATTCTCTATGTAAGTATTGTTCACGGTATGAGTACAATCGTTGACATCTGGATAAGGACACCGTCTGGAGTGATCAGTTGACGGCGCAGATCATCGGACGAGCTCATCGCATTGGGCAGACGAAAACGGTCCACGTGTATCAACTCTTGGCTGTCGGTACGACCGACATCATCATCACTTCATTAGCAAGAGAGAAGAATGCAATGTTGCAAGCATTGCTCACGAAGACCAACGAGATCAATCCCGTGCTGCAGCAGTTCCTTAACAAGGAACGCGAAGAGGACGATGAGGAGGAGGAACTTGAGGACGAAGAGGAGCCCAAGAAAGGTGAATATGAGTCATTCGTCTCCATATCCACATTGATAAAACCGAGCAGGAAAAGGGAAGGGCAAAGCATCGGGGCGAGTAGCGAAGAAAAAGACAGTTGATGAGGTGAATGAGGCTCAAGGGAGCAGTGGTGCGAAAGGAAAGGGGCGGGGTAAGAAGGGACCAAGGGTACAGCCGCGAAGAAAGGAGAGGCGGCCGAGATGCCACACGATGCTACCACGACGGCAGGCGAGACAGGTTTGGCTCCGGCGGGACAAGCAGGTCCTTCGAGACCAGAGGTAGACTCGGTGCCAGGGCCGAGTGATGTGCAGGAGTCCGCCGCAGCGACTGCATCTCATGAGCCCTCTGCGACTCCGCCACCTCCCAGCCCTCTCACGCCCAATGACGACATCCGTATGGCGTCACCACCGCCTCAATCAACAACAAGCAAGCGACCGGTCCAACCTCTCCAACGTCGGAGGCTGAGCGCCGCCAAGTACAGCGTCGAGGTGACTTCCCCGATGCCCCGGCCGGCGAAGATAGCCGAATCCCAAATTGCGCAAAGTCGATGCTTCGAAGGTCGTCACCAAAAAGGCGGGAATGCGTGGCAAGCGTCGTTAAACTATCGTCGGGTTGCTTTGAACAATGGTTAGGTGTAGCATGGTGTATATCAAGTATCAGAATATCAGTTGTGTGTCAAGTGGCTTGAATGTGCAGTAAGATGATTAACATCCGACTTGGTCGGAGGGCGTTGAATGGTACATTGCAACTAATTGAATGTCGAAGAAAACATTCATAACACTCTGCCCAGGTCAGAAGCTGCATTACCGCAAATACAATATACGATATACAACCAATCATTGAGGAATGCAACATGAACCGAACATTTCATCCATCATCATCTGAGTGAATATCGCTCGCAGCTGCCAATGTACTGTCGAGAGTATCCGATTTGGTCTGATGGTCTTACACCTCAACTTGGATGAGACAGAAATGGTATGCAGCTGAGCTGAAAGTTGAGGTTGAGGGTAAAACGACCAAGTCGGTTACATCATTCCTAAAAATGCAGGATTGTGCCATCCGACTAAGTCGGATGTTGCATTATCGAGATCTGGACATGCAAGAAATCACAGTTGACGAATGAGGCACGTACCGATTCCGTCTATCATCATGTCAATAGCTGTGTTATTGATACTTGAGGCTCGCCGTAAACGACTTGTCGGTTACATCATTCCTGCAAATTGCAGTATTGTACCATCCGACCAAGTCGGATGCTACATTATCGATATCTGGACATGCAAGAATTCATAGTTGACGAATGAGGCACGTACCGCCTTCAATCATCATGTCAACAGCTGTGTTTGATACTTGAGGCTTGCTGTAAACGACCAAGTCGTTTACAGCATTCATGCAAGTTGCCGCATTCAACCATCCGACCAAGTCGGATGTTGCAGTAATCCCAATCGCAAAAGCAAGACATCAGTTGACGTATGCTACAGAAACCCACTGCTGGATTCATCACCACAGCAGGTGGTGAGGAGCTGCATTATGTTAGTCACTCATGCTATATGTAGCCACAAGCCAAACTGTTGTGTCACATGAGTGACTAACATTCAGCATCCGACTTGGATGGATGTGACATCTGCAATACTTGTGTCACTTGGTTGTAACACTGTGACACCAATTGACTAGGTCGCCTGGTGCTACTGTGTGACATGTGTGACAACAAGGTGAGGCACTGTTGTATTCCATTGGTTGCCACTGAGAGGCATACGACTTGGTCGGATGTGGAATATCTGGTGCTTGTGTCACAAATAGACAAGACACATCTCATGGGCATTTCATGTGGGCGGATGTGACATCTGCAATCATGGTGTGACTCGGCGATATTCGTGACAACAATCTGCCCCTCAAAGGCGTACGACTTGGTCGGATACATCAGCCATTGTATCTGCTACACTGTCCGCTCCCACATTATGCGGGTGCGACGCATACGACTTGGTCGGATGCATAGCTTGCCATGGCTTGGACACAATACATCGCATGTATGTGACATCTGCAATCATGGTGTCACTCGGCGATATTCGTGACAACAATCTGCCCCTCAAAGGCGTACGACTTGGTCGGATACATCAGCCATTGTATCTGCTACACTGTCCGCTCCCACATTATGCGGGTGAGACGCATACGACTTGGTCGGATGCATAGCTTGCTATGGCTTGAACACAATACTTCGCATGTATGTGACATCTGCAATCATGGTGTGACTCGGCGATATTCGTGACAACAATCTGCCCCTCAAAGGCGTACGACTTGGTCAGATACATCAGCCATTGTATCTGCTACACTGTCCGCTCCCACATTATGCGGGTGAGACGCATACGACTTGGTCGGATGCATAGCTTGCTATGGCTTGAACACAATACTTCGCATGTATAATGCAATATGTCGGCGGAGTAATATACCAAACAGTTGGCCCAACATATCTATCTCCATCTGGTAAGTCCGTTGAAGTTCTTTCTAAACTCAGTTGATGTGCACACATAATAGAATTCATAGTTTTTCAATTCAATAAGGTGAAAAAGAAGACGAGGAGTGGACTGATAAGGATGTCATTCAATTCGCGTGCGCGGCAGAAGTCCAAGGAAGGATGATCTATCCTGTAAACTTCCGGAGGCTAATAGATAAGAAATCAATAGAGCGTCCAACGTAAAGGAAGCGATGCTGCTTCTATCGTCGTGAGGGTTTACATCAGGGAAGTCAAAAGCAGCACATGGTGAGCGTATATATAAAGGCGACTGCTGGTTGAGCACTGCAGGTCCCTGCTCTACCAAAATGCCCACGACTGCAAAATGGCTGCTACTCAGGGCTCTCCTCTTTACGCCGGTGCAGAGCGACAACGGCACGACCATTTTTACGATAATATTCACATCAATGAGCAGTTGGGTATCACGCGGCGAGGTAAAACATGCAGCCGTGAAGACCCACCTGATTGCCTTGATCTGAAAGAGATCGAGGCGTTCCAATCGTATATCTCGGCCTTAGCAAATGCATCACCATCAGACTTGAAGGATACAACAACGCTGGGAACGGCCGAAGGCATCAAGGTCTGGAAGAAGTTTTCGACGCATGTACATGCGAAGCTGAATCCAATGGTCGAGCGCAACTTGTTTAGTTGCGGAGTGCACCCGATTCAACTCATGAAAAATGCAAAGTCGGACGAATCGAAAAAGGGGTGGACGACGGTGTACGGGGCTCGGGTTGCCGCAAGCTGTGCGAGCGAGCTGCTGAGCGAAGATGAGACGGTGCTACCTTCAGGAATGGCACTAATAACAGTGTTTCAATCATACGTGGCATTGGTATACGATCAATTGCGTCGGTCGCATGGGCGAGCAGAAGGGAAAGGTCCGCGACTCGTGGAGGAGTTAAACCAAGTTTACACTGGTATGTTGAACGCAATGGTTTGAAGTACTCACACACTGTATGAAATAGAGATTGCACAGCGTCAGCCTGTGAAGTTAGTTGACGTACAAGATTTGATGCGGAGGGTTGATGTGTTCACGGAGAAGATGAGGTTGCTACCAAATCTGTTGGAGGCGGCGGCCGAAGCAGAGGAGTTCATCACGCAGTGTTAATCCAACTTGGGATGGATGAGGAGCAGGTGCGAAGTCGAATGAAGTGTGAGGGTAAAGGTGAGCAAAAGAAGACAGGAGAAGTTATACTGAAAGAACATCGCAGGAACTGCACGAGTTGTGAAGGTCAAATTGGACCCGAACGACATTGCGGATGCAGCGGCGGTTGAGCGAACGAAAGATTTATTTGGCGAATATTTCGAACACGCTGATGAGATTCCATTTCAGCTCGAGAATGTACGTGCGGGGACATTGTGGAATAATGCAACAGAGGGGATATGGGAGTCGAGGAAATGTGCAAGAAGAGCACGGCAGAACTTGGGCTGATGTTGGGTTTCCACGAGGTGAGTCTGAATATCTGATCAAATACTAGCAATTACATCGGGATACAGGAAAGGCCGTTAGTATGGAATCGATACAAGCGGGTGGATAACGTCGGGAGCGCATGGGAGTGCCAAAACGATGCAGACCTGGCGCCATATCGGGAAGGAGGGAGCGAAATGGAACATGTGCGGCTGCTGTGGCATCAGCTGGCTGGAGTAGCCGCGATGGTAAGTAAAGCGTGGGTGGGGCCCGAGGAGAAGACATTTGGTATGATGTTGGCGGATGACGTGGGAGTTGGAAAGACGGCACAAGTGATGGCGTCGATCGCATTCACGCAGCTGGTGTTCGAAAGCGAGCAGCGGGGGCAGCCGCGACCGAGCCTTATCAGTGAGTCACACACTTCGTGTATCGGACAGCAGCTGACATCATGGCAGTGGATAAGCCGTCGTTTATGGGAGGGGGACGGGTGCCGAACGCACCTCATGCCATTCTATACCCTTCTTGACAACTAGGTAGGGGGTTTAGGCCTTGCAATGGCGTTGCCAAAAAAGGAAATATAGTATAAATTTCCCCAAGTCTCAAATTTGATAGTTTAACATGTGTATCCCTATTGAGGTTTTGGGCACATAGCACTATATATATTATATTAGATGGTACGTCCACAGGATAATACTGAACGCCATATGAGGACATGATATGTTGAGTGTGCGCGAATTGAAGGCCTTCAATTTGAGCACAATTATATTTTGATGTGAGTGTGCGCTGATTGAAGGCCTTCAATTTGTGCACAGGAGTCTGCAGATTATGCCATGATATGTGCACTGATTGAAGGCCTTCAATTTGAGCACAAGAATGTGCAGGATGTGAGTGTGCGCTGATTGAATGCCTTCAATTTGAGCACAGGAGTGTGCAGGATGTGAGTGTGCGCTGATTGAAGGCTTTCAATTTGTGCACAGGAGTCTGCAGATTATGCCATGATATGTGCACTGATTGAAGGCCTTCAATTTGAGCACAAGAATGTGCAGGATGTGAGTGTGCGCTGATTGAATGCCTTCAATTTGAGCACAGGAGTGTGCAGGATGTGAGTGTGCGCTGATTGAAGGCTTTCAATTTGTGCACAGGAGTCTGCAGATTATGCCATGATATGTGCACTGATTGAAGGCCTTCAATTTGAGCACAAGAATGTGCAGGATGTGAGTGTGCGCTGATTGAATGCCTTCAATTTGAGCACAGGAGTGTGCAGGATGTGAGTGTGCGCTGATTGAAGGCTTTCAATTGTGCACAGGAGTCTGCAGATTATGCCATGATATGTGTGTGCGCTGATTGAAGGCCTTCAATTTGAGCACAGCGAGTCAGCAGATTATACCATTATATAAGTGTGCACTGATTGAAGGCCTTCATTTTGAGCACAAGAATGTACAGGATGTGAGTGTGCACTGATTGAGTTGAGCACAAAGAATGTGCGCTGATTGAATGCCTTCAATTTGAGCACAGGAGTGTGCAGGATGTGAGTGTGCGCTGATTGAAGGCCTTCAATTTGTGCACAAGAGTCTGCAGACTATGCCATGATATGTGCACTGATTGAAGGTCTTCTATTTGAGTACAGGAGTCTTATACCATGATGTGAGTGTGTGCTGATTGAATGCCTTCAATTTGTGCACAAGAGTCTGCAGATTATGCCATGATATGTGCACTGATTGAAGGTCTTCTATTTGAGCACAGGAGTCTTATACCATGATGTGAGTGTGTGCTGATTGAATGCCTTCAATTGCACAGGAGTGTGCAGGATGTGAGCGTGTGCTGATTGAATGCCTTCAATTATTTGAGCACAAGAATGTGCAGGATGTGAGTGTGCGCTGATTGAATGCCTTCAATTTGAGCACAGGAATGTGCAGGATGCAAGTGTGCACTGATTGAAGGCCTTCAATTTGTGCACAGGAGTCTGCAGATTATGTCATGGTATGTGCATTGATTGAAGGTCTTCTATTTGAGCACAGGAGTCTGGAGATTATACCATGATGTGAGTGTGCGCTGATTAAATGCCTTCAATTTGTGCACAGGAGTGTGCAGAATGTGAGTGTGCACTGATTGAAGGCCTTCAATCAGTGCACAAGAGTCTGCAGACTATGCCATGATATGTGCACTATGAGTGAGTGTGTGCTGATTGAATGCCTTCAATTTGAGCACAGGAGTGTGCAGGATGTGAGTGTGCGCTGATTGAAGGCCTTCAATTTGAGGGCAGGAATGTGCAGAGTAAGATAGCACATTAATGCATGCCAATTCAATTTGAGCACAAGAAAAAATGTACAGG
Source organism: Amanita pallidorosea (assembly GCA_023014475.1). Lineage (NCBI taxonomy): Eukaryota > Fungi > Basidiomycota > Agaricomycetes > Agaricales > Amanitaceae > Amanita > Amanita pallidorosea. The sequence continues at coordinate 56,704 of JAEBUS010000128.1, read as the reverse complement.
ATGCGAGTGTGCACTGATTGAGTTGAGCACAAAGAATATGCAGGATGTGAGTGTACGCCAATTGAAGGCCTTCAATTTGTGCACAGGAGTCTGCAGAGTAAACTATGATGTGAGCATGCATGATTGAAGGCCTTCAATTTGAGCAAAGGAGTGTGCAGATTATACCATGATATGTGTGTGCGCTGATTGAAGGCCTTCAATTTGAGCACAGGAGTCTGCAGATTATACCATTATATAAGTGTGCACTGATTGAAGGCCTTCATTTTGAGCACAAGAATGTACAGGATGTTGTGCACTGATTAAGTTGAGCACAAAGAATGTGCAGGATGTGAGTGTACGCCGATTGAAGGCCTTCAATTTGAGCAAAAAAGTGTGCAGATTATACCATGATGTGTGTGTGCGCTGATTGAAGGCCTTCAATTTGAGCACAGGATTCTGCAGATTATACCATTATATAAGTGTGCACTGATTGAAGCCTTCATTTTGAGCACAAGAATGTACAGGCTGTGAGTGTGCACTGATTAAGTTGAGCACAAAGAATGTGCAGGATGTGAGTGTACGCCGATTGAAGGCTTCAATTTGAGCAAAAAGGTGTGCAGATTATACCATGATGTGTGTGTGCGCTGATTGAAGGCCTTCAATTTGAGCACAGGATTCTGCAGATTATACCATTATATAAGTGTGCACTGATTGAAGGCCTTCATTTTGAGCACAAGAATGTACAGGATGTGAGTGTGCACTGATTAAGTTGAGCACAAAGAATGTGCAGGATGTGAGTGTACGCCGATTGAAGGCCTTCAATTTGAGCAAAAAAGTGTGCAGATTATACCATGATGTGTGTGTGCGCTGATTGAAGGCCTTCAATTTGAGCACAGGATTCTGTAGATTATACCATTATATAAGTGTGCACTGATTGAAGGCCTTCATTTTGAGCACAAGAATGTACAGGATGTGAGTGTGCACTGATTAAGTTGAGCACAAAGAATGTGCAGGATGTGAGTGTACGCCGATTGAAGGCCTTCAATTTGAGCAAAAAAGTGTGCAGATTATACCATGATGTGTGTGTGCGCTGATTGAAGGCCTTCAATTTGAGCACAGGATTCTGCAGATTATACCATTATATAAGTGTGCACTAATTGAAGGCCTTCACTTTGAGGGCAGGAGTGTGCAGACTCACATCATAGTTTACTCTGCACACTCCTGTGCAGTTGTGCTCATATTGAAGGCTTTCAATCAGCACACATTCATATCATGGTATAATCTGCAGACTCCTGTGCACAAATTGAAGGCCTTCAATCAGCGCACACTCACATTCTTGTGCTCACAGAATGTGCAGGATGTGAGTGCACGCCGATTGAAGGCCTTCAATTTGTGCACAGGAGTCTAACTATGATGTGAGTATGCACTGATTGAAGGCCTTCAATTTAAGCAAAGGAGTGTGCAGATGATACCATTATACAAGGGTTTACGATGCCTTACGCTGCTACTGTTATGGCTTACGCTAACTTACGCTGCTACTATGGTTTACGATGCCTTACGCTGCTACTGTTATGGCTTACGCTGACTTACGCTGTTACTCTTATGGCTTACGCTGCCTTACACTGTGCACTGATTGAAATGTGCAGAGTATGATGTGAGCAGAGTAAGTGTGGTGGGTAAATGTGGCAGTGTAAGGCAGCATAAGCCAGCGTAAGCCATAAGACTTCCGCTTGGCATTTGTTACCTGTACAGCCATTTATTTCTCCATTTGAAAAATCAACCTAACAACCATTTCTCAAAGCCTCCATGATACCCTTAGCTGCACAGCCATTTCTCCATTTACAGTCAGCACAGCCATTTCTCTGGCAAGGTATATAAACCCTGCACAATAAACAGATGAGCCCCAGCAAGGTACAACCACCCACCTATCATGCATTTCATTGCCCAAATCATCGGCCACCTGGTCACATTCCTCTACAGGACCTTTTTTTCATTCTTCCCCCCTCCAACACACCATCACCGTCATCTTCGTTCTTCTTTTACCCAAAGCACCAGTACAATGCTCCCACCTATTGAACCAACATGTTGCTCTACTCCCCCCATCAACCCATCCCCTGCTCCCCTGTCGAGTTCGTTGCAGTCAACCCCAATGCCCCTATCCACGCCATGTTGGGCATCACTTCCAACCTCTGCAATGACATTCCATGCCTCATAAGCGAGCTTGGAGCCCTCAAGTATCTCACCCATGAGATTGCAGCAAAAAGTGTCACGGAGGAGCAGCGTAAATTAGACATGGATCAGCTCTCAGCCATCAAAAAATCCCTGGTCACCAGCCAGAAGCTGCTGACTGCAGCAATATATCAAACTAACGACATCATGGACTGGTATGAGTCCATCTACACATCGTGGGGAACCTATCATAATGATAAATGGTGGGCAGAGGATGAGGCATATGAATATGGATCTTAGCATGACATTGTAGCAATAGACATGTAGTAAATAGCCACTACAATAGGTGCTATCTTACTATTCACATTCCTGCCCTTCATGGACTGGTATGAGTCCATCTACACATTGTGGGGAATGATAAATGGTGGACAGAGGATGAGGCATATGAATGTGGATATCAAAAGACATCCTCCTGGGCTCAAATTGAAGGCCTTCAATCAGCGCACACTCACATTCTTGTGTGGTATAATCTGCAGACTCCTGTGCACAAATTGAAGGCCTTCAATCAGCGCACACTCACATTCTTGTGCTCACAGAATGTGCAGGATGTGAGTGCACGCCGATTGAAGGCCTTCAATTTGTGCACAGGAGTCTAACTATGATGTGAGTATGCACTGATTGAAGGCCTTCAATTTGAGCAAAGGAGTGTGCAGATGATACCATTATACAAGTGTGCACTGATTGAAGGCCTTCATTTTGAGCACAATGATGTGCAGGATGTAAGTGTGAAAGCCTTCAATTTGAGCACATGCTGTGCAAGCCATAACAGTAGCAGCGTAAGTCAGTGTAAGGCAGCATAAGCCATAACAGTAGCAGCGTAAGGCAGTGTAAGGCAGCTTAAGCTGTAACAGTAGCAGCGTAAGTCAGCGTAAGGCAGCGTAAGGCGTAAGTGTAGCAGTGTAAGTCAGTGTAAAGTAGCGTAAGGCAGTGTCAGCTGTAAGAGTAGCAGCTTAAGGCAGCGATTGAAGGCCTTCACTTTGAGGGCAGGAGTGTGCAGACTCACATCATAGTTTACTCTGCACACTCCTGTGCAGTTGTGCTCATATTGAAGGCTTTCAATCAGCGCACATTCATATCATGGTATAATCTGCAGACTCCTGTGCTCAAATTGAAGGCCTTCAATAGCGCACACTCACATCCTGCACATTCTTGTGCTCAATTGAAGGCTTTCAATCAGTGCACACTCCTCCTGGTGAATTTGAGCTATGATGTGAGTGTGCACTGATCAAACCTGTGCTCAAAATGATATGAGTGTGCACTGAGTGAAGGCCTTCAATATGGAGTCTGCAGATTATACCATGATATGAGTGTGCACTGAGTGAAGGCCTTCAATATGAGCACAAGATTGTGCAGGATGTGAGTGTGCGCTGATTGAAGGCCTTCAATTTGAGCACAGGAGTCTGCAGATTATACCATGATATGAATGTGCGCTGATTGAAAGCCTTCAATATGAGCACAACTGCACAGGAGTGTGCAGAGTAAACTATGATGTGAGTCTGCACACTCCTGCCCTCAAAGTGAAGGCCTTCAATCGCTGCCTTAAGCTGCTACTCTTACAGCTGACACTGCCTTACGCTACTTTACACTGACTTACACTGCTACACTTACGCCTTACGCTGCCTTACGCTGACTTACGCTGCTACTGTTACAGCTTAAGCTGCCTTACACTGCCTTACGCTGCTACTGTTATGGCTTATGCTGCCTTACACTGACTTACGCTGCTACTGTTATGGCTTGCACAGCATGTGCTCAAATTGAAGGCTTTCACACTTACATCCTGCACATCATTGTGCTCAAAATGAAGGCCCTTCAATCAGTGCACACTTGTATAATGGTATCATCTGCACACTCCTTGCTCAAATTGAAGGCCTTCAATCAGTGCATACTCACACATAGTTAGACTCCTGTGCACAAATTGAAGGCCTTCAATACGCGTGCACTCACATCCTGCACATTCTGTGAGCACAAGAATGTGAGTGTGCGCTGATTGAAGGCCTTCAATTTGTGCACAGGAGTCTGCAGATTATACCACACAAGAATGTGAGTGTGCGCTGATTGAAGGCCTTCAATTTGACCCAGGAGGATGTCTTTTGATATCCACATTCATATGCCTCATCCTCTGTCCACCATTTATCATTCCCACAATGTGTAGATGGACTCATACCAGTCCATGAAGGGCAGGAATGTGAATAGTAAGATAGCACCTATTGTAGTGGCTATTTACTACATGTCTATTGCTACAATGTCATGCTAAGATCCATATTCATATGCCTCATCCTCTGCCCACCATTTATCATTATGATAGGTTCCCCACGATGTGTAGATGGACTCATACCAGTCCATGATGTCGTTAGTTTGATATATTGCTGCAGTCAGCAGCTTCTGGCTGGTGACCAGGGATTTTTTGATGGCTGAGAGCTGATCCATGTCTAATTTACGCTGCTCCTCCGTGACACTTTTTGCTGCAATCTCATGGGTGAGATACTTGAGGGCTCCAAGCTCGCTTATGAGGCATGGAATGTCATTGCAGAGGTTGGAAGTGATGCCCAACATGGCGTGGATAGGGGCATTGGGTTGACTGCAACGAACTCGACAGGGGGAGCAGGGGATGGGTTGATGGGGGGAGTAGAGCAACATGTTGGTTCAATAGGTGGGAGCATTGTACTGGTGCTTTGGGTAAAAGAAGAACGAAGATGACGGTGATGGTGTGTTGGAGGGGGAAGAATGAAAAAAAGGTCCTGTAGAGGAATGTGACCAGGTGGCCGATGATTTGGGCAATGAAATGCATGATAGGTGGGTGGTTGTACCTTGCTGGGGCTCATCTGTTTATTGTGCAGGGTTTATATACCTTGCCAGAGAAATGGCTGTGCTGACTGTAAATGGAGAAATGGCTGTGCAGCTAAGGGTATCATGGAGGCTTTGAGAAATGGTTGTTAGGTTGATTTTTCAAATGGAGAAATAAATGGCTGTACAGGTAACAAATGCCAAGCGGAAGTCTTATGGCTTACGCTGGCTTATGCTGCCTTACACTGCCACATTTACCCACCACACTTACTCTGCTCACATCATACTCTGCACACTTCAATCAGTGCACAGTGTAAGGCAGCGTAAGCCATAAGAGTAACAGCGTAAGTCAGCGTAAGCCATAACAGTAGCAGCGTAAGGCATCGTAAACCATAGTAGCAGCGTAAGTTAGCGTAAGCCATAACAGTAGCAGCGTAAGGCATCGTAAACCCTTGTATAATGGTATCATCTGCACACTCCTTTGCTTAAATTGAAGGCCTTCAATCAGTGCATACTCACATCATAGTTAGACTCCTGTGCACAAATTGAAGGCCTTCAATCGGCGTGCACTCACATCCTGCACATTCTGTGAGCACAAGAATGTGAGTGTGCGCTGATTGAAGGCCTTCAATTTGTGCACAGGAGTCTGCAGATTATACCATGATATGAATGTGTGCTGATTGAAAGCCTTCAATATGAGCACAACTGCACAGGAGTGTGCAGAGTAAACTATGATGTGAGTCTGCACACTCCTGCCCTCAAAGTGAAGGCCTTCAATTAGTGCACATTTATAATGGTATAATCTGCAGAATCCTGTGCTCAAATTGAAGGCCTTCAATCAGCGCACACACACATCATGGTATAATCTGCACACTTTTTTGCTCAAATTGAAGGCCTTCAATCGGCGTACACTCACATCCTGCACATTCTTTGTGCTCAACTTAATCAGTGCACACTCACATCCTGTACATTCTTGTGCTCAAAATGAAGGCCTTCAATCAGTGCACACTTATATAATGGTATAATCTACAGAATCCTGTGCTCAAATTGAAGGCCTTCAATCAGCGCACACACACATCATGGTATAATCTGCACACTTTTTTGCTCAAATTGAAGGCCTTCAATCGGCGTACACTCACATCCTGCACATTCTTTGTGCTCAACTTAATCAGTGCACACTCACATCCTGTACATTCTTGTGCTCAAAATGAAGGCCTTCAATCAGTGCACACTTATATAATGGTATAATCTGCAGAATCCTGTGCTCAAATTGAAGGCCTTCAATCAGCGCACACACACATCATGGTATAATCTGCACACCTTTTTGCTCAAATTGAAGGCCTTCAATCGGCGTACACTCACATCCTGCACATTCTTTGTGCTCAACTTAATCAGTGCACACTCACATCCTGTACATTCTTGTGCTCAAATGAAGGCCTTCAATCAGTGCACACTTATATAATGGTATAATCTGCACACTCCTTGCTCAAATTGAAGGCCTTCAATCATGCACACACATCATAGTTTACTCTGCAGACTTTGTGCACAAATTGAAGGCCTTCAATTGGCGTACACTCACATCCTGCATATTCTTTGTGCTCAACTCAATCAGTGCACACTCACATCCTGTACATTTTTTCTTGTGCTCAAATTGAATTGGCATGCATTAATGTGCTATCTTACTCTGCACATTCCTGCCCTCAAATTGAAGGCCTTCAATCAGCGCACACTCACATCCTGCACACTCCTGTGCTCAAATTGAAGGCATTCAATCAGCACACACTCACATCATAGTGCACATATCATGGCATAGTCTGCAGACTCTTGTGCACTGATTGAAGGCCTTCAATCAGTGCACACTCACATTCTGCACACTCCTGTGCACAAATTGAAGGCATTTAATCAGCGCACACTCACATCATGGTATAATCTCCAGACTCCTGTGCTCAAATAGAAGACCTTCATCAATGCACATACCATGACATAATCTGCAGACTCCTGTGCACAAATTGAAGGCCTTCAATCAGTGCACACTTGCATCCTGCACATTCCTGTGCTCAAATTGAAGGCATTCAATCAGCGCACACTCACATCCTGCACATTCTTGTGCTCAAATAATTGAAGGCATTCAATCAGCACACGCTCACATCCTGCACACTCCTGTGCAATTGAAGGCATTCAATCAGCACACACTCACATCATGGTATAAGACTCCTGTGCTCAAATAGAAGACCTTCAATCAGTGCACATATCATGGCATAATCTGCAGACTCTTGTGCACAAATTGAAGGCATTCAATCAGCACACACTCACATCATGGTATAAGATCCCTTACTCAAATAGAAGACTTCAATCAGTGCACATATCATGGCATAGTCTGCAGACTCTTGTGCACAAATTGAAGGCCTTCAATCAGCGCACACTCACATCCTGCACACTCCTGTGCTCAAATTGAAGGCATTCAATCAGCGCACATTCTTTGTGCTCAACTCAATCAGTGCACACTCACATCCTGTACATTCTTGTGCTCAAAATGAAGGCCTTCAATCAGTGCACACTTATATAATGGTATAATCTGCTGACTCGCTGTGCTCAAATTGAAGGCCTTCAATCAGCGCACACACATATCATGGCATAATCTGCAGACTCCTGTGCACAAATTGAAAGCCTTCAATCAGCGCACACTCACATCCTGCACACTCCTGTGCTCAAATTGAAGGCATTCAATCAGCGCACACTCACATCCTGCACATTCTTGTGCTCAAATTGAAGGCCTTCAATCAGTGCACATATCATGGCATAATCTGCAGACTCCTGTGCACAAATTGAAAGCCTTCAATCAGCGCACACTCACATCCTGCACATTCTTGTGCTCAAATTGAAGGCCTTCAATCAGTGCACATATCATGGCATAATCTGCAGACTCCTGTGCACAAATTGAAGGCCTTCAATCAGCGCACACTCACATCAAAATATAATTGTGCTCAAATTGAAGGCCTTCAATTCGCGCACACTCAACATATCATGTCCTCATATGGCGTTCAGTATTATCCTGTGGACGTACCATCTAATATAATATATATAGTGCTATGTGCCCAAAACCTCAATAGGGATACACATGTTAAACTATCAAATTTGAGACTTGGGGAAATTTATACTATATTTCCTTTTTTGGCAACGCCATTGCAAGGCCTAAACCCCCTACCTAGTTGTCAAGAAGGGTATAGAATCGATTATTGAGCTGTCAATAAATTTCCCTTCTGCTCCACAATCGATTAGAGCGGTTGTTTCGGCGGTTTTCAGGTTAGAACATTCAGAGATTGGTACGGAGATCTTGTATTGACTTGTAGAATATACTCGTACACCTCTGATAGCTAGTTCTTGTTCTAATTCGTTGTCTGAGATGGGTGACGCCTTTTTACACTCATCTCCTTCTAAAAACCCTCATGATTGAGTCGATTGCGAATATGTTTTGGGAGTGATTTGCTCATTTCCCTGATGATTCTGTACTGTGCTTCGCCATCACTGTAGCCAGTTTCTTCTTCTATTTCTTCGTCTTGATCCTGTTCTTCTTCCTCTTTCTTCTTCGTTATCCATAGCCCTGATTCGGCGTCCTTTGCCTTTCCAATTTCGGCGCTTTCCCTTTCAAAATTCCCTTGGCGTCTAGGCTTTCCTCTACCTCCTTTAGTCGGTCCTCTTTGTGCTTTATTTGGGCAATTTGCTATAAAATGTCCGATCTGTCCACAGCCATAACATTTCGCTGATGAAGCGGGGTTATTTGACGTTGATGCTTGTCTCAGATTGATCCGATCTACGTCCATAGCATCGCTATCTCGATAAGATCTGTGAGAGCTAGATCCATGTGTATGTCCACTTGTGGAACCCAAAGGGCATCGGTTACTTCAATCCAAGTAATCGCTCCTTTAGGTCATTGTAGGTGGTGATAGCTGCTCCTGATCGTACTCTGATCTGTGTCTGAGGTGGTAAAGTTTTCGTCATGATCCAATTCTTCATTCCTTCATCAGTTATCTTTGCTTCGCTGATTTTTCGATCTACTTCTGCGATCCACTGATTAAGCGGCTTCCCTTTGCCTTTCTTGGCTGTCATTAACCAACTGAGGGCTGTGGTCGGTTTGTCGATCTCTCCCAATCTTTTTCCAATGTTTTGATGAATCCGTCATAGTCTATCCATTGGGCTGGAGTTTTGTCGAATTCTTCCATCTTATTATTTCGCCATTCGGCTGCTAAGCCATTCATGCGAGTTAACAACAAGAGAATCTTGTCTTTAGGACTGTCTTCATAGGTGTCCTTATAATGTCGGAAATATAGATTGCTTTGGGCGAGAAAATTCCGTAACTGGGATCGTTTTCCTGTGAAGTATTCGGGAGGATCAATCTTTGGACGAGTTTTATCTTTTGCTGCGTTTCCTGCCATATTTGTGGGCGGGTTTATTGGTGGTGGAGTAGGTGTTCGTCGTCTAGAAGGAACTTTGTTTCTTCGGTTTTGGGTATTTCTGGGGTGTAAAATTCTAGTACTGGTGCACTGATATCAAGCTGGGCTAGTCCTAAGGATAAAGGATCGGTTGCTACGTCGAAATATTCAAGTTGATGTTCGCTTTCTCCTGCAGATCGTTCACTTGTGTATCCTTCTCTTTCTTTATCTGACTCTCCTGAAGATTCTTCTTCCTTTTGCCTATGCGATCCGAGCTCTAGTGGGAGGATGTGATGCGACGATGATGGGATAGGAGTATGTTGTGTATCAGATTGTTCTGGACGATTTTCTGCTATCCAATCTGTTAAAACGTCGACTGGGATCTCTTCCTCTGGATCTCCTGCGCTGTATATGCCTTCAAAGTCCTGTTTGTCTACTCTTCGTGATAGAGTATCTGTAATTCAGTATTTCCAACACTGTTCCCTGTAATTGAACTCTACAACGCTATAATTCTTGTAGAATTCTCCTTTGAATGCTACTGCTCCGTTTGGTGGTCTACCTGCGTGCTGAGGTGTATAGAATTCGTTGTCTGGGACGTTCTTGGTAAAGAATCCTTGGTGATTGGTGTATACCCAAGATCGCCTGATCGGTTGGTATTCAATAAGACGTCCGTATAGAATTCGCTTTCCAGTGGCTGGATCGACTTCAGAAGCGGTAGGTGGGCGTTGTGGTGTTTGTGATGGAATGGTGACGAAGGTGGGTGGGTGGTGCGAGCTAGAAAGCTGGCGGAAAGTGGAGAGGAGTCTAGTTTTATTGTTACACCTATAACGTGTTTAGATCGTCAATCTCAAGGACGACGAGAGCAAGGCCTTCTCAAGGAACAGCCAAGCTACTACACGAGTGAAAGACTGGAGAGTGAGAGTGTGCTGAGACGAGCTAACAGTTCAGTCGAACGGTTTGACCGTTAAAACTAGACTGGAGGTCCAGTCTATGGATTGCAAGGTTTATATACATTACAGGAGGGCATAGACATGTGATAATAAAGGTAAGCATGTGATAATAAACGCTGGCATGTGTTAAAGGAATGTTACATGTGATAAAAGCGATAAGCATGTGATAAGAGGAACTCTGGCATATTCGACGAAGTAAGAAGAGCATAATAATGAGAAAAACGTACTGCATAGGGATAGGGGTTTTACATAAGCATACTTGAGGCGTGATTGTAACACGTGCAGAGTGAGATAGCATATTAATGCATGCCAATTGAAAGCCTTCAATTGCTGCCCATTTGCTGCCTTACGCTGACCTATCTTACGGCTTACGCTGCCTTACGCTGCCTTACACTGACTTACGCTGCCTTATGCTGACTTACGCTGCTACTGTTATGAATTACGCTGGCTTACACTGACTTACGCTGCCACTGTTATGGCTTATGCTGGCTTACACTGACTTTTGCTGCTACTGTTATGGCTTACGCTGCTAGTGTTATGGCTTACGCTAACTTACGCTGCTACTGTTATGGTTTACGATGCCTTACGCTGCTACTGTTATGGCTTACGCTAACTTACGCTGCTACTGTTATGGTTTATGATGCCTTACGCTGCTACTGTTATGGCTTACGCTGCTACTGTTACAGCTTACGCTGACTTACGCTGTTACTCTTATGGCTTACGCTGCCTTACACTGTGCACTGATTGAAGTGTGCAGAGTATGATGTGAGCAGAGTAAGTGTGGTGGTAAATGTGGCAGTGTAAGGCAGCATAAGCCAGCGTAAGCCATAAGACTTCCGCTTGGCATTTGTTACCTGTACAGCCATTTATTTCTCCATTTGAAAAATCAACCTAACAACCATTTCTCAAAGCCTCCATGATACCCTTAGCTGCACAGCCATTTCTCCATTTACAGTCAGCACAGCCATTTCTCTGGCAAGGTATATAAACCCTGCACAATAAACAGATGAGCCCCAGCAAGGTACAACCACCCACCTATCATGCATTTCATTGCCCAAATCATTGGCCACCTGGTCACATTCCTCTACAGGACCTTTTTTTCATTCTTCCCCCTCCAACACACCATCACCGTCATCTTTGTTCTTCTTTTACCCAAAGCACCAGTTCAATGCTCCCACCTATTGAACCAACATGTTGCTCTACTCCCCCATCAACCCATCCCCTGCTTCCCCTGTCAAGTTCGTTGCAGTCAACCCAATGCCCCTATCCACGCCATGTTGGGCATCACTTCCAACCTCTGCAATGACATTCCATGCCTCATAAGCGAGCTTGGAGCCCTCAAGTATCTCACCCATGAGATTGCAGCAAAAAGTGTCACAGAGGAGCAGCGTAAATTAGACATGGATCAGCTCTCAGCCATCAAAAAATCCCTGGTCACCAGCCAGAAGCTGCTGACTGCAGCAATATATCAAACTAACGACATCATGGACTGGTATGAGTCCATCTACACATCGGGGGAACCAATCATAATGATAAATGGTGGGCAGAGGATGAGGCATATGAATATGGATCTTAGCATGACATTGTAGCAATAGACATGTAGTAAATAGCCACTACAATAGGTGCTATCTTACTATTCACATTCCTGCCCTTCATGGACTGGTATGAGTCCATCTACACATTGTGGGGAATGATAAATGGTGGACAGAGGATGAGGCATATGAATGTGGATATCAAAAGACATCCTCCTGGGCTCAAATTGAAGGCCTTCAATCAGCGCACACACACATTGGTATAATCTGCACATCCTTTGCTCAAATTGAAGGCCTTCAATCATGCATGCTCACATCATAGTTTACTCTGCAGACTCCTGTGCACAAATTGAAGGCCTTCAATTGGCGTACACTCACATCCTGCACATTCTTTGTGCTCAACTCAATCAGTGCACACTCACATCCTGTACATTTTTTTCTTGTGCTCAAATTGAATTGGCATGCATTAATGTGCTATCTTACTCTGCACATTCCTGCCCTCAAATTGAAGGCCTTCAATCAGCGCACACTCACATCCTGCACACTCCTGTGCTCAAATTGAAGGCATTCAATCAGCACACACTCACATCATAGTGCACATATCATGGCATAGTCTGCAGACTCTTGTGCACAAATTGAAGGCCTTCAATCAGCGCACACTCACATCCTGCACACTCCTGTGCTCAAATTGAAGGCATTCAATCAGCGCACATTCTTTGTGCTCAACTCAATCAGTGCACACTCACATCCTGTACATTCTTGTGCTCAAAATGAAGGCCTTCAATCAGTGCACACTTATATAATGGTATAATCTGCTGACTCGCTGTGCTCAAATTGAAGGCCTTCAATCAGCGCACACACATATCATGGCATAATCTGCAGACTCCTGTGCACAAATTGAAAGCCTTCAATCAGCGCACACTCACATCCTGCACACTCCTGTGCTCAAATTGAAGGCATTCAATCAGCGCACACTCACATCCTGCACATTCTTGTGCTCAAATTGAAGGCCTTCAATCAGTGCACATATCATGGCATAATCTGCAGACTCCTGTGCACAAATTGAAAGCCTTCAATCAGCGCACACTCACATCCTGCACATTCTTGTGCTCAAATTGAAGGCCTTCAATCAGTGCACATATCATGGCATAATCTGCAGACTCCTGTGCACAAATTGAAGGCCTTCAATCAGCGCACACTCACATCAAAATATAATTGTGCTCAAATTGAAGGCCTTCAATTCGCGCACACTCAACATATCATGTCCTCATATGGCGTTCAGTATTATCCTGTGGACGTACCATCTAATATAATATATATAGTGCTATGTGCCCAAAACCTCAATAGGGATACACATGTTAAACTATCAAATTTGAGACTTGGGGAAATTTATACTATATTTCCTTTTTTGGCAATGCCATTGCAAGGCCTAAACCCCTACCTAGTTGTCAAGAAGGGTATAGAATTCACGAATTGAGTTTTTTCCTGATGAAACTCACAGACCCAGCCTACACAATAAACGGCTACGATATTTATCAGGGACTTACGTGTACACGACAGAAGACGGTGGTGAATTCAGCGTTGCCCACATACTCTGGTGGAGAGCGTTATGCCGACGATTTCAAGAAGACTAGCATGTACAGTGGTAGCGCATGTGCAAGTCGACTCTATTCATCGATTCACAAGACTAATCACGGTTCTCTAGTTTGCTGGCAACTAAGAATCTATCCTAATCAGTTAATATGTAAGCCATCGCCGCTCCACGACGGCAAACTGATTATTTTACCATAGGTAAACCATTCTGGCGAACCTGGTAGTTCGTAGCATGTATTTCACTTGGGGTAATAATTTGTCTTTAGAGGGCTCTGCTCGGTTTCTATCGCTAGAACTCATACATACATCTGTCTACCATATGCTCACATTATGCGTAGTATCGTCATGTAGTCATTGATGTCAATAGTATTATACTAATTTGAATGTGATTCAGAACTGCATTCCTGAGGTTGTCTTCTGCAAGTTGTGAACCGACGAATCACCGAGTCTACGCCACTTCTATGAAAGCGAAGAGGGTGCTTCCGGAGCTGCCCTCAATCGTTTATCGGCTGATCCAGAGCAGAAAGCCGCAGCGTTTTTGCTATCACAAGCAACCCTCGTCGTATCCAGCATGACGGAGAGTCCGAATCCCAACAATAACATTTGAGTCGAAGCATGAGCTGCTAATACACTTCAGAATATCAAAGCTAAGTTGGACCATGGGCCAGGACGCGTCACGCCGGATGTGTCTTAGCTATGTAGCGGGAACGCTGGGAGTTAGCATCAGCCGGTCAAGCATTGCCAGGACAGGTGGGATGTTGGCTTGGTGGATGGTCGGGTAGCGCCAGCTCGGGCGAGCCCCGGCTAGGGCACGCCCAGCCCGTCACGCCTTGCCAGAATCGACCCGGCCGCCGACTTTTTGTAGATGACAAGCTGAGAACCACGGCAGCGACGCGACGCGACGGACAGAGTCACTAGTCACTACTCTGTGACATCGCTTTCTTTGTTGAAGTGGCGTGACAACCTTGTTCGTGACACTCGATCATCATGACCACCGAACTCGTCTCGCTCAATTGCCTCGTTCTTGGCGATGACCAAAATAAGATATTTACTGTCAAGATTCCAAAGACGACAATGTTAGCACTCTCAAGAAGAATGATCAAGGAGGAGAAGAAGCCTCACCTCGACCACGTTGCTGCCTCGGATCTGGATCTCTGGAAAGTTTCCGTTCCCAGTGGCACGGTTGTCTCGGAGCCACCAGCAGACGGTGTTAAGTTGGGGCCCACAGAGAAAGTGTCCTCACTTGCGAGAGACTCGGAAGAAGACGTAGTACACATTCTCGTTAAAGCGCCAGGCTACGGTACGTCCAAAATCCTTTTTTCTGATCCCCAACGTCACAGACGATCTCATTGATGTTGTTCAGTGGACCTGGCTACTAGCATATCGCAGCTCCAGATCTCAGCGCAACTTCTCTCGCTCAATTGCCTCGTTCTTGGCGACGGCCCAGGTCAGGTGTTTACTGTCAAGATTTTAAAGACCGAAAATGTTAGCACTCTCAAAGACCTGATCAAGGAGAAGAAGAAACGTCACCTCGACCACGTTGATGCCTCGGATCTTATTCTCAGTCAGGTCTCCCTACTCGTGGATGATAGCCTCAAAGAAAGTCTCAAAAACGTCGATCTTACACCATTGGACTCCCTTTCAGAGCTGTCCACACTTTTTCCAACAGGGCCTGTAAAAGGACAGTTGCACGTTGTCGCAAAGGTTCTTGGCGAGCCAGATACAACTCACCCTGCTGAACGAGGTGTGTTTCCATTTCTGCATTGTCATCGTGTGTGTAGACGAGGCATGCCCTAGCGCACCATCAGATTATTGAAGATGCAAAGGCCGCCGCCCCACCATCAAGCATTTCCAACAGCCCTACCATATTCAAGTCGGAGCAAGAGAAACGCCCGATTTATGACGGACGCCCGGCTAGTCGTAGAGGCCCTCCAATCACGATATATCACACAGCTTTTGCCCAGCTTAAAGATTCATTGCAGGATCTCAACAACTTCGTAGACCCACTACCGCAGAAACGCGTGGATGACACCGCCAAGTTGATCCTGGCATCGACAGAAATATACCAGACGGAGAAGGAGCGGGCCAGTCATGTCTACCCATATATATGCAGCCTTTTGGGGATCAAACTACGTGAGAATGTTGCCGCGACTACTGGCGGGAAGAAGAAGGCTGAAAGCGATGCTCTGATCGAGCAAGATCTCGGTGATAAGACGTTCGGCGAAAAAGTTGCTATTGTGGGCCATCTGGAGCTAAAGAACGAACTCGGAGTCGCAGGACAATGTGCGGTCCAAAATACGCAAGGGTTGCGTAAGTCGCTCGCCAATGACAAGGTCCGTTACCTACACAACTACGTGGATGTAAGAAACTGAACGATGTCTTCCACAGTACAAGCATATACGTAATACGACTTGCTGTCCCTGCATCATTATATCCATCGCTGGTCCATACATCATGTTCGGCGGAGCAATCTTGGCCGATATCTTCGTCGCCGAGGCATTTACGGATTTCATCTGCCTTGGCGGGACCAATGAGCAGATTGTGACCCTTTCCCGGACTTTTGCCGCTGTTGCGCGTGCCTTGAACACGCTCAAAGAATACTATCGTTGTCTAAAGCTAAACTCAAACCCACTCGTGAACCGGCTATTTCCTCAGCCAACCTATACTGCCAACAGGCACCCGCAAAAGTCGCTAATGATCTTGAACCGATTCGATTACGAGGGACGCGAGCCAAACAACTATCGACGTTCGCTTTTTAAGGCGACATATAATGACCGCCTAGTCCTCATCAAGTTCTGCCAGTCATACCACGGAGAAGCTCATCGCATGGTCGCCGCTGCTGACTGCGCGCCAGAGCTGTTTTTCTGCGAAAGACTGGAGGGCGGGGTGATGATGGTCATCATGGAACTGGTTGAGGGCAGGGATGCATTCCATCATTTCGGTAGCACCCAGACTATTCCCTCAAATCTGTTGCACGATGTGAGGAGAGCGATCGAAATCCTTCACGATGCAAAACTTGTATTCGGGGACATCCGCCGGCCCAACATCCTCGTCAAGAAAGAGGATAACAGGTTACGAGCGCTGTTAACTGATTTTGAATGGGTTGGAGCAGAGGGCAAGGCACGTTATCCGCCCCTTCTCAATGACTCTGGAGAGATTGCATGGGCCAGGGTGTATGTCCACATGGGTTGATGTGGATGCAACATGATTTAGACATGATTAAGTTACTCAATGGTTCTGTCTAGATGGTAACCTGATGCATATTGGACAATAATGTTTCGGAGGTTGTGTGTGACATCAGGAAAAATGTTATTTTTATCATTATTAGGTGAGAGCATGATAAAAAATGGTGGGGTATCTACTGTTGAAGTCACTTTAACCACTGTGCAAAAGGCCTGAGCCAGACATGAAAGTCTGACTGTTACAGTTTCCTCCTCAGTGTCATCTACTTTACTAAGTGGACCATTTTACTTCACCATTATTACTCATATTACTGCGCATCATACAGCTTGGACGCTTATCTCCTTTCATAGCTTCCTTCATATTTCTGTCCTAAGGTAGCTACTATATGCTGAGTGTAACTGTGACTGTAACATTATGCTCACTGTAACTCTGAGCATAACTCTGAGCATTCTATACCCTTCTTGACAACTAGGTAGGGGGTTTAGGGTAGGCAAGTTGACAGTGAGGTTTGGGGAATAAACTTGGGACCACTGATGGTGGTCTGAGTCCAAGTTTCGCTAGAGCTATCAGTATTCCCTCAGCAAATATATACCTTGCTATTGTTTGTGCCTGTTGACAAAATTATAGAGTTCGTTCACATACAATAACTCCAAATGGACAAATTGCTGTAATGACGTGCTGTGCAATGCCAAGGCTTACCCCTGTCCTAGGCTTCATGGAGCTCTGGTGTCAGGGGGCCATAGCCATGGGAAACAGAGATTAAATCAACCCATTCAAACTTTGGGCCATCAATCCTTGCAGTGTCATACGTCACGTCATTGCAAGTCAATGACAATTAATCCATAAGTATGGAGCATGGCACCGGTGCCAGGACCTGCTATGTTTACATGTTGCTCTCTGTATTTCAGTACCAGCTGGTACTTAAGGTACAATAAATTGCTACATATTATTTGTTTGAAGACATTCATTATTTTTTCCTTATCTATCAATAATAGTTTTTTGAGCCACTTTCTTTATATGGTAGTGAAAGTCATGTGTTGGTCAAGGTGAAATATGACACAATGTATTTTCCCATACATGTCATCGTTCCATTTGAATTTTGTTTGACATATTCAGTCATGCTCTCTGGGATTTAACCAAACCATGTAATCCCAAGTCTTGTTGTCATCAATCTCACATTCTGGTACCAGGACCAAGATGGGCCTCGTGCACCATTCCCATACAACAAGACATTGTGCCAGTGAGGCTGATTTGTTGATTAGGTGATGTTTGTGATTTGGAACTGAACATACATTTTCTTCAGTGCAAATCATGTCAGCGAGCATTTCACATGTGAAGTTGTGAGGTAGGGATACATTACTTTTTATCTCCCAGTTTGGTGTTAAGTATGTTGTGATGTTTCATTTATTAGGAATTGATGTGTGATCATGACAAGTTGAGACATACTGTCAGTTGAATTGACAAGTTCAGAACCCGCTATAGATTGTGAAAGACATGGGAGACATTGTGCAAGTGAGCAACACAACGCCGCACTTCATTTAAGGAGTTATTATATCCAAATGGACAAATGACCTGGCCAAACCCAGACGTATTACTAACAGTCACTTTCACACAACTAGACGCCTCAGCGCCCAGACCATATTACTAATGACTGGTTTCACATAGTCCAAGACATCTTTCACATGACCTACTTGATGGGTGGATCATTACTAGAAGTAGTAATGAGGGCACCTTTCCCACAGTCAAACCATGACTATAAGGGGAGGCGTTCACCACCATGTGCTTTGCAACATAGTGTTGTAGGGTCTTAGGGGTTAGCTAGACAATGCAGTTACAGTATTTGATTAGAATAAGCATGAAGGCTCACTCAGTAATAGGCTATGCATAATAATGCATGGTTTAAGGTTTAAGGATTGCTATACAGCAAGTTTGACCTTATCAATACCTGCTACTGTTAAGTGTGCTGCAGCACAATGTGTTGAGCACTTCGAAGCATAGATTTGTCCATTTGTTTACTAAAGACAATGGTTAATCACAAGATGAGGGACAAAGAGCAACAGACTACTGTCCTTTGTGTCTTGCAGGGATTCCACCCTTTTGCACAAAATGTGTTATAAGTCCTGATGGAGCTGACAGGCCAATTACTACGTCAGAGATGCCTCTTCAACCCCATACAGATGATTGAGCTGAGCACAAAGAATGTGCAGGATGTGAGTGTATGCCGATTGAAGGCCTTCAATTTGAGCAAAGGAGTGTGCAGATTATACCTGATATGAGTGTGCGCTGATTGAGGGCCTTCAATCAGTGCATACTCACATCCTGTACATTCTTGTGCTCAAAATGAAGGCCTTCAATCAGTGCACACTTATATAATGGTATAATCTGCAGACTCCTGTGCTCAAATTGAAGGCCTTCAATCAGCACACACACACATCATGGTATAATCTGCACACTCCTTTGCTCAAATTGAAGGCCTTCGATCAGCATACACTCACATCCTGCACATTCTTTGTGCTCAACTCAATCAGTGCACACTCACACCCTGTACATTCTTGTGCTCAAAATGTAGGCCTTCAATCAGTGCACACTTGTATAATGGTATAATCTGCAGATGCCTGTGCTCAAATTGAAGGCCTTCAATCAGTGCACACACACATCATGGTATAATCTGCACACTCCTTTGCTCAAATTGAAGGCCTTCAATCAGTGCATGCTCACATCATAGTTTACTCTGCAGACTCCTGTGCACAAATTAAAGGCCTTCAATTGGTGTACACTCACATCCTGCACATTCTTTGTGCTCAACTCAATCAGTGCACACTCACATCCTGTACATTCTTGTGCTCAAATTGAATTGGCATGCATTAATGTGCTATCTTACTCTGCACATTCCTGCCCTCAAATTGAAGGCCTTCAATCAGCGCACACTCACATCCTGCACACTCCTGTGCTCAAATTGAAGGCATTCAATCAGCACACACTCACATCATAGTGCACATATCATGGCATAGTCTGCAGACTCTTGTGCACAAATTGAAGGCCTTCAATCAATGCGCACTCACATCCTGCACACTCCTGTGCTCAAATTGAAGGCGTTTAATCAGCACACACTCACATCATGGTATAATCTCCAGACTCCTGTGCTCAAATAGAAGACCTTCAATCAATGCACATACCATGGCATAATCTGCAGACTCCTGTGCACAAATTGAAGGCCTTCAATCAGTGCACACTTGCATCCTGCACATTCCTGTGCTCAAATTGAAGGCTTTCAATCAGCGCACACTCACATCCTGCACATTCTTGTGCTCAAATTGAAGGCTTTCAATCAGTGCTAACCTATAAGTGTAGCAGCTTAAATCAGTGCAAGGCAGTGATTGAAGGCCTTCACTTTGAGGGCAGGAGTGTGCAGACTCACATTGTAGTAGTTTACTCTGAACACAAATTGAGGGCCTTCAATCAGTGCACACTCAAATTGAAGGCCTTCAATTTGAGCACAAGAATATGCAGGATGTGAGTGTGCAGATTATACCATGATGTGTGTGCACTGATAGAAAGCCTTCAATTTGAGCACAAGAATGTGCAGGATGTGAGTATGCGCTGATTGAAGGCCCTCAATTAGTGCACACTCATATCAGGTATAATCTGTTACAGTTCTCTTTTTGTTTTGTCTCCATGTGTCATGACCTGTTCTTAACGGTCGAAATCTCTAAGACATTTTAATATTCTTTTTCTTGTATTTTACAATAGCTGTAGCCAAACATCTTAGTCAGGTTGGCGTCTATCTTATCTAGTCAGCGCTAAGATTAGATAACGATTAGATAACGATTAGATTAGATTACGGACTACCGGACTGATGACTCATGGACTATGACTCAGGCTTACCAATGCGCAGCAACGGGGGCTGATTATGTTATCTCTTTTACTCATACTTACTCAGCATAGCTACTATTATTAGAATGGTGCACAGACCACCTTTGTAGTATATAACTGAGCAAAGTAGCACCCAGAGTCCTCAGTCGAGTTCTCTTGGGTTTCATCCCTACTCTCATCTCCTCTACTCCTAAGTCTATTGTTGGGGCCCTAAGCCGTCACGGCGAGGGTAGTCCTGATAGTAGAACTCGACTGATCACATCTCTTACTGCCCAACGCTTGTAACTAGAGCATCACGCTCGAACCTGGATCCAGGGTAAAGGGAATCTTTGATATCAGGGGGCTCCTATACTCTTCCGCAGAGTCTAAAGTGTTATTTGTTGTCGGATAATAAAACCGTCACCCCTGGTTCTTTAGAGCATCCATAAAAGCTCTATCTTACGTTCCCGGTCTACGCAAAACCGAAGAACCTAACCCGGTTGATAGGGTTACCTGTGCACAGGATACCAGTGCCGGAGTAGTGACACGTTACGTCACTCGCATCGTAGGACCAGCCTCCCCAGCCCCTGCGCATGTTAAATTGCCCTGGTCTAGGCCTCTGAAGGCTATACATTTATATACGTAATTACATTGTTCTTAATCCTTGGAAGTAGCCTTCGCTTGACCACGCGCTTCTGAGAAAGGCCGTACCTATTAGGGGTATAGTGCTAACTGGACAACCGTTTGGATCCAGTTTAGTTTAATCAATTCATAAAAAGTCAAATACCGTACTATACCGTTTACGTACTAGCACTGCAGGGAGGGTTGTGGACCCTGAGTGCATTCCCAAATAAGTGACAGGCCAAGACCTCCCTCACTTTTGCGTAATGGAGAATTATGAAGTACGAGATCTTCTTAGATCGCACGGGCTTACAGATAGGGAAATCGATAACTTCTGGATAGAAGTATTCGGTGTACCACTGGACGGTCTAGAAGACTTTGATATTGATTACGACCCTTTGGGCCAGATCCATTTGACGATAACGATCCAGTCTGGACGTTCCCGCACTACACACACCAACCGAGTCAACCGACTCCACACCCTCGATCACTGAGGTACAACATCAGTGGGAACCTGCCCCATTTCAAATCCTTGTCCCTAACCCCGCAACCCTTAATATCCAAAGTCTATTCCACTCCGACGCCCAATACATTGGAGAAGTAGCACCACCGTTCTCACCACCACCACCAGCATTCAGACCTCCATCGGTATCACAACCGTCAAGATCTCTTTCCCCATTTACACCACTGCCCCTCTATATCCCAATGTCCGATCAAGGAGAAGAGGATCTCACGTCAGCACAGCTATTGCAGTTGCTGAATAATCAAAATCAAACAATTCAGCAACTCCAGGAGCAGCTGTTATTACTCCAAACAAACAATGCCGCTGCGGCACAACAAGCAGCACTACCACCGGCCGCCCCGGCCCCGTAAATTAATATACCGGAAGGAACGGTATTTAACATCCCTGCACCCGCAGGAAATGGCTCGTCAAAAATAGATGTGGCCAAACCCCCGGTGTTCTCCGGCAAAATGTCAGAAGTCACCAACTTCATTAATAGTTGCCGGCTATACATACAGCTGAAGATGATTAGTGCCGAGGAAGAAGAGAAGATTCTCCTGGTACTATCATATATGTCGGAAGGTTTTGCAGTAGATTGGAGGGACAATCTGCTGGAAATGATAGCAGATGATGATACGGATGTACCGACATCCCTAGAACAATTGTATAGGGATATCAGGGCAGATTTCGGTGATACCAATGAACAATCGTCGAAGATCTCGGAATTGCGCACCATGATGCAGGGCGCACACATGTGTGAAGAACACGTACAGAAATTCAAAAAAGTCGCACGAGGAACAGGGTACCAGGGAAGGGCCCTAGTTGAAGAATTCAAAAGGAGTCTAAATGCAGGGCTCCGAAAAAGGATTATGGAAGCCAATGAAGTACCGGCTAATATTGACGAATGGTACCGGAGGTCGGTCCACTCGATCGACAATGGAGACAGGTGAAAAACGAGGAAAAATATTATCCTCGTGGAACAGTAACTCCGCCAATAGGAGTGAAGGGACCAAAGGCCCGGATACGTCAAAGACGGTAGGAACTGGCCAGCCTAAACCCCGCTGGAACTTCAACCGAACCGCGGGATCAGCGAGTCAGAACTGATCGGGAGCTGGGCCCTCCGGGGAATAATACCACAGGATCAAGACCCGCAGATCCGAACGCCATGGATGTCGACAGAACACAGCGCCCACCGATGCGCTGCTACAAATGTGGAAGAATCGGTCACATCGCAAGAAATTGCCAATCCGGATTGGACATCCGAACCATGTCCTTTGAAGAGATGAAGGAGTTTTGCAAAAGGCGAAAATTTAAAAGAAGACGAGAGTCAGTAAGTCCCATACTGAACTCTCTAAATAGGTATTCTGTATTAGAAAAGGAAGACGGACTGGTAGGTACGGAGGACTCGGAGACTTCAACAGTCTCTGAGACCACCCCGCAGGAAGCGGTCTCTGGTGCCAAAGCACAGGAGCGCGGCAGGGCGGATAAACCTGTGCTTAATTCTTCCTTATCAGGTAAACGAATACTTAAAAAGGGACAAAAAGAATTTCTCGTTCGTTCTATTGGTCAAAAGGACGAGATACTAATGGAAATAGGTCTAGAAACTCTAGACACACATAACCAAACAACAGAAACAGCGTTGCTCGACTCAGGAGCAACAGGTTTGTTATGAACGCTAAATTCGCTAAAGAAGAAAGGCTATAAACTAATCCATTTAGATCGACCCATTCAAGTTAGAAACGTAGATGGATCTAATAATGAAGGTGGAATGATCACTCATGAAGTAGATCTACTCATGAGTTATAAGGGACACCAAGAACGGGCCACATTTGAAATATGCGAATTAGGCAAGACAAATGTAATCATAGGATCTACATGGTTACGACGAACATAATCCGGATGTCAACTGGATCACCGGAAAAATAGAGTTGACAAGATGGCCACGGTCATGTGGACATAAACAAAGGGAGTGGACGAAGGAAAGACAAAGGCGGACAAAACAGGCGGAACATTGGAAACCAATATGTACGTCTGGAAAAAGAGAGGGAGTTGGACTTTGCCTACTGGCTAGAGCAAAAAGAAAAAGAAGAACAAAATTTGGATTTCTTGGATCAATGGAAACACCCGAAATTCTATAGGGAAGGAGAAAAATACGAATTTCTCCCGTCTGGAATCAAAGCAGAGTACCCAAAATGGATTAGGGAGTTGAAAAAACAGGAACCAAAAGATCTGGTGCCACTGCAGTATCACAAGTATTTACACTTGTTTGAAAAAACTGCATCAGAAAGAATGCTGGTTAGAAAACCATGGGATCACGCTATTGATCTCAAACAAGGTTATCAACCCAGAAAAGGAAAGGTGTATCCTTTGTCACCAGACGAACTTGGAGAAGTCCGAGATTTTGTCGATGATCAATTAAAAAAGGGGTACATCAGACCTTCGAAATCACCGCAAACATTGCTGGTGTTCTTTGTAAAGAAAAAGGATGGAAAAAAGAGAATGGTACAGGATTACCATTACCTAAATGAATGGACGATTAAAAATAACTATCCATTACCGTTGATATCGGAGCTCGTGGATCAAGCAGGACAAGCAAAGCACTTCACCAGGTTGGACCTTAGGTGGGTTATAATAACATACGGATCAAAGAAGGAGACGAATGGAAAGCCGCCTTTCCTACACCAGAGGTTCTTTTGAACAGTAGTAATGTACTTTGGTCTTACAAATTCTCCGGCAACCTTCCAGGCCATGATGAACGATATCTTTTGGATATGATAAATGAAGGAAAAGTCATTGTTTACATAGATGACATCCTTATTTACACAAAAACCAAAAAAGAGCACAACAATATAGTGCTCGAAGTTCTCCGGCACTTGGAAGAAAATTTTATATGTAAAACCAGAAAAAATGCGTATGGAACGTGCAAGAAGTAGAATTCCTAGGGGTCATCATCGGACCTAATGGAATTAAAATGGATCCAAAGAAAGTTGATGCAATCCTCAACTGGCCAACACTGGCAGTGTCAAGGAAGGAGAAGAAAAAGCTTTTTAAAAACATTAAAAAAACTTTTATGGAACAACCCCTTCTTGTCGCTCCAGACTCCGACAAGAAATTTAGAATAGAGTCTGATGCCTCGGATTACGCAACGGGAGGAGTGTTATCAATGGAATGTGATGATAACAAATGGAGACCAGTAGCATATCTCTCCAAATCCCTTAACGAACTGAGAGGAAATTATGATGTCCATGATAAAGAAATGTTGGGCATTATTAGGTGTCTCGAAGCCTGGAGACATTACCTAGAAAGGAGCAAGGCAAGAATTCGAGATATGGATGGACCATAAAAATCTCGAATACTTATGAATGCAAAAAAGTTAATTGAAGACAAGCACGCTGCGGCATTATACCTCAGCAGATTTAATTTTAAATTAATTCATAAAGCTGGTTCAACTATGGAAAGGCCGATTCTCTGTCCAGGAGGCCAGTGTTACGGACGATGCCCTCGTCGTGGTTCGTTCTAAGTCAACAGCGACAAGCAGAGTCTCGGTCCGCTCCCAGTCACTGGACAAAGGGTTTAGACGCTAAGTCAAACGATGACAAAGGTCTTGAGAACGAATGAAGAGAAAGAGCGTCGAGTTCAAGCGAGGTTGAGAGCAAAACTCGTCTAAGTTGGAACTGAGGTTACTCTACAGTACATGGAGTTATATACGTTTGGAGAACAAGGGAATCGTAAAAGGAAGTAAAGCTGTAGTTATCTGAGAAAGGGAATATGAAGGTAACTACGAAAGAGATAGCGTCCAGGCTGTACAATGCGCAGTAAAGATGGATATGAAACTATTCGCTGAAACGTGGAGACGAAACGAAAAAGAGAACTGTAACATTACCCCCTCGTATGCGAGAAGTCACCGACTTCTACCAAGAGTTCGTCCAACCGTGATCCCTGCCTTGACTCCAACCAGCTGATAATATTACCGACATCTTTGTCGGCGTCTCCACTCGCCACTGTAAACAATTGCTCGCTGCATTTGCCTGAGCAAGCATTGCGTCGCCTCTTCATAAGTGAGGGTGTGGGGTCGGTAGTGAGAGTCAGCGCTGTGACGAAGTCGAGTGTTCGGAGAACAGGTTAAAGTATGTGACGAGGGTGGCGAGATTGTCGCTAACGTTGCCAACATAGCATTGCGAGGACGAGTGACGGTGGTGGAACGGGTATAATGGGACAATTACGGTGTCAGCGAGTTCGGCCGGGTGTTCGTGAAGCTCCGGGAGGTCAGCAAAATCGAAGTCGTCGATGGTGATGGTGGTGTTACGAAGACCTCGAGGGGAGGTCGTGGGCGCAGCGAGGAAGGGTGATAAGACGGCGGCGGGTTCGACAAACAGCCACATGCTGTGACCAGGAGGGCAAAAGGCGAAGGCAAGAAGATAGGCGACGGTGGTGAAGAAAGCGGGCATGGTTGATGATAGAGTTGGGAAATCCGAATGCACGTTGAAGCGTCCTTTTATGTTCAAAACACTTCGTCATCAAATTGACAGTTAGGAGTTCCTCTTCCGAAAATTGGTAAGATGACGCGGGCGCTCTGATGGTGGGAATGTATTCAAGTTCCCCATCAGATTCTTCTGATTCGCTCAATTCATTCCTGGTGACGGTGGAAACCTCGTTCTCATGCTCGGTGTCTGTGATAGGGTCATCGCCTTGTGTGACGGCTTGTTCCGGCGCATCAGGGACAACCGGGTCATTAACAGATGCATTCAGGAAATCCAGACTGTCCATCGCATCGTTGAAATTGGCTTGTGCATTTGGGACATGCCGATCAGCAACCCAGCGGTATATTTCGATTTCTTTGCCAGCGCGTTTTAGCTCCTGAACGAAAACATATTTTTCAGGTTCTTCTCTTCGAAGGGCCATTTCTGCATACACCTCATATCTGTGATTTAGAGGTATATTGGGTGATGGAAGGTATGACCTGGCTTCGCGGATAGTATGGTAATTCCTCAGGATCGAAATGTAAGATCCATGTATTTTGGGAGATAGTGAAGGCGAGCATTAAATGGGAATTTACGTGCCCTTGTGGATGTTTTAAGTGTCGGTGGTTAGTCTGGAGGCTCTAGGTGCAGTTTGTCGGACTGCTCGTGTCCGGATGATTTTAGAGAATCGCGGTAATCCTAACGGAGATGTTGGAGGACGATAGATAGGAATTTTAATGATTCGTCCTCGAAATCTTTCGTAGAGTTTTGGG
The DNA here is from genome assembly GCA_023014475.1 of Amanita pallidorosea. Taxonomy (NCBI): domain Eukaryota; kingdom Fungi; phylum Basidiomycota; class Agaricomycetes; order Agaricales; family Amanitaceae; genus Amanita; species Amanita pallidorosea. The sequence goes on along the minus strand of JAEBUS010000128.1, from coordinate 29,816 downwards.
GAGTATCGCCCTCGAGTAGAACAGTATTTCTTCGTATATCGGATATTTTGTTTAAGGATTCGGCGGTTATGATAGCGAGACATGGGTATTTTTACAACTGTCTTCTCTGTTTATATGCTTGTAAGATATCCGCAGCATTACCTAGATTGCGTTCTGGTTCCCAGGAATTGTCATTCGGACCGTAGTTTTTCATTTGACCAAATACTGATATCCTGCCCCACGCTTTCGGTGTGCCAGAACCGCTTCAACTTCAAACTCTTCTTGTCCATTTACGAGATCAGGAGGTGGGGCTGTGTAGTTTGGTCATGTGTTTCAGTCTCCCTATATGGCATAAGGAGTGACGTGTGAAAGACTGGATGAATGCGCCATTGTTTCGGGAGTTTGAGTTTACGTTACTGGTCCTAAAATTGTTCAATGGGGAAGGGTCCTCTCGTTTTGGCGCTAGCTTCCTGGACTGGTATGGAATATTAAGGTTTCTGTTTTCGAGCCAAACTTTGTCTCCTATTTCGAATTTGATTGACTTGTCTCTGATTCGTCTAGCCACCATTTGTCTAGCTAATTCATGCGCAGCAAGGGCCTCTTCCCTAGCTTTTCGTAGTAACTGTAGCCGTTCTTCTGCTGCTGGTGTCGTCATTTTCTGCGCCGCAGTAGGTAGTGCAAAGGGTTTGTTCCATACATAAGTTGGAAAGGCGATGCTTTAACTGAATCATGATGGCGGTTATTATGGGCAAATTCGGCAATTGGTAATAGTTGTTTCCAAGTGTGCGCTTCATTGGCACAGAATATTCGAAGATATACTTCTAATTCTTGATTCACTCGTTCCGTTTCTCCATCGGTTTGCGGATGATAGGCGGTGCTCATTCTATGATCGATTCCTAATGTTTTCCTAATTTCTTGGAAGACCTTGGCTGAGAATTGCGGTCCTCGATCTGAAATAAGTACGTCTGGTAGACCAAAGCGCTTGAATATTTCGGAAATGTAGAGGTCTGCTGTTCCTAGTGCGTCGATGGTTTTCTTGCAAGGAGTAAGAATTACCCCCTTCGTAAGACCATGGTCCACCGTGACCAAAATCGAGTCAAATCCGTCAGAAATGGAAGATCGGTAATAAAATCCAAGGTCACTTGTTGAAATGGTCGAGTCGCCTTTGATCCGATTGGTAGGAGGGCTGGGGTATTGGGTGAGTGTTCACCTTCATTTGCTGACATGTAGCGCATCCAGTGATCCATTCCTTGACGTGTTTATACATTCCTGGCCACCAGTAATCTCGTTGTAGCAATTCCAGCGTTTTCAATCGTCCGGGATGCCCGGAAGTGGGTGATTCATGGACCGTTTTGATAATACTGGTGCGGAGTGTTCCAAGGTCAGGGATATATGCTCTGTCAATGTATCGAATGATGCCGTCGACAAACGCCCAATCCTGGAGTTTGGATTTAATAGGTGGAGCGCGTTGCGTTTCTATGACTTCAATGATGGTTTTTCCAAAACTGTCGAGTGATGTAGCATCTCGGATTTTCTGAGCAAGGTCTGTGGCAATAAGGCGAATGAACTTGTTACTGGGTAACAGATAACATTGTCCAGTATGTCATCATCTTTCATATGATCAGGACGGCGGGATAATGCATCTGCTTCAAACATTTTCGTCCCTGGTACGTGCTCTATTTTCAGGTCAAATTCCGATAGCATCATAGACCAACGAGCTTGTCGGGGTGTTAACCGTTGCGGAGTTCTATAAAATGAAAGGTTCTTGTGATCGCAATGGACTATAATTGGGTGCGGAGATCCATGCAGCAAATGTCGCCATGCTTGTAATCCTTTAATAATAGCCAGTAGTTCTCGGTCATAAATTTGGTAATTCTGTTCCGTTGCGGTTAAGGCGTGTGATATGAAGCCACAAGGATGAAGGGATCCGGAGGCGTCAGCTTGTTTCAGTACTGCTCCAGTGGCTTTATTGGAAGCGTCCGTCTGGAGGATAAAAGGCCTTGTGGGGTCTGGCATGCGTAGGACTGGCATTGACGAAAATTTTCTTTTTAATTCATCGAAAGCCGTCTGACAATCAAGCGTCCAACTGAAGGTTAAGCTTTTCTTAGTTAAGTCTGTCAACGGTTTTGCTATAGCAGCAAAGTTGCCGATGAATCTTCTATAGAAATTCCCGAATCCGAGGAAAGATCTAACTTGTTTGACCGTTGTGGGGTTGGCCAGTCTCTGATGCCGGCGAGTTTTACAGGGTCCATTTGAATATGGACCGGGCGTAATGACCATACCCAGAAATTCGACTTCTTGGACGCAAAACTTGCATTTTCTAACTTCAAAAATAGGTCTTTCTTCTGTAGACGTTCTAAGACTCTTTCGGTTCGTTTCTGTATTTCGTCTTTTGTCTTCCCACAGATTAAAATGTCATCCATGTAGATAACGAGCCATCCTTCGTTAATCATGTCCTGAAAGTATTCATTCATCATGGTCTGGAATGTCGAGGGCGAATTGCAAAGGCCGAAGAACATTACTGTCGGTTCATACAACCCTCGGTTCGTAATGAAGGCCGCTTTCCATTCATCGCCTTCTTTGATTCGGACGTTGTTATATCCCCAGCGCAAATCAAGCTTAGTGAAGTAGTTTGCACCTTCTAATTTCGTCATTAGGTCTGAAACTAGGGGTAGTGGATAGGCGTTTTTTATCGTCCATTCGTTAAGGTAACGATAGTCCTGGCAGGGTCTAAGGGCGCCGCTCTCTTTCTTTGAAACAAAGAAAAATGGTGATGCCTGTGGCGATTTGGATGGTCGAATGTACCCTTTATCTAACTGTTCTTTAATCCATTCGTCGAGCGTTGATTGTTCTTTTAGTGATAGTGGGTAGATTTTGCTAACTTTTGGCGTAAATCCGGTTTTGAGTTCAATTGCATGGTCCCATGGTCGTGATGATGGGAAACGCTCCGATGCCTTTTTCTCAAAAGTAGACTGCCAGGGAAGGTACTCAAGTGGTAAGACAGTCGGCGTTTCGTCGCGTTTTGCTTGGTGTTCAAACGCTTGTGACGCCGATGTTTTTACTCTTATCCAATATTCGTCTTCTCCCCATTGTTGCGTGTCTAGCGCTATGCGCCAAATAGGTTTGTCATCTTTTGAATCGTCGTCTATTTGGAGGGTTTTCTTTCGCCAATCAATAATCGGGTTATGTTTTTCCAGCCATGGTACTCCGAATATAATTTCTTGATCCCCTAAGTTTGTGATCCATAACCAATTATCGTATGGTTTTCCATTGATAGAATAGATAAGATGAGTTCGATGCGTGATCATGCCATTCTGGTTAATAGTTCCGTCGGCGTTTTTGACTTTAATTGGTTGTTTTAGTTTTCTTTTGGCCAATCTTTTGATATACGTTCGTCAATGAAGTTTCCTTCTGCTCCACAATCAATGAGGGCGGATATTTCAGCGGGTTTATCGTTCGTTTGCACAGTAATTGAGATCCGTTTATCATTATTGGATTGTACGATTACAGAATCGAGTGCTAACTGTTCAACTTTATGGGAGGCGTCAACCGCTTTCTGGCGTCTCCTTCTTAAAAACCCTCTGTTTCAAGTTCTTGGAGGGTGTTCTCGCGCTCCTCGTCTGGGAGTGCTTTCAATAGCGCCCTAATGCGTTGGGCAGTTGATTCTTCTGAGGTCGTTTCCTCAATATTCCTAATGGTGCGATTCTGCGGAGGAGGCGATTTGTTGGGCGTCGTCTGGGTGTTCCCTTTGTTTGGGCAATCCCTGGATATGTGTCCCTGAGTTCCGCATCGGAAACATTTGCCGGTTTTCCGATATTCCTCCTTTTGGGAATCTGAGAGGCGTCCAGTAGTTATGGCATTGACTCCTTTTGATCCAGATGCTGAGTTCCTTGAGTTTCGGTTAAATTTGAAACGTCTCTCCGTGTTTCCTGATCCAGAAGATCGGTTCATCAGTTTCAGGGTTTCCCAAGCATTGTGTAATCGTTCCGCAGCATCATAGGCTGTTTCCATGTTGATGACTGCAGGGTTTTCGATGATTTTTGCTGCGACTGATGCTGGGAGTCCTTTACAAAAATAGATTCGTTGTGCCATGAACCCTGTGATTCCGGTTGACTGAATAAGGGATCGGAACTTCTGAATATAAGTGGGGATATCAATATCTCCGCCCACTTTCACTTTATCTAGATCATTCAGGGTCCTGGCTGCGGTGTCTGATTCGCCCCAATCGGCTAGGAATCGCTTTTTGAAACTGCTGTAGCTATCCCAAGAGAGCGTCGTTCCTTCTCTTTTTTTCTTTCCTTTATCTGTAGTTGTTTCATCCAATTCCTCTCGGATATTGGATTTCCAATCGTCTAATTCCTCTCCTAAGTGTAGGAAAACGTATTTGATTTTCTTCTTGGCAGTGGTAAATCGTTCCTCATCTAGATCGAAGGTGTCATCAAACGCATAGATGAAATGTTTCGCTTTGGATCGTTGCCCTTTGAATTTCTCAATGGAGATTCCCTTTATCCCTTTCGGGGATGTTTCCTTTTCGTCTGCCATATTTTTCTTTGTTTCGGTTTCAGGTTCCTGTTTCGGTTCTGTTGCTTGTTTCGAGCTTTCCCCTTGTTTCGGTTCGTTGTCAAAATCTAGATCCAGTTCGATCTGCTGTTGTTCCTTGTATTCGTTCCACTTGGCAAGAGTAGACTCCTCGAGTGCGGAGAAGACTCCGTCGGTTAGATCCTCAGCGTCTCGAAATTCGTGCCACCAAGTAAGTTCTGGCTCTTTGTTTGGTGGGAAGAATAATCGGCTATCTGATTTGTTTTCTTCGTTATACCAATTAATCCAGATCTCTGCTGGTAATTCTTCGTCAGGGTTTCCTTCTCTATATTCTCCTTCGAAGAAACTTTCTGGGACTCGTTGGTTCTTTCTCTTGGTGGTTGAAACGTAGTACCACCCTTCGTTTGTTGTAGAAGGATAGACTTCCCTTCGTCCAAGGTAGTACTTTTGCCTATAACGAGCGGAGTCGTTTGGCGGTCTGATCTGGAGGTTCGGGTCTCAATGGTGTCTGGCTAGTGACGAAGCACTGAGCAGTTCCTGAGTTCCAACTTGTGTTACGGACGATGCCCTCGTCGTGGTTCGTTCTAAGTCAACAGCGACAAGCAGAGTCTCGGTCCGCTCCCAGCCACTGGACAAAGAGTTTAGACGCTAAGTCAAACGATGACAAAGGTCTTGAGAACGATGAAGAAGAAGAGCGTCGAGTTCAAGCGAGGTTGAGAGCAAAACTCGTCTAAGTTGGAACTGAGGTTACTCTACAGTACATGGAGTTTATATACGTTTGGAGACAAGGGAATCGTAAAAGGAAGTAAAGCTGTAGTTATCTGAGAAAGGGAATATGAAGGTAACTACGAAAGGAGATAGCGTCCAGGCTGTACAATGCGCAGTAAAGATGGATATGAAACTGTTCGCTGAAACGTGGAGACGAAACGAAAGAAGAACTGTAACAAGTAGTAGAAATCAGCATATCCCATCCATTCAAGTTTCCTCTTTGCGTTCGCTTCGCCTCCGGCCTCTCTTTCACTTGCGAGTTTCCTCTCTGCATCGTTACAGTCATTGTCGAGCCCGCCTTGCGGAAAGACTTTGGCTGCTTGTCGTTATTATCAGCATCTGACGTCTGCTATCCGCCCGTGCTATCCGCCCCTGACGTCGTCTGTTTGCACCACCAGCCTTCGCTTTACCACTTCCGCTTTCCTGCAAAACGGTTATCATCATGTGACCGCCGCCCGTTATTGAGTAGCCGCTCTTTCCTTTAGCATCCTTTCGTGTAATCCGAGCATGTTGTTGATTGGTCCGCTCGCTTATGCTCGCATACGTTCGCATTCGTCCGCATATGCTCGCATTTGTCTGCATTTGCTCGCATTCTACATTCGTGCAGTGTGCTTCCGGAACTGGCATTGACGGGAAAACTTTACCTCACTCACAAAACCCCCTGTCTTTCCTGTCGCTTTGATAGGTTGGAGCTTATTAGCATATATGTGTTTGAATAACCGGGCCCAGAATAAGGCCTTCCTACAACAAAATGAAGCAGTTTAAGGCCCTACTCCAGGGCCAATCCTTTTTTAATTTTTTAAACATCCATTGCAATCGCATGGACCATCATGATCGGATGATTCATTTAATTGCTTTAGAAGCTGTTGTCCTTTCCATTTTTGCCAATTTTCCTCCCATGATGCAGTTTCTGCTACTGCATTTATGTCGATCCTGGATATGGCCGTTCCTGGACTTTCAGTAAACTTTTCATATTTTTTGAAGCTTAACTTATCAAAGACACTTTTGCCAATGACTCGTATTGCTCCGGGGTTTTTATCATAGAAATGCTTTATTTTTCTTTTAGCATTTCCCAAATTCTCTTTTGGCTCCCACAAATTGTGTTCGGCCATGTAACCTTTCCATTTAACAAGATATTCCATCTTGTTTCTCTTTAATCGTACATCGAGGATTTCTTCTACCTCGTATTCCTTTTCACCATCAATTTCCACTGGTGGTGGCGGTGCAATGCGTTGTCCCCTAAGTGGTTTGACATAGGGACGTATTCTTGAAACATTCACAACAGGATGAATTTGTTGTGAAAAGGGTAGGTTTAGCTCTACCGCATTTGACGAAATAATCCTTTTAATTGGATAAGGACCTATCCATCATTCTGCTAACTTTCTAGTTGGTCGTCCAGAAAGTTGAAGATCTTTGGTTGACAACCAAACTCGATCTCCTACTTTGTACTCCGGTACTTCAGAACGTCGTCTATCTGCGTAAAGCTTCATGTCGTCTTGTGATTTTTTTAATGCAGCCTGCGCTTCTTCATGAATTTCCTTCATTTTTTGCGCAAAGTCAGCCGCAGCTGGATGACTTCCTTCCTTTCTGGGTTGAATACCCATTCTTGGATGTTTTCCGTAGTTTACAAAAAACGGTGTATGTTTCGTTGAGGCTTGAATTTTGTTACTGTAACTAAATTCAGCAATTGCAAGCCATCCTGACCAATTTTCTTGTCGGTGATCTACAAAAATCCTCAGGAACTGTTCTAGATCCTGATTCATTCTTTCTGTTTGTCCATCCGTCTGTGGATGGAAAGCTGTAGACAAATCTGTGGAGATGCCTAACATTTGATTCAATTCCTTCATCATTTGAGCTGCAAATTGAGGTCCGCGATCCGAGATTATTGACTCAGGAAGACCATGAAGTTTCCATATATGGTCTCTAAATAATGTTGCCAGCCCTTGAGCTGACGTTTCTTCTGAAGTTGGAATAAAATGCGCCATTTTGGACATTCTATCGCAGACTACTAGAATTGCATTGTGACCATGCGATTCTGGTAACTTTGTAATAAAGTCTGCAGTGATATGAGTCCATGGCTTTGACGGTGCCGAGTTGGGCATTAATTTTCCCCCTGGTGGTTCTGGAAAATTCTTGCTTCTTTGGCACTTGTCACATCCAGCAATGTATTTTTTATCAAATTTGGTGACACCTGGCCACCAATAGTTTCTTGTGACGAGTTCAACTGTCTTCCATTGTCCTCCATGTCCAGCAATGGGTGTATCATGATGGAGTCTAACTATCTCCATTCATAGTTTTTCATCTTTTGGAACATAAACTTTTCCTTGCCAGAGGATTAATCCTTGTTCCATCTGCCATTCTCCTGCATTAAGTCTCCTGACTCCTGCCTTTTTCATGGCTTCCACTGCCTTTACGACTTCCTCATCTTTTGCTTCTGATTTTCGAATTTTATTTAAATTTCTTTTTCCGACATGTTGACTAGCACATGCCCTTGTTGGAGTGCTGCAATTCGGAAAAATTCAGGTTTTAACAAGGTGACTTCCTTGTTATCATCTTCTACCCCCTTTTATGATCTGGCCTCCTGGACAGAGAATCGGCCTTTCCCATAGTTGATCCAGCTTTATGAATTAATTTAAAATTAAACCTGCTGAGATACAAAGCCAGCGTGCTTGTCTTCGGTTTAACTTTTTTGCATTCATAAAGTATTCGAGATTTTTATGGTCCGTCCATATCTCGAATTCTTGCCTTGCTCCTTCTAGATAGTGTCTCCAGGTTTCGAGACATCTAATAATGCCCAACATTTCCTTATCGCGGACATCATAATTCCTCTCAGTTTCGTTAAGGGATTTGGAGAGGTATGCTACTGGTCTCCATTTGTTATCATCACATTCCATTGATAACACTCCTCCCGTTGCGTAATCTGAGGCATCAGACTCTATTCTGAATTTCTTGTCGGAGTCTGGAGTGACAAGAAGGGGTTGTTCCATAAAAGTTTTTTTAATGTTTTAAACACTTTTTCTTCTGCTTCCTTCCATTCCCATATTTTGTCTTTTCTGACCAAATTATGTAATGGTCGTGCTATTTTGGCGAAGTCTTTGACAAATCGTCGGTAATAATTTGCCAATCCTAAGAAATGTTGAACATCCTTAACACTGCCAGGTGTTGGCCAGTTAAGGATAGCATCAACTTTTTTGGATCCATTTTAATTCCGTTGGGTCTGATGATGACTCCTAGGAATTCTACTTCTTGCACGTTCCATACACATTTTTCTGGTTTAACGTATAAATCATTTTCTTCCAAGTGCCGGAGAACTTCGAGCACTATATTGTTGTGCTCTTTTTCGGTTTTTGTGTAAATAAGGATGTCATCTATATAAACAATGACTTTTCCTTCATTTATCATATCCCAAAAGATATCATTCATCATGGCTTGGAAGGTTGCCGGAGAATTGGTGAGACCAAAGTACATTACTACTGGTTCAAAAGAACCTTCCGGTGTAGTAAAGGCGGCCTTCCATTCATCTCCTTCTTTGATTCGTACGTTATTATAACCCCACCTAAGGTCCAACCTGGTGAAGTGTTTGGCTTGTCCTGCTTGATCTACGAGCTCTGATATCAACGGTAATGGATAGTTATTTTTAACCGTCCATTCGTTTAGATAACGGTAATCCTGTACCATTCTTTTTTTTCCATCTTTTTTCTTTACAAAGAACACCGGCGATGTTTGCGGTGATTTCGAAGGTCTGATGTACCCCTTTTTCAATTGATCATCGACAAAATCTCAAACTTCTCCGAGTTCGTCTGGTGATAAAGGATACACCTTTCCTTTCCTTGGTTGGTAACCTTGTTTGAGATCAATAGCATGATCCCATGGTTTCCTAACCAGCATTCTTTCTGACGCAGTTTTTTTGAACAAGTGTAGATACTTGTGATACTGTGATGGTACCAGATCTTTTGGTTCCTGTTTTTTCAACTCCCTAATCCATTTTGGGTCGTCTGATTTGATTCCAGATGGGAGAAATTCATATTTTTCTCCTTCCCTATAGAATTTTGGGTGTTTCCATTGATCCAGGAACTCCAAATTCTGTTTTTCTTTATCTTTTTGCTCTAGCCAGTAGGCAAAGTCTAACTCCCTTTCCTTTTCCCAGACGTACATATTGGTTTCCCAATGTTCTGCCTGTTTTGTCCACCTTTGTCTTTCCTTCGTCCACTCCCTTTGTTTATGTCCACATGATCGTGGGCATCTTGTCAACTCTATTTTACCGGTGATCCAGTTGTCATCCGGATTGTGTCGCTGTAACCATGTAGATCCTATGATTACGTTTGTCTTGCCTAATTTGCATATTTCGAATGTGGCTTGTTCTTGATGTCCTTTGTAACTCATGAGCAGATCTACTTCATGAGTGATCATACCGCCTTCATTGTTAGATCCATCTACGTTTCTAACTTGAATTGGTCGATCTAAAGGGATTAGTTTGTAGCCCTTTTCCTTAGCAAATTTAGCGTTCATGAACAAACCTGTTGCTCCCAAATCGAGCAACACTGTTTCTGTTGTTTGGTCGTGTTGTCTAGCGTTTCTAGACCTATTTCCATTAGTATTTCGTCCTTTTGACCAATAGAACGAACAAGAAATTCTTTTTGTCCCTTTTTAAGTATTCTTTTACCTGATAAGGAAGAATCAAGCACAGGTTTATCCGCCCTGCCGCGCTCCTGTGCTTTGGCACTAGAGACCACTTCCTGTGGGGTGGTCTCAGAGACTGTTGAAGTCTCCGAGTCCTCCGTACCTACCAGTCCGTTTTCCTTACCTAATACAGGATACCTATTTAGAGAGTTCAGTACGGGACTTACTGACTCTTGTCTTCTTTTAAAGTTTCACCTTTTGCAAAATATTCCTTCATTTCTTCGAAGGACATAGTTCGGATGTCCAAACCTGATCGGCAGTTCCTTGCTATGTGGCCGATTCTTCCGCATTTGTAGCAGCGCATTGGTGGGCGCTGAGTTTGATTCTATACCCTTCTTGACAACTAGGTAGGGGGTTTAGGCCTTGCAATGGCGTTGCCAAAAAAGGAAATATAGTATAAATTTCCCCCAAGTCTCAAATTTGATAGTTTAACATGTGTATCCCTATTGAGGTTTTGGGCACATAGCACTATATATATTATATTAGATGGTACGTCCACAGGATAATACTGAACGCCATATGAGGACATGATATGTTGAGTGTGCGCGAATTGAAGGCCTTCAATTTGAGCACAATTATATTTTGATGTGAGTGTGCGCTGATTGAAGGCCTTCAATTTGTGCACAGGAGTCTGCAGATTATGCCATGATATGTGCACTGATTGAAGGCCTTCAATTTGAGCACAAGAATGTGCAGGATGTGAGTGTGCGCTGATTGAATGCTTCAATTTGAGCACAGGAGTGTGCAGGATGTGAGTGTGCGCTGATTGAAGGCTTTCAATTTGTGCACAGGAGTCTGCAGATTATGCATGATATGTGCACTGATTGAAGGCCTTCAATTTGAGCACAAGAATGTGCAGGATGTGAGTGTGCGCTGATTGAATGCCTTCAATTTGAGCACAGGAGTGTGCAGGATGTGAGTGTGCGCTGATTGAAGGCTTTCAATTTGTGCACAGGAGTCTGCAGATTATGCCATGATATGTGTGTGCGCTGATTGAAGGCCTTCAATTTGAGCACAGCGAGTCAGCAGATTATACCATTATATAAGTGTGCACTGATTGAAGGCCTTCATTTTGAGCACAAGAATGTACAGGATGTGAGTGTGCACTGATTGAGTTGAGCACAAAGAATGTGCGCTGATTGAATGCCTTCAATTTGAGCACAGGAGTGTGCAGGATGTGAGTGTGCGCTGATTGAAGGCCTTCAATTTGTGCACAAGAGTCTGCAGACTATGCCATGATATGTGCACTGATTGAAGGTCTTCTATTTGAGTACAGGAGTCTTATACCATGATGTGAGTGTGTGCTGATTGAATGCCTTCAATTTGTGCACAAGAGTCTGCAGATTATGCCATGATATGTGCACTGATTGAAGGTCTTCTATTTGAGCACAGGAGTCTTATACCATGATGTGAGTGTGTGCTGATTGAATGCCTTCAATTGCACAGGAGTGTGCAGGATGTGAGCGTGTGCTGATTGAATGCCTTCAATTATTTGAGCACAAGAATGTGCAGGATGTGAGTGTGCGCTGATTGAATGCCTTCAATTTGAGCACAGGAATGTGCAGGATGCAAGTGTGCACTGATTGAAGGCCTTCAATTTGTGCACAGGAGTCTGCAGATTATGTCATGGTATGTGCATTGATTGAAGGTCTTCTATTTGAGCACAGGAGTCTGGAGATTATACCATGATGTGAGTGTGCGCTGATTAAATGCCTTCAATTTGTGCACAGGAGTGTGCAGAATGTGAGTGTGCACTGATTGAAGGCCTTCAATCAGTGCACAAGAGTCTGCAGACTATGCCATGATATGTGCACTATGATGTGAGTGTGTGCTGATTGAATGCCTTCAATTTGAGCACAGGAGTGTGCAGGATGTGAGTGTGCGCTGATTGAAGGCCTTCAATTTGAGGGCAGGAATGTGCAGAGTAAGATAGCACATTAATGCATGCCAATTCAATTTGAGCACAAGAAAAAAATGTACAGGATGTGAGTGTGCACTGATTGAGTTGAGCACAAAGAATATGCAGGATGTGAGTGTACGCCAATTGAAGGCCTTCAATTTGTGCACAGGAGTCTGCAGAGTAAACTATGATGTGAGCATGCATGATTGAAGGCCTTCAATTTGAGCAAAGGAGTGTGCAGATTATACCATGATATGTGTGTGCGCTGATTGAAGGCCTTCAATTTGAGCACAGGAGTCTGCAGATTATACCATTATATAAGTGTGCACTGATTGAAGGCCTTCATTTTGAGCACAAGAATGTACAGGATGTGAGTGTGCACTGATTAAGTTGAGCACAAAGAATGTGCAGGATGTGAGTGTACGCCGATTGAAGGCCTTCAATTTGAGCAAAAAAGTGTGCAGATTATACCATGATGTGTGTGTGCGCTGATTGAAGGCCTTCAATTTGAGCACAGGATTCTGCAGATTATACCATTATATAAGTGTGCACTGATTGAAGGCCTTCATTTTGAGCACAAGAATGTACAGGCTGTGAGTGTGCACTGATTAAGTTGAGCACAAAGAATGTGCAGGATGTGAGTGTACGCCGATTGAAGGCCTTCAATTTGAGCAAAAAAGTGTGCAGATTATACCATGATGTGTGTGTGCGCTGATTGAAGGCCTTCAATTTGAGCACAGGATTCTGCAGATTATACCATTATATAAGTGTGCACTGATTGAAGGCCTTCATTTTGAGCACAAGAATGTACAGGATGTGAGTGTGCACTGATTAAGTTGAGCACAAAGAATGTGCAGGATGTGAGTGTACGCCGATTGAAGGCCTTCAATTTGAGCAAAAAAGTGTGCAGATTATACCATGATGTGTGTGTGCGCTGATTGAAGGCCTTCAATTTGAGCACAGGATTCTGCAGATTATACCATGATATAAGTGTGCACTGATTGAAGGCCTTCACTTTGAGGGCAGGAGTGTGCAGACTCACATCATAGTTTACTCTGCACACTCCTGTGCAGTTGTGCTCATATTGAAGGCTTTCAATCAGCACACATTCATATCATGGTATAATCTGCAGACTCCTGTGCACAAATTCAGACGCCGACATATTTCGCAGTAAATGGAAGAATCGCGAAATCGATCTTGTTCAGTGCAGCTGCCTAGGACAGCTTCTATTGTAGATGATTTTTCTTGTGCCATTTCTTGTACCATCTTTGCTGATCCTTCTGTATATACCATTTCCATTTATACCCATACATTTGCCGTGCGAACACCTGCCTATCTATTTTTACATTCCTGTCGATCATCAATAATTACATAAAATGTATACCTTAACAATAGCATATGGCCATTTATTTTTAGCACAAATGTGCAGGATGTGCGTGCGCCGATTGAAGGCCTTCAATCTGAGGGCAGGAGTGTGCAGAGTGAGATAGCATATTAATGCATGCCAATTGAAAGCCTTCAATTGCTGCCCATTTGCTGCCTTACGCTGACCTATCTTACGGCTTACGCTGCCTTACGCTGGCTTACGCTGACTTACGCTGACTTACGCTGCTACTGTTATGGCTTACGCTGACTTACGCTGACTTACGCTGACTTACGCTGACTTACGCTGCTACTGTTATGACTTACGCTGGCTTACACTGACTTACGCTGCCACTGTTATGGCTTACGCTGGCTTACACTGACTTTCGCTGCTACTGTTATGGCTTACGCTGCTAGTGTTATGGCTTACGCTAACTTACGCTGCTACTGTTATGGTTTACGATGCCTTACGCTGCTACTGTTATGGCTTACGCTAACTTACGCTGCTACTATGGTTTACGATGCCTTACGCTGCTACTGTTATGGCTTACGCTGACTTACGCTGTTACTCTTATGGCTTACGCTGCCTTACACTGTGCACTGATTGAAGTGTGCAGAGTATGATGTGAGCAGAGTAAGTGTGGTGGGTAAATGTGGCAGTGTAAGGCAGCATAAGCCAGCGTAGGCCATAAGACTTCCGCTTGGCATTTGTTACCTGTACAGCCATTTATTTCTCCATTTGAAAAATCAACCTAACAACCATTTCTCAAAGCCTCCATGATACCCTTAGCTGCACAGCCATTTCTCCATTTACAGTCAGCACAGCCATTTCTCTGGCAAGGTATATAAACCCTGCACAATAAACAGATGAGCCCCAGCAAGGTACAACCACCCACCTATCATGCATTTCATTGCCCAAATCATCGGCCACCTGGTCACATTCCTCTACAGGACCTTTTTTTCATTCTTCCCCCCTCCAACACACCATCACCGTCATCTTCGTTCTTCTTTTACCCAAAGCACCAGTACAATGCTCCCACCTATTGAACCAACATGTTGCTCTACTCCCCCCATCAACCCATCCCCTGCTCCCCCTGTCGAGTTCGTTGCAGTCAACCCCAATGCCCTATCCACGCCATGTTGGGCATCACTTCCAACCTCTGCAATGACATTCCATGCCTCATAAGCGAGCTTGGAGCCCTCAAGTATCTCACCCATGAGATTGCAGCAAAAAGTGTCACGGAGGAGCAGCGTAAATTAGACATGGATCAGCTCTCAGCCATCAAAAAATCCCTGGTCACCAGCCAGAAGCTGCTGACTGCAGCAATATATCAAACTAACGACATCATGGACTGGTATGAGTCCATCTACACATCGTGGGGAACCAATCATAATGATAAATGGTGGGCAGAGGATGAGGCATATGAATATGGATCTTAGCATGACATTGTAGCAATAGACATGTAGTAAATAGCCACTACAATAGGTGCTATCTTACTATTCACATTCCTGCCCTTCATGGACTGGTATGAGTCCATCTACACATTGTGGGGAATGATAAATGGTGGACAGAGGATGAGGCATATGAATGTGGATATCAAAAGACATCCTCCTGGGCTCAAATTGAAGGCCTTCAATCAGCGCACACTCACATTCTTGTGCTCACATTGAAGGCTTTCAATCAGCGCACATTCATATCATGGTATAATCTGCAGACTCCTGTGCACAAATTGAAGGCCTTCAATCAGCGCACACTCACATTCTTGTGCTCACAGAATGTGCAGGATGTGAGTGCACGCCGATTGAAGGCCTTCAATTTGTGCACAGGAGTCTAACTATGATGTGAGTATGCACTGATTGAAGGCCTTCAATTTGAGCAAAGGAGTGTGCAGATGATACCATTATACAAGTGTGCACTGATTGAAGGCCTTCATTTGAGCACAATGATGTGCAGGATGTAAGTGTGAAAGCCTTCAATTTGAGCACATGCTGTGCAAGCCATAACAGTAGCAGCGTAAGTCAGTGTAAGGCAGCATAAGCCATAACAGTAGCAGCGTAAGGCAGTGTAAGGCAGCTTAAGCTGTAACAGTAGCAGCGTAAGTCAGCGTAAGGCAGCGTAAGGCGTAAGTGTAGCAGTGTAAGTCAGTGTAAAGTAGCGTAAGGCAGTGTCAGCTGTAAGAGTAGCAGCTTAAGGCAGCGATTGAAGGCCTTCACTTTGAGGGCAGGAGTGTGCAGACTCACATCATAGTTTACTCTGCACACTCCTGTGCAGTTGTGCTCATATTGAAGGCTTTCAATCAGCGCACATTCATATCATGGTATAATCTGCAGACTCTTGTGCTCAAATTGAAGGCCTTCAATAAGCGCACACTCACATCCTGCACATTCTTGTGCTCAAATTGAAGGCTTTCAATCAGTGCACACTCCTCCTGGTGAATTTGAGCTATGATGTGAGTGTGCACTGATCAAACCTGTGCTCAAAATGATATGAGTGTGCACTGAGTGAAGGCCTTCAATATGGAGTCTGCAGATTATACCATGATATGAGTGTGCACTGAGTGAAGGCCTTCAATATGAGCACAAGATTGTGCAGGATGTGAGTGTGCGCTGATTGAAGGCCTTCAATTTGAGCACAGGAGTCTGGAGATTATACCATGATATGAATGTGCGCTGATTGAAAGCCTTCAATATGAGCACAACTGCACAGGAGTGTGCAGAGTAAACTATGATGTGAGTCTGCACACTCCTGCCCTCAAAGTGAAGGCCTTCAATCGCTGCCTTAAGCTGCTACTCTTACAGCTGACACTGCCTTACGCTACTTTACACTGACTTACACTGCTACACTTACGCCTTACGCTGCCTTACGCTGACTTACGCTGCTACTGTTACAGCTTAAGCTGCCTTACACTGCCTTACGCTGCTACTGTTATGGCTTATGCTGCCTTACACTGACTTACGCTGCTACTGTTATGGCTTGCACAGCATGTGCTCAAATTGAAGGCTTTCACACTTACATCCTGCACATCATTGTGCTCAAAATGAAGGCCTTCAATCAGTGCACACTTGTATAATGGTATCATCTGCACACTCCTTTGCTCAAATTGAAGGCCTTCAATCAGTGCATACTCACATCATAGTTAGACTCCTGTGCACAAATTGAAGGCCTTCAATCGGCGTGCACTCACATCCTGCACATTCTGTGAGCACAAGAATGTGAGTGTGCGCTGATTGAAGGCCTTCAATTTGTGCACAGGAGTCTGCAGATTATACCATGATGTGCGCTATGAAAGCCCAATGTAGCACAAGAATGTGAGTGTGCGCTGATTGAAGGCCTTCAATTGAGCCCAGGAGGATGTCTTTTGATATCCACATTCATATGCCTCATCCTCTGTCCACCATTTATCATTCCCCACAATGTGTAGATGGACTCATACCAGTCCATGAAGGGCAGGAATGTGAATAGTAAGATAGCACCTATTGTAGTGGCTATTACTACATGTCTATTGCTACAATGTCATGCTAAGATCCATATTCATATGCCTCATCCTCTGCCCACCATTTATCATTATGATTGGTTCCCCACGATGTGTAGATGGACTCATACCAGTCCATGATGTCGTTAGTTTGATATATTGCTGCAGTCAGCAGCTTCTGGCTGGTGACCAGGGATTTTTTGATGGCTGAGAGCTGATCCATGTCTAATTTACGCTGCTCCTCCGTGACACTTTTTGCTGCAATCTCATGGGTGAGATACTTGAGGGCTCCAAGCTCGCTTATGAGGCATGGAATGTCATTGCAGAGGTTGGAAGTGATGCCCAACATGGCGTGGATAGGGGCATTGGGGTTGACTGCAACGAACTCGACAGGGGGAGCAGGGATGGGTTGATGGGGGGAGTAGAGCAACATGTTGGTTCAATAGGTGGGAGCATGTACTGGTGCTTTGGGTAAAAGAAGAACGAAGATGACGGTGATGGTGTGTTGGAGGGGGGAAGAATGAAAAAAAGGTCCTGTAGAGGAATGTGACCAGGTGGCCGATGATTTGGGCAATGAAATGCATGATAGGTGGGTGGTTGTACCTTGCTGGGGCTCATCTGTTTATTGTGCAGGGTTTATATACCTTGCCAGAGAAATGGCTGTGCTGACTGTAAATGGAGAAATGGCTGTGCAGCTAAGGGTATCATGGAGGCTTTGAGAAATGGTTGTTAGGTTGATTTTTCAAATGGAGAAATAAATGGCTGTACAGGTAACAAATGCCAAGCGGAAGTCTTATGGCTTACGCTGGCTTATGCTGCCTTACACTGCCACATTTACCCACCACACTTACTCTGCTCACATCATACTCTGCACACTTCAATCAGTGCACAGTGTAAGGCAGCGTAAGCCATAAGAGTAACAGCGTAAGTCAGCGTAAGCCATAACAGTAGCAGCGTAAGGCATCGTAAACCATAGTAGCAGCGTAAGTTAGCGTAAGCCATAACAGTAGCAGCGTAAGGCATCGTAAACCATAACAGTAGCAGCGTAAGTTAGCGTAAGCCATAACACTAGCAGCGTAAGCCATAACAGTAGCAGCGAAAGTCAGTGTAAGCCAGCGTAAGCCATAACAGTGGCAGCGTAAGTCAGTGTAAGCCAGCGTAAGTCATAACAGTAGCAGCGTAAGTCAGCGTAAGTCAGCGTAAGTCAGCGTAAGTCAGCGTAAGCCATAACAGTAGCAGCGTAAGTCAGCGTAAGTCAGCGTAAGCAGCGTAAGGCAGCGTAAGCCGTAAGATAGGTCAGCGTAAGGCAGCAAATGGGCAGCAATTGAAGGCTTTCAATTGGCATGCATTAATATGCTATCTCACTCTGCACACTCCTGCCCTCAGATTGAAGGCCTTCAATCGGCGCACGCACATCCTGCACATTTGTGCTAAAAATAAATGGCCATATGCTATTGTTAAGGTATAAATTTTATGTAATTATTGATGATCGACAGGAATGTAAAAATAGATAGGCAGGTGTTCGCACAGCAAATGTATGGGTATAAATGGAAATGGTATATACAGAAGGATCAGCAAAGATGGTACAAGAAATGGCACAAGAAAAATCATCTACAATAGAAGCTGTCCTAGGCAGCTGCACTGAACAAGATCGATTTCGCGATTCTTCCATTTACTGCGAAATATGTCGGCGTCTGAATTTGGAAAAATGTGCATGACACATATTGCGGTCCGATTTATGAACCCGCGGACGGTCCAATGGTCAGCGCGGCAGGACCGCGATTTGTGTAGGCCACCCCTGTCATATGTTAGGGCGCGTTTCAGTAGAGAGTATAGAAATATGGTACATGATAACCCAATCCATGTCGGCGCCACCGCTTGCATCGTTGATAAACAGTGAATTGGACTCCACTGCTCGCGCAACTTGCGCAAGCATGTCGTTCGTGTTCACCAACGTGCGGGCGTACGCGTAAAGAGTGTGAGCCATGGCCGTCTTCCCGCGCCCTCTGCTCGATTTGTCACCACCGGAACTCGGAGTCTCGCGCTCCCTCAACCGTATTCCTGTCCCTTCCAGATCACCATCGCCCAACACTTTCACCACCTGGGGCCCAGATGAACTGCGTCTGGGCCCTCGTATATGTTTTTTTTTGTTTTTTTTCATGGTTAATGATTTTGTTTCTATAGCCGCCCTCACCCCCTCACCCGCCACCCTCACCAGTCACCCTCACTCCACACCTACATTCACGCCCTGGCCTTCTCACCCTTACCCCCGCCCTCTCACCCTTATGCCTTGACCTGCCCGCCCTCTCGCCCTTACCCTCGCCCTTACGCCCACCCTCTCACATATTATGCCTTTGCCCCCCTCGCCTGCCCTTTAGCCCTTGCCCCTTGTCGCCCTTACGCCTTGGCCTAACGCCCACCCTCTCGCCCTCTCACCTACCCTCTCGCCCTCTCACCAACCTTTTCACCCTCGCCACCACCCTCTCGTCCTTACTCCCCTTCACCCCTTGCCCTCTTGCGTGCCCTTTTGCCACCACCCTCTCGCCCATACCCCTATTATGCTGCCCTCGTCCTCTCACCCTCCTCTTCACCCTCACACCTGGCCTCTTGCCCACTTTGTAGCCTCATGCCAATATGTTGTAAAAATAGTATATATATAAAGAACTTATGACTATGAACTGTTATGGAACAGTCCATAGCAATCTGTCTGCCATTTAGGCTGCTATGGGTCACTATATTGAGTTTATTTTGTAGTATTTCATAGTGCTGCATACGCAAGTCAGTGTTAGTTTACTCTGCACACTCCTATGCACAAATTGAAGGCCTTCAATCAGCGCACAGGTATAATCTACAGCGTAGCAATAGACATGTAGTAAATGGCCACTACAATAGCTGCTATCTTACTATTCACACTCCTGCCCTCAAATTGAAGGCCTTCAATCAGCGCACACTCAAGTACAAATTGAAGGCTTTCAATTGATTGGCATGCATTGGTGTATGATGTGAGTGTGCGCCGATTGAAGGTCTTCAATTTGAGCACAGGAGTGTGTACACTCAAAGTGAAGGCCATCAATCGCTGCCTTACGCTGCCTTATGCTGCCATATGCTGCCTTACACTGCTACACTTATGGCTTAAGCTGCTACTGCTACAGCTTACACTGCCTTACGCTGACTTACGCTGCTATTCTTATGGCTCATGCTGACTTACACTGCCACTCTTATGTCTTACGCTGCCTTATGCTGTGCACTGAGTGAAGTGTGCAGAGTAAGCTGCTGACTGCAGCAATATATCGAACTAATGACATCATGGACTGGTACGAGTCCACCTACACATTGTGGGGAACAATGGTGGACAGAGGATTAAAAAAAATAGAATGGAATGGATGGTGGACGGAGGATGAGGCATATGAATGTGGATATCAAATGACATCGTAGCAATAGACCTGTAGTAAATAGCCCTGTAGTAAATAGCCACTACAATAGGTGCTATCTCACTATTCACACTCCTGTCCTCAAATTGAAGACCTTCAATCAGCGCACACTCACATCACGGTATGCTCTGAACAATCCTTCAATCAGCACACACACATGGTATACTCTGCCCACCCTTCAATCAGCACACCTTCTATAAATTAATCAATTTTCCACTCACATGAGGCTGAACAATGAATAATGTTCAGGGTAAATCAATGTACTTCAGCGTAAGCAGCAGCGAACCCTGCATAAACCAGCATAAACCAGCGTAAGCCAGCGTAAACCAGCGTAAACCAGTGTAAGCCAGCGTAAACCAGCGTAAACCAGTGTAAGCCAGCGTAAACCAGCGTAATCCAGCGTAATCCAGCGTAAACCAGTGTAATCCAGCGTAATGCATCATACCTTCAATAATATATATGAATATTTTGTAGTACCAAGAGTGTTTTCTGTCACACTTACACTGACTTTGCTTTCGAAGCACTTATAGCACTACAGAATTGATGGATTTGATAACTGAGACACTACCCTTTGCACTCTAGCTTATCTAGAACATCAACCACCATAGTAACCAACACCTGCTAACTCCTTATGGTCTGGAAATTTTTTACTCTATTCCTCCCAGGTGAATTTATATGAGCACACACACTCTAGTTGTAGTTTCTTTCTTCCCTTCCTCCTCATAGCCAGACATGGAAAACACTCTGCTCGATCAATCTGTCCTTGACCACCCCTTTGACTTATGCATGGCCCCTGACCATCTGCAAGTTGAAGACGCACTTTCCCAGAGCACTGCGTTTCAGGCAGTGTTTTATGACCCAATAACTGCCACAGACGGTGAAGAAGCAGAGCGATTCTTTTCAGAACCCGTGCAGAGAAGGTCCCTATCATATCTGCAGAAGATTTACATGAAACAGCATTCACCAAAAGCCTTGGATATGTTGGCAAGGCGTACAAAGATCACATATGATGAACCTGAATTTGTCACAGCTTGGGATAGTAACTCCATCAGCTGGAACACAGATCACCATTATGTGGACATGATGGTGTGTACTGCCAGAGGGTTAGGACTGGGGGCCTTCCTACCAAACCAGAACTTCAATTCTATGTGTGAGGTCCATTTGGATTTCACTAAACCTCAGAAGAGGTTCAGTGCCAAACACATTCAACTGGGATTCAACCCACATGGATGTATGCTTTGGATTGGGAAGACACCTTCCTCAGAAGACATTTGGATTGCTTGGATTCCATCTGACCCAAGGGAACGCTCAGAACAAGGGAGGGAGAAAGAGAATTCCTGCCTTTCCGACGAACACTATTATCAGACTGTGGTTTTTTTTGCACAAATGCTCAGCAACATTGGATATCGAGACATTGTGGTCAATCCATCCTATCCAGACTTGATCAGTGAAGATTTACGACTGGCCACAAATTTATTGTGAGTCTGCCTCACATTGAAGCATCTCAATGTGCGCGCACATCAAAGCAGTGCACCGCACATTGAAGCATCTCAATATGGGGGATATGGCTGATGGGTGCTCTAAACAGGCAGCGCAATGTTCATCTGACCTTGCAACAAATGCATGCACTGGACAGAGAAATACGGACAGAATATCACAACTGGGTTGAGGAAGCCCCTGAAGACTACAAATTAGACGGGTTTCTCAGAAAATGTATTCCCATCACTGTCACTTCCCTTTATGGTCAAAACCAGCCTTTGCCAATTGACCAAGAGGGCGACGATGAGGACTATGAGAACTGGACACGCAGTAGAGATTTTTCCAAAATCAAATACATGTCCTTCTCCTTGGCTACCCATGTGAAGTACACTTTAGTTTCAGATCATGCATTAATCTCCCTTGACGCATACTTTTTCAAGGGCAAGGAATGTCCTTGAGTGGAGGGCAAGACCTACAGATGAAATCACTCAAATGCACGATGGAGACATCTATGATGGCATAGATGAAGGATTCAGAAGAGTATTGTCCCATGATGACCTGAGGACGCTTCCATTGCTAGACGAAGACGAAAGAGAAATTCCCATTTATACAGAAGATGGGTATAGAATCCAACGTCGTTTGGCCTCTGTTGTGGATCGAAAACACTTGTCATGGAATCCTGATGAAACTATCTGGCGATTAAATCCTTGTTCCAGGAGGAAGATGACATGGAAGACCTGTTCGATGAGAATTATGAGAAGACAGAAATAAGTATATACCCTCAAGCAGGTCTAGTGACAGCAGGACACTTCCAGGCCAATGGTTTAATGTCCATCTTCAAAAAACACATGGACCATCTCAACAATGCCTTGAAACCGTCTCAGGAAGAAGCAGAGGATGAAGACATGGACATGGGTTTCCCTATTGTTGGCCTTGCATGCCAAGGTTACAATGCAGTCATGCATGCCACGAGGGGGAATTCTGCTCAACACCATGATGCCCAAAGAGGATTGGTGACCTGTGCTTTGGCAGGTGCATGGGCAAACACGGACATTAACAAAAGAACAGCAAGAGACCTTGTGGCCCGATGTGATAATCAGTTTCCTCACGAAGAGTTCAGAAACAAGATATCCACCTCGAGGGACATTTCAAGGGATTTGCGCCTGGAAAACTCTTTTGCAATTGACATAGAGAAGCTCCCAATAGAGTGTCAAGAAGGAGGGTAAATAATATTTTTTTGTTATCACAGGATTCTCTTGTTGCTGAATTTGGAGCTTGAAAAGTGCACTTCTCAGAGATGTCATCCAACCCCTAGGCATCATTTGGAACCACCCTGAGGTGCTGGACAGTATCAAGCAACACACCGTCTTGTTCAAACCAGGAGTCAGTGGTTCAGAGTTTCATGACATGATCTCATAGCATATTATAGCTCTTCCCTGAACTATACAACTGGACTACATACCCACTTGTGAGGTTCATAGAGAAAGTCTATGAAGAATGCAAGACGAATTATCAAGGTTTGGAACGTCGTAAATATCCTTCAGCAGCACTGGTTGAGGTTTGTGCAGTGGCGGAGAGAGCACTGAACTACATGCACACAGGAAACACTGCAGTGATTGCAACCTCCATCATGAACCCTTTGTGGATAGGGAATTCCGTTGTATTTGATGGGATGCCCTGCTTTAATAATCGCATTGTGGCATTGAGTAGCACATCAAGGGTGATAGTGTACCCTCAGAAGTGGCCATATGATAGGCACCGTCATCAACCCAAAACATCCTCCAAACGGTCACAGATCTTCAAATACGACCTAAGCCATTTTAATGTGAGTGTTTTGCACATTTCGAATGTGTTCGAAATGCGCGCGGCAGAAGAGGCCTTCAGAAGGAGCCTAATTGCCTCATTTCAAAGGCACATAATGAATTATTCAATGTGCAGGTTATGTCCAGGAACTAAAAGCAGGTTGCAGGCATTTTTTGCACATTTTGCAATTGAGATGGCGGCAAGCAGAAGCCCACCACCATTGGCCACTCACAAAAACCCTCGAGTGGCAGCTGCAAGAACAATTGCGTTCTATGCTCTCAAGATGTTCATGCAAGACACAAAAGACCTGGTTTCAAGCCATACCAGAATGTCAATAAAGCGAGGGATGATGGATGCTAATGCCAAAATCAAAAGACATGCAAAACTGCGAAAGGATGCACTTGGACAGTGGGAGAAAACTGATTTCCCTCTGTCTTTCAGTACATCAGGGTCTAGTCCAAATTCTTATGCTAGACTGTTGATCATTCTGAATGATGATGCAAATGAAGCACTTCCCAAGCTGAAGGAGCCATCAGAAAACAATTGGAGCGTAGATCAAGTGGCATCATATTTTGTAAAGCTGGCAACTATACCCAATACTCAAGTGTCTGCACCTGTTTTGAGAAATGGGTTCTTCATAAATGCACTCCCTATAGCCGTCAAGAAAATAGGGAAACACGCACCAGAGGACAATTCAGAGGAGGACTTTTCCAGGAAGATATTTGGAGTCATGATGAAAGGAATGCAATTCCATTTTATCCCCTGGCACCGAGACCCAGCAAGTACAGGATCGAGACCTCGAGTAGTTCAAGCAGATCACTGGATGATCCTCAATCAGAGAGCAGAAATAATAATTGTGGAGCCAAAGGGAAAGTTGACAATTGAGGAGGAGGCTTCCAAAAGTGCATTGCAAGTGTCAAGAGAGGATCGGACATTGCCATGGTGTATACCAGGAAAGTTGTCAGAGATGAAACAGCTGTGGAAGAAGGAAGTCCTCCCTGATAACTGGAACATGAAGGCGGCATCCATTGGTAGCGTGAAAGAGGAATACGTGGCACTGACATATAAGCATGTGCAAGACCATTATGATGGGAGAAACTGGAGTCATCATATGGCTTTGGTGTGGGCAATTCTATTTTCGCGGGTTCCGCCATTTATATTTCACAACAAACCATCAACATTATTACTATCAGAAGATGAAAGCATTACACAGGTGATTCGACAACTGGCATGGATTGAGCCTAGAAACCAACGCCGTGGGGTTACATCTCCGGAGCCCTACATAACAATGCTGTCGACTTATATCATGGCGCTGTGTGACAAGACATCGCCTCTTTGCAAACGGGCAAGTGATAACCAAGGGAGGCTGGGTGAGGCATGGACTGCAAAACATGGTATGAAATATATTAAAAGGGTCAGAAGAATGAAATGACAAAATATAATTAATAGGGATGAAAGGGATCAATCCTATCAACTTGATAAGGATAGGGATTGGAAAGGCGATTGGAGTGGGTGTGTTAACAACACCAAGGTTCGGATCGAACTGGGCCATTCGGCCAGCTAAGGAGCTGAAAGACTTGTATGAGAGGGTGATGGATGTTCTGGTGAACAAGGAACCATATGGAGAGTTTTTTGCCTATCAAGAAATATTTGGGTTGGACGTAGCAAGGAGGGTGGCAGATCATGGGCAGATAATATGTCCAGCCTTGGGGATGAAAAAAGTAGAAGGGTCATTGAAAAGAAAACTTCATACCAGTAGCAGTGACTTTGAGGCGGACAGAGAGTAGTAGGGTAAAAAGTTGGTCAGTGGATAATAAAATAAGAGTAGCAGCGTAAGTCAGCGTAAGGCAGCGTAAGTCAGCGTAAGTCAGCGTAAGGCAGCGTAAGGCAGCGTAAGGCAGCGTAAGCAGCGTAAGTCAGCAACCAAAGTAGCTTCCGCGCATTGAATAGCTTCATAATGCGCAATGTATAACTTTTTGGAATGAATGGTTGCTCCTGAAGGCAGACCGCGCGCATCGAATAGCTTCATAATGCGTCCTATGACTTTTTGTTATTACGGTTCAAGTCATAAGGCCTGCCCTAAAGTCTCATGTTCCAAAAAAGGAATAGACCTTGATTACAAATCATATTCCATTCCAAAGTCCAACTCCTTCGCTAAATTCTCCAACCTTCCTCCCTTTCTCTTTCTGCCCTTCCCCTTCTGCCTTATAAGAAATACTATATAAAAGGTACCGTACTCCGGAGTAGGTTGCGCTGTTCTCAGCGCTCTGGTTTTAAATAATTATGAAGAAATTGGGTCCCTCCTCCCTTTGAAATGGATGGCAATCTAGAAAGAGAGCTTATATTAGTTTAAACCCCAAAACTGGTATCCTAGAAATAGGTTGAGTGGCAGTTGAAAACAAGGAGTTTGTACTTACTGTTGTCACCAAGCAGAGAAGCACTCCTCGCCACCAAAATAAAACCCAGTGGCGCCTTACTGGGTTTGATATGGGTGGCGCGGAGTGCGCTTGAGGAGATGCCCAAGGAGACGATGGTAGTTGGAGAGAGAGAGACGATCGTGGAAAAACCAACTTTAAGAGCAAAGTCACATGACCATGCGAACATGAGCAGGTCCATCCGTCGTACCGTCTGGGTGTCAGGGCCAGATCGTACAAAATTCACCCAGACACAGTCCTATTACTTACTGTCAGTAAAATATCCAAAGAGTTTTACAGCCGTAGCGTAAGTCAGCGTAAGTGTGACAGCAGTGTGAGGTGTGACAGCGTAAGTTGGCGTAAGCATGACAGAGTATGCCACAGTTTGCTAGCACTAATTGCACCAACTTTAGCCAGCGAATCAGTAAGAAGGTTCTGTAGCACTGGTGGCGTGGGAAGTGATCACGAGAAGTCTAACAAAACAGCGCATCATGAAGCTACTCGATCCGCGCTCCCTTGAGACAATTTATGTCTTTGATTGGTGATGAAAAACTCTCATGTCAGATGATCTGAGATCATCATGAATCAGCCTTTGATTGTGACATAGGTGACATTCCTGCTTTCTTTTGAACCACCACCATCCCAATACTCCCAATGTCGTCCAGCAGCAGCTACCAGGTGTCATCTGATCCTGACAGTTCGGATGAAGAGAGGGTTCCTAGGAATGCAAAGGGAAAGGCAAGTTTCAATGAAAGATATGAAAAATTGATGGGTGAATAGTAGCATATACAGGGGGTTGTTCGTCATCGAAGAGCCAAGGGAAAGGTAAGCTTTTCACCAAGGATATGGAAGATTGATGGCCCAATGGTGTACAGGATCTCATTCGTCGACCAAGGGAAACCCCTAGCAAGTCATCAGAAGACTCTGATGAGGACTATGGGCTTAGGACTGCTCAAAGTTGGGAGGAAAATGCAATCAGCCGCGCATGTTTCTCTATCAACATCATCGATCTATTTAATCCTCCCAAGCCCCTCCACTTTGGGCATTGGAATCCCCGACAGTTGGACAAGGCAAAGTGGCTGCAACTAAAGAAGTTCATGTTGCAACATGACCTGAAACCTTTTCGTCAAGAGAACATGATGCCCCTCATCATCAATCCCAAATTTGTAGATCCTACCAGTATTTGCAAGACTGCTATTGATGGTGCTAGTGCTCCATTACTTAAGCTGTCAGAGGAGGGAAAGGCAGAGGTTGAAAAGTTTCTTCTTGCTGGTGAGTGTTTTGCAAGCACCAATATGTTGGCCATCTGATGAAAGAGTGGGCTCAGGTGGCCACCACCGATATCAGGCTGTTTGCTCCATTCGTGAGGATAAACAAAAGGAAGCTTCAAAGTTGAAGAGTCAGATTGCACAAAAGGAGGAAAAAGAGGCGAAGACAGATGCTGCAAAGCAGAAAAAGAAGGAAGATATCAAATCTCTTAAGAATGATTTAGCATCTGTGCAGGAAGTCTTAGGCTCATTAGGTTTTTGGGGTGTCATGCTTTATGACGAGGGTAAGTTATTTATTTCTAATAGAAAGCAGAGGAGTAACAGGAACCAATAGAAAAAATGCTTGAAAACCATTCAAGGCTGGCAAATGTGATCTCCAGAAATGAAGAGGTCAAGAAATACGTCGAAGGAGATGGAGAGAAGGCTTACATGGAAACACAAGCTTTTCTTGGTAAATGGGAGAATTCTATCTCAGAAGCTAATGCCTATGCTGCCATGATGTGGAACAAGAGCCGTCTCCCCTTGGGTCAAATGCTTTTGGCAGAGGAGACCAGGGACTACTTGATCCTCATGTATAACCTGCCACACTTGAATTATACAGAGGCTTCTGGAGTAAAATGGATTCAAAGGCATCTGAGAAAAGTTTCAGGCGGAGTGAGTATCCAAGTTGTCATCCTAAATTTATATGTAAATATTGACTTTCATTTCTAAAGATAATTTGCCAGCTAACAGCACACATGGGTTGCATTTTCAAATCTCTGCTCACCGTGACCTCCAAAGATTTCCCCTTTCGAAATGGCAAACTCTTGGACCAGTACTTGGATCAGCTCGATGACAAGGCGGTGGATCCTCATATGATGGAACAGGCCACCAAATCTTGGGACTGGATTACCCAGGGCGCCCATGACCCCCTCCTACATTTGCTTACCAGAGAGGATATGGACAAGATTGACAGGTTTCTGCTGAAATCTGTCAAGGATCAAGAGATGTTGTTTCTTGTTCCAGGAAAAGAGTGGTCTTCTATGTTGGACTCCTACTTTGACAAGGTTTTTACTATAATCGACAAAAAGCAAGAACGAGAAGCTTGGGACTCTCTCAATAACAGAGAGAAGATTGTTCTTGGAACAATAGAGCAAAAGATTGCACTTTGCTCAATGTCTTTAAGACATCGAGCAGAGCCACCGCTCCCACTCTTGACAAAATCGGTCTTGCCACTTCTAGCTCAAACTCTTGGCAGAGTGGAAAATGCAATCAAAGAGGTGAGGTTTGCGCACTTTGAATGGTCTCGATGTGCGCCGCTAGATGGCGCACCATTGGAATTCTATATCCATGTACTTGGAGTATGCGCTCTTTGAAGGCTCTCAATGCGCGCATTTATTTGAGCATGTGCCAATGAAGGCTCTCGATGCGCACATTTATTTAAGCATGCGCATATTGAAGGCTCTCAATGTGCGCATTATCTGTGCGACACGACACGGACATTTGAATTCTATTGGTGCACCTCAAATCCATCCATTTCCTGGCTGAATTTTGTTAGATTAACAGGTGGATTGACCCCTTGGCGGAACACCTGATCGTGATGTCCAAGGACATTGATGGTGCAAAGGATCACTCAGCCTGGGCCATGAGGACCTTGGATGCCGACGATCAGACATTTAAGGAAGGAAGTCGGCCATCTAGTGCAGTCAGTCATTTCCACCACCTTTCACCTTCTCCAATGAATAATAATAATTTATTTGTCTATAGTATACATACTTTATCATGAAAAACTTGGACGTGATATTTATCTTCGAGAAGGAGATCAGGCACAATTTTCCTATTCCTGCACGCCCAAGCTCCACTAAGGAATACTCTCAAGCCTCAGTGGAAGAAAGTGTCTCTGGCGGTCAGGGTGCCGTTGATGAACTTGTCACGACCCTCAAGAATCACATTAAAACCAACGCAGTCACTACTGGTCATTGGGCATTGGACTACAAGTCTCATCAGGACTGGAGACAAGTAGACAAAAAGAATGTGAAGGGTTTTAGGGTTTAGGGTTTAGGGTGGGCGAGTCACCGCCGAAGGTGGTGACGAGTCGGTGTCGACAGAGAGTTCTGGGGAATAAACTTGGGACCACTGATGGTGGTCTGTGTCCAAGTTTCGCTAGAGCTCATCAGTATTCCCTCAGCGAATATATACCTTGCTATTGTTTGTGCCTGTTGACGAAATTATAGAGTTCGTTCACACACAATAACTCCAAATGGACAAATTGCTGTAATGACGTGCTGTGCAATGCCAAGGCTTACCCCTGTCCTAGGCCTCATGGAGCTCTGGTGTCAGGGGGCCGTAGCCACGGGAAACGGAGATTAAATCAACCCGATTCAAACCTCGGGCCGTCAAACCTTGCAGCGTCATACGTCACGTCATCGCAAGTCGATGACAATTAATCCATAAGGAGCTATTATGCCCGAACGGACCGATGACCCACCGGACCCGGACCGTATTACTAACGAGTCTTTTCACACGGCCTAGACGCCTCAGCGCCTAAACCACATTACTAAGACAAGTGTTCACACAGTCCAAGACATCTTTCGCACGACCTAGGGTTTAGGGTTTAGGGTTTAGGGTTTAGGGTTTAGGGTTTAGGGTTTAGGTTTAGGGTTTAGGGTTTAGGGTTTAGGGTTTAGGGTTTAGGTTTAGGGTTTAGGGTTTAGGGTTTAGGGTTTAGGGTTTAGGGTTTG